>CM064511.1:1885401-2170216 GCA_032716605.1 Paralithodes platypus
GGCATACATTAATCTCATTTACACTTATCCCAGCACTTTTTCTTGAGGTAGTGATAATTTATATGGAAATTTACCTTTAGAATGGAAAGTGGTAACGATAGTGGTAGTTTGTAAAAGTGGGACTTGGGAGAATATGAACCCTTGAATATTGGTAAACCGGGAGAGAGAGAGAGAGAGAGAGAGAGAGAGAGAGAGAGAGAGAGAGAGAGAGAGAGAGAGAGAATTCATATTTGATATCCCTTCCTTCCCTTTAGCTTACTCTTAGGGTTGATATCTCTACTAATATTACGTTCTGGCCACCTCGCCGAGATCATAAGATCTGTGTGGCCAGTGTATCTTTATAAGTTTTTGTTTCTTTTTTTTTTCTATGTGATTGAGGGAGGCAAAAGGCAGAACTGCCTATAACGAGTGCTTCCCCCATAGTTGAAAGAGTGACAGGGACAAAATCAAGGGACGTTCGAGCCATAATGCCTGGACACACGGAGTTTGAAGCAATTTAAGTCATAGGAAGAGTGAAAGACTGATTCTGGGAGAGAGTTTCAGAGCTCAGCTGTTGAGTAGAAGAAAGTTTGAGAGTAACGTTTCACTCTTGGGTTGGAGAGTTGCACAGAGTAGGGGTGGGATTGAGTTGCAAGACGGGTACCACATGCCCTACGTAAAGGAGGTGGTATACACTGGGAAAGCTCTGAGGAACACTGATTATTATAATAGCGATAGAATAGCGAGAGAAATGCAATATTGCGGCGGAGAGAGAAAGTTAATGATACGAAATGCCTTCCTTTCAACTTTGTCTAGGAGAGCGGTGTGAGAGGACCCTCCCCACATATGTGAACAATACTCAATACAAGGACGCACTATGCCCCTGTACAGAGCAAGAAGCTGTGCAGGGAAAAAGAACCCCCTAAGGCGGTTGAGCACACCCAGCTTCTGGGAGGCTGCCTTAGCAAGACTGGTAATATGGTCCTTCCAACTGAGAGCAGAAGAAAAAGAGACACCAAGAATATTGAGAGAAGATGAAGGATTGATTTTTGTATTGTTGAAGAATAAGGGATAGTCCGCTGGGAGTTCCTTAAGCTCGGTTCACACATACCCGTCCTGAGCTCCCGTCCTTCCCCGACCACTGAAAACGTATGCAATCGTGCAAGGACTCCGACATAAACGGGTATGGTCTGTTCATGAACGTACAGTGACGCCACAACACGGGCCGCGGCGGCGAGGGAGCCGAACATTATTGACATACCTAAAATAAACGGATCAGGACGGACCAACCGCCAAAATCGGTTCAAGGGCGGGTCACCCACGTGACTGGTCAGCGCATAGGCGCCGTGTATAAGCGTCTATGCGCCGCCTAGACGCTACCAGACGTAGTCTATGCCCCGACCAAAATATTTGAAAGTCGAGACTGTGACGTGCCAACGTCGCCTCACGAGATCACCCAGCGCGTCCCCGCTAGTCCCCTGCCCACCAAGCGTCCATAAAAGAGCCAGCCGCATGTGGTCCTATCTCAGTTCCAAAGACACCGTCAAAATAAAAAATCCCTCAAGTGGAAATCTGCCCTTATTAATACTCTATAGTAGCATGCAGTTGGCTTGCATCTTCGTAGGTTTAATTGTTAATTTGTACATTTGTTGGTAGAAAAATTTCAATTTTAACCCGCTGAGTGCCAGGGACGTATACAGTATATAGGTCCTCGCCTAAAAAAAAATCGTAGCAGCGAAACGACTGAACCTATGGCTTTCATATTTTTACCACATGTACCTTACCCTTTTGGCTACCCACCACAAAAATCCCAAATTCCTCCTCCCACCCACTCGCTGACTGTCGGTCCCGTCAGAAGGAAAAAAAAGGAAAATATGTGGCGGCGAAACGACAGCACCAATCGGTTCCATATTTGTGTGACAAGTCCCTTACCCTTCTGCCTTCCCCCAATTACACCCCCAACCGCCTCCAACCACCCACTTCCAGCGTATCCGTACGAAGATAAGGAAAAAAAGGAAAATCCGTGGTGGCGAAACTACCTAACCAATCGGCTTCATATTTGTAACATGAGTCAATTACGATTCTACCATCCCCCAAACCACCCTCCCACGACCCTCCTACCCATACATTCCGATACCATAAAAGTCTCTGTAGTCTATAGTGTCTTTTCAGCTACTTTCGGGACCATCGGGGGACCTGATTTCTGGCGAAAATGGACAAGGGGAGTGTTTTTTTTACCATTATCCTTCCTTTCTCTCCCAACTTGATAGATTTAGCCAAAAAAAAAAAAAAAAAAAAAAAAAAAAATCTGGCACTGGCAGAAGCACACGTCAAAATTGGCTGGCACTCAGCGGGCTGGTTGAGACTGAGGTGTCTCTGTGCCACGCCCCAATATATATGCATGATGGGGGCCATCGCCGACGACACTGCGTCCATCATATTGCGGTCGCAGTGTCGTCGCAGTGCCGTCACAGTGCGTCTCAGACAGGTCGTATTCAGACTTATTAGGTCGCCTTCCAAAGGGACTGGTCGTGGCACCAAGTCGCCACCCATGATCCGTCTGCCGGGGCGGTCACGTGTTGAGATCTCCGTCCAGTCCACTAGCCGTGCATGCGCCGTCTTCAGGGGCGGTGACGTGTTGGGGTCGGGCATCAGGGCCACACGTGGCATCTCGGGCCCACTCGGGACACAAGGTCATCCGTTTGATGCCGTCCAACAGTTTTTGGTGGTCGGGGAAGGACGGGAGCTCAGGACAGGTATGTGTGAACCGAGCTTTACAGGTAGATAGATGGAGAAATTGGGTTTTGGAAGCATTAAAGGTAACAAGATTTTCTCTGCCCCAATTGTAGATAGTATTTAGATCAGAATTTAAGAGTTCTATGGCTTCATTACGTTTGTCGTTGAGGGATTGCTGGCTGGGGCATTCTGAAAAACTAATGGAGTAGTGCAAGGTTGAGTCGTCTTCGTATATGTAAATGTCTCTCTGTATGACTAATATTATTTAAAATTATGTCAAGAAACTGACGTATGCTTAACGAGGTCAGAAACGTGTAATATATGGTAGTATACATAGCAGGTAACATAGGCCTATTGTGTTTCACCATTCGCTTTTACTCATCTCTTATATGATAAATTACACGTAAAACCTTTAACCCTTTCAGTCTGGGAGACGTCTTTTCTATTTAAGTGTATCTATATTTACACCGTTGCATGCAGCTTTGGACGGATTTGTGGTAGCTATAAGGATTTAATAAGATAATTAATAGCCTTTAATTGGTAGATGTCCTTCCTAATCTGAATAATATCGCTTAACGGTAAGAAGAATATATTAAAACGGACGTAACTCGCGTTAATAAAGTTAAAACCTACATACAGTAGGCATTATACAAGGGACGTGGATATTGAAAATAACATTTGTCTTCATCTTGATGCCTATTCCGTTCTATGCCCGAACGTAAAATAGTCGATACATAACTAACACCGTTGCTGTAATATATAACATTGAATATAAAACTTGTCATACCTACGATATACATTTTATACAACGTCAAATTTACACTCACTCCAGGACTTAATACTAAATATTTTTAGCGTATGCACACTCTTTCTAAACGCATAAAGTGAAGTGTGTGTTTGTGTGTTTCTAAACGATTTATCTACTTAATGTTTCCTGCCAACTGACTGGCGACCCAGTAGTGGTCGGGACCGGGCACTTTAAACTATCCAGTTTCAATGAGTGTAGACTGTGTTCGGATGCGATACTAGTGCGTGGTGTCTAGAAAGGGGTTCATCCCCTGGTCCACAATTTACAGCCGTGACTGTAACAGAGTGACTACATGAAAACACATATATGTTGATAACCTAAAGAAGACAGGGAATACTAATAATGCGATATTAGGCATTCCTTACGTTCGTTCCGTTAGTTTGGCGATTTTGAGACCTTTCGCCTCATTTGTTTTATCAATATTAAGACCTTTCGTGCCCTTTTGATGTCGATATTTTCCTGGCGAGCGATAGCGAGCCTCTAATTTTAGAAGGAATTGGCCTTCGGCCGGGATTTTTCTACCGACAAATGTACAAATATATCTTGAAAGGGGATCTAGGAAGTGTTTTTCTAAGCTTGATGGAGGTATAGAGAATACATATTTTGTTTTTTATTTTATCTATATATAAACCAAAAACCAAGCAGTGGCCCCAGAAAGGTTGATAGGCACTAAAGTCCAATGTTAGCTAACTAACAATATCAACAGCCGCCAGTGACGGTCGGTAGAGAATGAGACAGGGAAGGGTTTAACTAACTAACAATATCAACAGCCGCCAGTGACGGTCGGCAGAGAATGAGACAGGGAAGGGTTTAACTAACTAACAATATCAACAGCCACCACCAGTGACGGTCGATAGAGAATGGGACAGGGAAGGGTTTAACTAACTAACAATATCAACAGCCGCCAGTGACGGTCGATAGAGAATGAGACATGGAAGGGTTTAACACTCTAACAATATCAACAGCCACCACCAGTGATGGTCGGTAGAGAATGAGACAGGGAAGGGTTTAACTAGCTAACAATATCAACAGCCACCACCAGTGACGGTCGGTAGGGAATGAGACAGGGAAGGGTTTAACACTCTAACAATATCAACAGCCACCACCAGTGACGGTCGGTAGAGAATGAGACAGGGAAGGGTTTAACTAACTAACAATATCAACAGCCACCACCAGTGACGGTCGGTAGGGAATGAGACAGGGAAGGGTTTAACACTCTAACAATATCAACAGCCACCACCAGTGACGGTCGATAGAGAGTGAGACAGGGAAGGGTTTAACTAACTAACAATATCAACAGCCACCACCAGTGATGGTCGATAGAGAATGAGACAGGGAAGGGTTTAACTAACTAACAATATCAACAGCCGCCAGTGATGGTCGATAGAGAATGAGACAGGGAAGGGTTTAACTAACTAACAATATCAACAGCCACCACCAGTGACGGTCGATAGAGAATGAGGCAGGGAAGGGTTTAACTAGCTAACAATATCAACAGCCACCACCAGTGACGGTCGTTAGAGAATGAGACAGGGAAGGGTTTAACTAACAAACAATATCAACAGCCGCCAGTGATGGTCGATAGAGAATGAGACAGGGAAGGGTTTTACTAACTAACAATATCAACAGCCGCCAGTGACGGTCGGTAGGGAATGAGACAGGGAAGGGTTTAACTAACGAACAATATCAACATCCACCACCAGTGATGGTCGATAGAGAATGAGACAGGGAAGGGTTTAACTAACTAACAATATCAACAGCCGCCAGTGATGGTCGATAGAGAATGAGACAGGGAAGGGTTTAACTAACTAACAATATCAACAGCCGCCAGTGACGGTCGATAGGGAATGAGACAGGGAAGGGTTTAACTAACGAACAATATCAACATCCACCACCAGTGATGGTCGATAGAGAATGAGACAGGGAAGGGTTTAACTAACTAACAATATCAACAGCCACCACCAGTGACGGTCGATAGAGAATGAGACAGGGAACGGTTTAACTAACAAACAATATCAACAGCCACCACCAGTGACGGTCGGTAGAGAATGAGACAGGGAAGGGTTTAACTAACTAACAATATCAACAGCCACCACCAGTGACGGTCGATAGAGAATGAGACCGGGAAGGGTTTAACTAACAAACAATATCAACAGCCATCACCAGTGACGGTCGATAGAGAATGAGACAGGGAAGGGTTTAACTAACTAACAATATCAACCGCCACCACCAGTGACGGTCGATAGAGAGTGAGACAGGGAAGGGTTTAACTAACTAACAATATCAACAGCCGCCAGTGACGGTCGATAGAGAATGAGACAGGGAAGGGTTTAACTAACAAACAATATCAACAGCCACCACCAGTGACGGTCGGTAGAGAATGAGACAGGGAAGGGTTTAACTAACTAACCATATCAACAGCCGCCAGTGCCGGTCGGTAGGGAATGAGACAGGGAAGGGTTTAACTAACTAACCATATCAACAGCCACCACCAGTGACGGTCGATAGAGAATGAGACAGGGAAGGGTTTAACTAACTAACCATATCAACAGCCACCACCAGTGACGGTCGATAGAGAATGAGACAGGGAAGGGTTAAACTAACTAACAATATCAACAGCCACCACCAGTGACGGTCGGTAGGGAATGAGACAGGGAAGGGTTTAACTAACTAACCATATCAACAGCCACCACCAGTGACGGTCGATAGAGAATGAGACAGGGAAGGGTTTAACTAACTAACAATATCAACAGACACTGCCAGTGACGGTCGGTAGGGAATGAGACAGGGAAGGGTTTAACTAACAAACAATATCAACAGCCGCCAGTGACGGTCGGTAGAGAATGAGACAGGGAATGGTTTAACTAACTAACAATATTAACAGCCGCCAGTGACGGTCGGTAGAGAATCAGACAGGGAAGGGTTTAACTAACTAACAATATCAACAGCCACCACCAGTGACGGTCGATAGAGAATGAGACAGGGAAGGGTTTAACTAGCTAACAATATCAACAGCCACCAGTGACGGTCGATAGAGAATGAGACAGGGAAGGGTTTAACTAACTAACAATATCAACAGCCACCAGTGACGGTCGATAGAGAATGAGACAGGGAAGGGTTTAACTAACTAACAATATCAACAGCCACCACCAGTAACGGTCGGTAGAGAATGAGACAAGGAAGGGTTTAACTAACTAACAATATCAACAGCCGCCAGTGACGGTCGATAGAGAATGAGACAGGGAAGGGTTTAACTAACTAACCATATCAACAGCCACCACCAGTGACGGTCGATAGAGAATGAGACAGGGAAGGGTTTAACTAACTAACAATATCAACAGCCACCACCAGTGACGGTCGGTAGGGAATGAGACAGGGAAGGGTTTAACTAACTAACCATATCAACAGCCACCACCAGCGACGGTCGATAGAGAATGAGACAGGGAAGGGTTTAACTAACTAACAATATCAACAGCCACCGCCAGTGACGGTCGGTAGGGAATGAGACAGGGAAGGGTTTAACTAACTAACAATATCAACAGCCGCCAGTGACGGTCGGTAGAGAATGAGACAGGGAAGGGTTTAACTAACTAACAATATTAACAGCCGCCAGTGACGGTCGGTAGAGAATGAGACAGGGAAGGGTTTAACTAACTAACAATATCAACAGCCACCACCAGTGACGGTCGATAGAGAATGAGACAGGGAAGGGTTTAACTAGCTAACAATATCAACAGCCACCAGTGACGGTCGATAGAGAATGAGACAGGGAAGGGTTTATCTAACTAACAATATCAACAGCCACCAGTGACGGTCGATAGAGAATGAGACAGGGAAGGGTTTAACTAACTAACAATATCAACAGCCACCACCAGTGACGGTCGGTAGAGAATGAGACAAGGAAGGGTTTAACTAACTAACAATATCAACAGCCGCCAGTGACGGTCGATAGAGAATGAGACAGGGAAGGGTTTAACTAACTAACAATATCAACAGCCACCACCAGTGATGGTCGATAGAGAATGAGACAGGGAAGGGTTTAACTAACTAACAATATCAACAGCCACCACCAGTGATGGTCGATAGAGAATGAGACAGGGAAGGGTTTAACTAACTAACAATATCAACAGCCACCACCAGTGACGGTCGATAGAGAATGAGACAGGGAAGGGTTTAACTAGCTAACAATATCAACAGCCACCACCAGTGACGGCCTGTAGAGAATGAGACAGGGAAGGGTTTAACTAACAAACAATATCAACAGCCACCAGTGACGGTCGATAGAGAATGAGACAGGGAAGGGTTTAACTAACTAACAATATCAACAGCCGCCAGTGACGGTCGATAGAGAATGAGACAGGGAAGGGTTTAACTAACTAACAATATCAACAGCCACCACCAGTGACGGTCGATAGACAATGAGACAGGGAAGGGTTTAACTAACTAACAATATCAACAGCCGCCAGTGACGGTCGATAGAGAATGAGACAGGGAAGGGTTTAACTAACTAACAATATCAACAGCCACCACCAGTGACGGTCGATAGAGAATGAGACAGGGAAGGGTTTAACTAACTAACAATATCAACAGCCACCAGTGATGGTCGATAGAGAATGAGACAAGGAAGGGTTTAACTAACTAACAATATCAACAGCCACCACCAGTGACGGTCGATAGAGAGTGAGACAGGGAAGAGTTTAACTAACTAACAATATCAACAGCCGCCAGTGACGGTCGGTAGGGAATGAGACAGGGAAGGGTTTAACTAACTAACAAAATCAACAGCCGCCAGTGATGGTCGATAGAGAATGAGACAGGGAAGGGTTTAACTAACTAACAATATCAACAGCCACCAGTGACGGTCGATAGAGAATGAGACAGGGAAGGGTTTAACTAACAATATCAACAGCCACCACCAGTGATAGTCGATAGAGAATGAGACAGGGAAGGGTTTAACTAACTAACAATATCAACAGCCACCACCAGTGACGGTCGATAGAGAATGAGACAGGGAAGGGTTTAACTAACTAACAATATCAACAGCCACCACCAGTGACAGTCGGTAGGGAATGAGACAGGGAAGTGTCTAACTAACTAACAATATCAACAGCCACCACCAGTGACGGTCGATAGAGAATGAGACAGGGGAGGGTTTAACTAACTATCAATATCAACAGCCACCACCAGTGACGGTCGATAGAGAATGAGACAGGGAAGAGTTTAACTAACTAACAATATCAACAGCCGCCAGTGACGGTCGGTAGGGAATGAGACAGGGAAGGGTTTAACTAAGTAACAATATCCACAGCCACCACCAGTGACGGTCAGTAGGGAATGAGACAGGGAAGGGTTTAACTAACTAACAATATCAACAGCCGATAGTGACGGTCGGTAGGGAATGAGACAGGGAAGGGTTTAACTAACGAACAATATCAACATCCACCACCAGTGAAGGTCAGTAGGGAATGAGACAGGGAAGGGTTTAACTAACTAACAATATCAACAGCCACCACCAGTGACGGTCGCTAGAGAATGAGACAGGGAAGTGTTTAACACTCTAACAATATCAACAGCCACATCCAGTGACGGTCGGTAGGGTATGAGACAGGGAAGGGTTTAACACCCTAACAATATCAACAGCCACCACCAGTGACGGTCGGTAGGGTATGAGACAGGGAAGGGTTTAACACACTAACAATATCAACAGCCACCACCAGTAACAGTCAGTAGGGAATGAGACAGGGAAGGGTTTAACACTCTAACAATATCAACAGCCACCACCAATGACGGTCGGTAGGGTATGAGACAGGGAACGGTTTAACACACTAACAATATCAACAGCCACCACCAGTGACAGTCAGTAGGGAATGAGACAGGGAAGGGTTTATCACACTAACAATATCAACAGCCACCACCAGTGATGGTCGGTAGGGAATGAGACAGGGAAGGGTTTAACACACTAACAATATCAACAGCCACCACCAGTGACGGTCGGAATGAGACAGGGAAGGATTTAACACACTAACAATGTCAACAGCCACCACCAGTGACGGTCGGAATGAGACAGGGAAGGGTTTATCACACTAACAATATCAACAGCCACCACCAGTGATGGTCGGAATGAGACAGGGAAGGGTTTAACACACTAACAATGTCAACAGCCACCACCAGTGACGGTCGGTAGGGAATGAGACAGGGAAGGGTTTAACACACTAACAATATCAACAGCCACCACCAGTGACGGTCGGTAGGGAATGAGACAGGGAAGGGTTTAACACACTAACAATATCAACAGCCACCTCCAGTGACGGTCGGTAGGGAATGAGACAGGGAAGGGTTTCATCGATTGTAGTATCATGTAAATAGATTTACTCTTGCGATTCTTGCTTAACCCATTCCGTACCGGTGACATCCTTTTCATTATATCCTGGCGAGATTATAAGATGATGATATTTAGGTTAGCAAGGACGTCTACCCATTAAAAAGTTAGAAGCTATCTCAATTAATGATTTTATCTACCATACATCTGTCCTAACTACCCTTAACTGTCGGCGTGCAACTTATGTCGTGTGAAATAAATTTGGACTATGTGGCGGTTCACAACTTATGTCGTGCGCCATTTTCAGCACGTAATGTTGCTGAGAGAGAGAGCTGAGCGGTGTGAGGAGCCTAGCAACTGTATGACCGTCCCCCACCACCGCGGTGGACCAACTGAACTGTATTCTAACTTCCTCCCCCTCTCCTCACTCGCTACTGGGATTTATGTAGGGAAATTACCTAATTACAGGGTTTTTGCACTCGTGTTGCACGATCGTTGCAAGAGAACCAGTGGTCGTACAAGGATGGTTCAGGTGTCATTGGAAAGCTCTGTTTACGCCCTTTCAGCGATAGATACTTGTTTTACGCTCTGCGTCTTAGTTAGGGATGAAAATGATCACGTAAACAACCCTATTTAGGGTAAAAAAAAACCCGCTGGGTGCTACGGTCAAATAGACCACCTAGCCGCTAAATAAGGGTTAATAATGTCATCTACATGTAGCTAAAATAAAATTACAAAGCCGTCGTCGGTACATAAGAGGTTAATGTTCTTCTCTTGTATCATGTATCCCTTCTCTCTGACTCCCATACCCCAATTAGCTACCGCTTCACTCTTTCCCCCACCCCCTCCTACCTCTATTCTCCGTCTCCCACCCTTCTCTCCTCTCCCACCTCTATCATGCCTTCCCCCACCCCCTCCAACCTCTATCTTCCGTCTCCCACCCTTCCTCTCCTCTCCCACCTCTATCCTGCCTTCCCCCACCCCCTCCAACCTCTATCCTCCGTCTCCCACCCTTCCTCTCCTCTCCCACCTCTATCCTGCCTTCCCCCACCCCCACCCTCCCCTATCCCACTATAGCACACGGTTACTGGAGAATTCCCCCCCATTCCAAATCGCCCCGCTCTTGGACAACGAGTTCGCCCCGTTAATACCCCCCCACCCCTGGAGCTTACCACTTATTTCCATCCCTCCCCCAACCCCTGAGGTCTTCTGTAGTAAAAACTGATGCAAAGAAGGAATTGAGGACATTACTCATTTGTTAGGTTAAGTTAGGGTTAGGTTAGGTTAGGTTAGGTTAAAACCCTTTCATGCACATATGACGCAGAGTTGCCAGATTAGCAATAAGAAATAGAGTTCTCTCACTCTTATAATAACCTCTCCAAAATTAGTTTTCTGCCCACAGCTAACTCAAAGACAACTGCAGAGGTTGAAGTAACTAAACTAAAGGTTTCTAAATATCCCTAATGGAAACAAAGGCTTTAAAGTATCCCCAATCGGCTCAAAATCGCCTCATATGTCAGAGAGGGTTAAGATAGGTTAGGTTAAGTTAGGTTAAGCTAGGTTAAGTTAGGTTAAGTTAGGTTAGGTTAATCTAGGTTAGGTTAGAGAGATGAATAGAGGGGGAATTCTTCAGTACCCCTTTAGGGGGGAGGGGGGACATTAACGGGGCGAACTCGCGGCGGGGAGAACTAGTTTCGGGGCGAATTCTCCAGTATTGTAGCACACACCCCTCCCTCCTATCTCTCTTCTCCCCTCCCCCCCCCTCCTCTCCTCTCCCACCTTTATCCATAAACGTCACACGGTTATTTTAGGCACGTTTTCGCGAGACAATAAACATAGGTACACCCAAGTATACCTGGGTCAGCTCAGTTTTCCCGAGTCCCTGTACCTAGGTGTATCTGGGTCGACCCAGTCCTAGTGGATGTTTTCGCGAGCCAGTGACGTCATCTGGTACTGGGTGTACCTGGGTAAAGTCAGCCCTGGGGACCGAGTTGGGCTGGGTTGACCTGGGTGATGCTGACGTCACTTATGACAACACACAGCGGAAAATGTCAGGTACGGTGAAGAGCTCGTCAGTGATGCGAGTGCTTGGCATTCTTTACAAGATCTTGGCTTTTTCGCCCAGACCATTCGATCTTAGAAGTTTTAGCAGGGGTCTAGGATTTATTTAGGAGAGTTAATATTGTTTTTGAGGAGATATACCATGTCCTTGTCTAACACATTGATAGTTGTTGTGTTTTTATCTCATATTGCATGTATGCTAATATTTTGTTCGCATGCCATATTAATATTCAAAATAGAGAAAAACAAAAGTAGAAAATCCTCTATCAGTGGCCGTAATCCAGCCTGGGTAAAGTCAGGCTCAATTTTCTCGTTCTTTAGGTCAGACCAGTCTCAAAATCGCGAAAACAGAAACCGACCTGGGTCTACCTGGGTACACCCAGGTAGACCCAGGCCCATAAGAAGCTCGCTAAAACGCGCTTTTTGCCGCCCGTCCTAGGGATTTGGTGGCAGTCGTTTTTCCTTATTAGATACTCCTTGATATATGTGCGCCTGGCTTGTTTGCAGTGTTACCAAAGTTAAGGGAAATTCCGCAAAATGAGGGGGCAATAGATTAAAGAGGGAACGTCTTTAACACCTTAAGAGTGGCCTATGCGGTTTATTTATATGTACCGCCCAGCGGGGTGTTTTTAGCCAAAATAGGGCTGTTTACGTGATCATTTTCATGCCTAAATAAGACCCAGAACGTAAAACAAGTATCTATCCCTGAAAGGGCATAAACAGAGCTTTCGAATGACACCATAACGATCCTTTTATGATGGCTAGTTTTCTTGCAATAACCGTGCAACGCGAGTGCAAAAAGCATGTAATTAGGCACTTTCCCCATACAATTCCTTATATAGCGAGTGAGAGAGGTAGGAGGGAGGTGAGATTCGTGTCAGTAGGTTCGCCGCGGTGGTCTGGAGCAGTCATACGCTCGCTACTCTCCTGCCACCACTTGTCTCTCTCTCTCAGCAACATTCCGTGCTGAAATTGCCACTCGAGTTATGTCGAGCGCCGCCACATAGTCCAGCTTTATTTAACTCGACTTATGTGGTGAGCCGCTAATTAAGGGTTAAGAGTGATTTAATGTTGGTAAAAACACTTTTAAATTATTTAAAATAAAATTGATTTATAAAAGCAAGAGGGAAATATTAGGAATAAATATACAATATACAAAAATACCTACATATGATGTAAACTGTATAACTACAAGCAACACAACAACAATAACAAAATGTAAAGAAAATATCACCGAAACTACCACTAATTTTCCCATGGTTTTTCTTTTTGGTTTTAGGTAGTTTTCATCATTATACAGTAGTTGAAATTAGTTACAATCCCCGGAAAACTTTATTTCTCCCATTATCCAACGATCATATAACACTCGGTAACTCATTTTCAGAGTAAATATACAACTGTTGTTGCCTTTGGATGCAGGATGGGTTGAGGGGGGGTTTTGCCCCACTCACCCCCCCCCCCCCATGAATTATTGAAATCAGCATATATTTTAACAGTAAGGGGCTTAATAAGAATTTCACTTCCGTCAATAGAGGGAATTATAGGGAGAGTTTTTTGTTTTTACAATGTTTAATATAGTGCACATAAAATGAATCTCCGGAGGTTGAAACAAATTTGAATATGATATTTACAACATCCTTATTATATAAATAGCCTTCAAATATTGAGACATAATTAGTGGTAGTTTCGGTTATAAATACCAAATGTAATTTTGAATATATATTATTAGTTACATGTTATGTAGATGTTAATTTATGAAGTTGCACTAAAACAGGACATTTCACGAAATACGTTCATAGGTTATACTTATGACACTTAGGGATATTTTGTCCCAGCATGTTTGACGTTGGCAACTCCCCACTTTCACAACAACATTGGTGGGGATAGAAGAGACGTGGCTGTGAACCTCCTCATAATTACGACAATTTCACGATGACCTGGCCTTTACAGTAGCCTCTACTTATGTCTATTTAACTCTGTCATGTCTATAGAGTCTCTGGATAGCGTAGAATTTATTATTAATAGCGTTGTAGGGATTATTACGAAATAATGGGGACCCTCCCGTTTTCCTTTGCGATCGTGCTGCCATCTCTCGAACGCGCGGCTTGCTATTTTCAGATTTGTAGCGTATTTCTCTCATCTCTATCCAATCAGTACTCTATGCATTTATCCTCCCCTCTCACCCCCCCCACCTCCTCCCTTCTCCCACACCCCTCCTTCAACCCTGTACCCCCTCCCCCTGTCCTTCTCTCCATCTCATTCTTCCTCCCCCTCACACCTCAATCCACCCCTTCTCTCTTTCCTTGATAACAATTGTGGTCGAAACTTCCTGACTCGTGATCGAAGATTCATTATTTAGAAACACGTATGTTATGCTAAAAAAGTACCATTATATTACATAACATTCGTAAATGGAATATAATAGACTACACGAGACTTCCATAGCAATTACTTGCGGTAATGTTAACACACAAAGAGCGGGTGGTAAGGTATTTTACACTGTGCTGCCCAGCGTTTTTTTTTTTACCCTAAATAGGGTTGTTTCCATGCTCATTTTCATGCATAAACAAGACCCAGAGCGTAAAACAAGTATCTATCCCTGAAAGGGCGTAAACAGAGTTTTCCAATGACACCCGAACCATCCTTCTACGACCACTGGTTCTCTTGCAACGATCGTGCAACACGAGTGCAAAAACCCTAAAATAAGGTAATTTCTGTACATAATTCCCTGTGTAGCGAGTGAGAGAGGGAGGAGGAGGGTGGAATACAGCTCAGTACACCCACGGCGGTGGTGGGGAGCGGTCATATGGTTACTACACTCGTCCCACCGCTCAGCTCTCTCTCGGAGCAAATTTACGTGCTGAAAATTGCACTCGACATATGAGGAGCGCCGCCACATAGTCCACATTTATTTAACTCGACATATGTGGTGCGCCGATGGTTAAGGGTTAAGGCGCGTTTTCGCGAGACAAAAAACGTAGGTACACCCAGGTCAGCTCAGTTTTCCTGAGTCCCTGTACCTAGGTGTACCTGGGTCGACCCAGTCCCAGTGGATGTTTTCGCGAGCCAGTGACCTCATCTGGGACTGGGTGTAGCTGGGTAAAGTCAGCCCTGGGGACCGAGTTGGACTGGGTTGACCCTTTGTATTGCTGACGTCATTTATGACAACAAACAATATGGCGGAAAATGTCGGGTATGGTGAAGAGCTCGTCCCCAGTGATGCGAGTGCTTGTTCACAAGATCTTGGATTTTTTGCCCAGACCATGCGATCTTAGAAGTTTTAGTAGGGATCTAGGATTTATTTAGTTAATATTGTTTTTGAGGGGATATAGGCTACCTTGTCCTTATCTAACACACTGATATGTTATTGTTTTTTTATCTCATATTGCATGTATTTAAATATTTTTTCGCATGCCATAGTAAAATTCAGAACAGAGAAAACAAAAGTAGAAAATCCTCTATCAGTGCCTCTTTATTGGAGCAGCCACACTGAAATTCCTTAGCCAATCAGAGGGCCGTAATCCAGCCTGGGTAAAGTCAGGCTCAATTTTCTCAATCTTTATTTCAGACCAGTCTCAAAATCGCGAAAACAGAAACAGGGCTGGGTCAACCTGGGTACACCCAGGTCGACCCAGGACCATAAAAAGCTCGCAAAAACGCGCCTTTACTATCATAGTCAACTAAAAACATTATTCATAGCTTCGGATATCCAAGAGTTGTCAAGTTGCCTTGAATCCTCCGAGTTGGAAATCCTAAGTATGGGGGACCGGCCATGTTTCCTCTGGACGCCATTTAAGAGCCATGCATATCAAAAGACGCGAGGATATTTTAGTTTTGATTATATAAAATGTAGATCCGAAGATTCAACTACATATCCGGTACCAGTATTACCGAATGTTTATTATGGTTATTGACATACAGTGAAAGCAGCGACTAATGACACCAGTGGTAACAATATGTTACTTACTTGTTACTTGTAGTGATGATTCTCGGCCACGCTCCATCGCTTTCACGACGCTCGTCGCAGCCGCCCTCACATATTCTAGCACTTGAATTCAGGCTTTATGGTCTTGTCTTCGAAGTCATAGCACTCAGTGAATAAGTACGTCTTCAATCTCTTCTTAAAAATCTCAAAATTTTCATTGTTCTTGACATTCTCAGGCAGTTTATTGTAGAGTCGTGGAGCACTCTTTTCAAAGGGCTCGAAATCCAAATTCAAAATTGCTTCGTGGCTCTTCCAGCCTGTGCAGCTCCACACTGTGTCTCAATGTCATGGCAGTGTTTGGTCGAACTGTTGCCATAGGGTTGCTACTCCGATTTGGGTGTATCATATGATTTTTTTTATTATTTTTTTTTTGTTTAAGAGACAATGAACGGAGGAAGAAAAAACACAGATAAAACAAAAAGGTCCATGTGCCTAAAGGCATCCTCCTTTCATAAAATGTTTGTAACAACTGGATTTAAACTTTTGTAGATTGTAAGTTTGTGGAAAGCAACTCGAGGGAAGTGAATTCCAAAGAGTAGTAGTTCTAGGGATAAATTAATTTTGATAAGCAGAAGTTCTGCATTGTGGAGGAGAAAGTGTAAATTCATGGGCGCTCTCAGCTGCCCTAGTTGTACGGGGAAAGATGTGGACAGGCGGTACAATTGAAGCAAGTTCCTCGGAACAATTGCTGTGAAAATATCTGTAGAATAATGCAAGGTATGCAACGTTTCTTCGTATGGATAATGTAGGAAGCTCCTGTGTGATTGCAGGGTTATTAATTAATCTAATAGCTTTATTTTGAATTTTGTCCAACTGCCTCAATGCAACCACTCCACAGAGGTGAACAGTAATCCATCTGAGAACGCACATGACTTTTATATATTACGGCCAACTGCTCGTCAGTGAAGAATCCTCGAACTCTGTACAGGAGTCCCAGTTTTTTAGAGGCATTTTTAGCAATGCTTCTAACATAATGTTTCCAGCTCAAGTTAGTAGTTAATGTTACACCGAGAATGTCAATACTAGGGGAAGTGGGAATATTTACATCATTAAAAAATATATGGGAGTCAGTGAGATTCTGTCGGTTAGAAAATTGAATGTACTTGGTTTTCTGTGCATTAAAGGAAACTAGATTCTTTTGTCCCCATTCATTAATTATAGAAAGGTCCTGGTTCAGAGAAATTGCGGTGTTTATTTTTGAATTTATAAGATCGGGTTGGGTGAAAGAATTGGTAAATGTGAAGGAACTGTGGAGTGTTGAGTCATCTGCGTAGGAATGTATTGGATTATGAGTGGTAGATATGAGATCATTGATATGAATGAGGAACAGAGTTGTGGCCAAAACTGATCCCTGGGGAACACCAGCATTTATTGAGTGAAATTGAGAATAAAGGCTATCTACCATTACACATATTTTTCTGTTATGAAGATAAGAAGAAATTAGTGGAACTAATGATGCAAGGCCGTAGTGTGACATCTTCGACAATAAGGATTGATGCCAGACTCTATCAAATGCCTTTGATATATCCAGTGCTATTGTATGTGTTTCACCATGTTGGTCTGTAGCTTGGTTGATTTGATGCGTAAGAAGGCAAAGAATGTCTGCAGTTGATCAACATCGTCTAAAATCATATTGCCTATCACTGATTAATTTATTATTCTCAAGATGCTTAATTATGTGATTATTTAATATAATTTCAAAGACTTTACCAAGAGTGGAAGTTATAGCTCTTGGTCTGTAGTTTGATGGATCTGAAGAGGCACCTTTTTTAGGAACTGGATGGATGTTTGCTTCTTTCCAGGGTACTGGGAAGCATGAGGTATGAGTACACAGACGGAAAAAAATTGCCAATAGAGGAGCGAGCACCAAGGAGCAATTCTTAAGTACTATTGGAGGAATTTCATCTGAACCAGGAGCAATATCTACTGAGAGATACTGCAAAGTAGTTTTGACATGTCTGGTGTGGATCTTAATTGAGGGAATTTCAGGCGAATTAAAATTAAGTACAGGGACATCTTGATTTATTTCATCTAAGGTTGAGTTGGTGGAAAAAATATCCGCAAGAAGGTTAGCTTTACCTCGTGGGTCACTTACAAGATTGCCAGTCGGAGATTTTAATGGTGGAATGGATGAAGCAGTAGTGAAGTTGGATTTGAATGAGTTAAGAGTAGACCAAAATATGTTGTTATCATTTGGATTATTTAGAAGTTTATTTGCCTGCTGGAGAAGAAAGTTTGATTTAGTTAGGTTTAATACAGTTTTGGCATGATTTCTGATGTTTCTAAAGTTATTAAAGGCTTCATGTGTTTTTGATCTTGTGTATGCATTGTAGGCTATTACATTTTGTTCAGTTACTCTAGCACAATTATGGTCAAACCATTTAGGTGAATTAGATCTTTTACTGTACTTTTGATGAGGAATAAAAGTTTCCATTCCAATTTTTACGAAATCTTGTATGTGGCTCAAGGTGGAGTGTGCATCATTAGAAAAGAAAGAGGTCCAGGGAATATCAGAAACCACAATAAAGAGGCTACGAATGTATGAATACATTACTTTATTCATTCTAAAGAATATTCTATAGTATACTGCTAAATAACCCACAATGTTACAGTAAATAAATAATATATTTAATATAAATGGTTCACAATTACCGGTATCGGACATTACTGCTCGCATAAATGGTTCATCGGAACATTATTACTACACGAATAAATAGTTCACAATTATGGAGTTCCGAAGCTTCATTACAGGGCACTATGTTGTCTCGAAGCCTTGGAGTCGGTAGGGTGGTGCGAGCGACGGGAACCGATGAGGGGCCTCCAGCAGAGCCCGTGCCTCACTCTGTACTGAATCGGCTTTGGGGACGAGTCGGGTTGCTGCTGTGGAAAGGTAAATATAAATTTACTTCGATATATTTTTAAGTCCTATATCTATTATGTTGTGTTTTCTTCTGTTCGCTCTTGCCTGATCCTCCCTACCCCATGTGGGAGTTGGGGCTGGCTACTGACTGACTGACTGTCTGACTGACTATTCGTGTTTAGCCTGTGAAAAAGTCAACGAAAATTGGAACATTATATATTCCTATGCTAGGGACTAGAGTACTCGAAAAGGGGGCTCTATTCCTGACGCTATTCGTGACTTAGTGTGCTGGCTTATTAATCCAGGAGAGTTGATAGCTTCTGAAGTCTTATTTTAACCAACTAATTCTGTCGTATTTTTTATTTTAGAATATCTTGCGAAATTAGTTTATAATATATATTCGGTTTTGCGACTTTGCTTTGAACGTAGTACGCAAGCAATATGCTGCTGGTAGAATTTATTTTTTGGTTTTTATTAGTTTTGTTTTAGTTTTTTTAATTACTCTATTATACTTTGCGTAAAATACCTATGCAATTACTCTGTTAATTAATTTCGCAAAGAGATTGCCAATTTCTCAGACAGGTATTTAAACTCTTTGAGGATTGACGCGTTTTGACATTTTATGGCTATCATTAGAAGATTATATTCTTCTTAGGAAGACATTTTGGAAGTCTGTGCTAATTGGGATAGATTTGACCCATTTTACTCTCAGAGGGTATTCCTAACTGAATAAAATAGTCTAATGATAGCCAGAATATGCTGTTAAAACGCGTCATCATCCTCAAAGGGTTAAAGAAAAGTTTTCTTGAGGCGTATTTTTGTTTAGAGCATTTATAGGTATTCTAGATCCGGTTTCACTGCACACTCGTCAATTTATATGGCTTCTATAAATTTGTCATACCATACTTCATTCCTATATCGGTCCGTAGCGGCGCAAATGGAATTATAATTATGGTGAAAGTTAATATTTACCTCCTGTTCTCCAAAGCTGATGATTATAGGGTAAATGCTGTAGACTTCATTGACTTTATTTTTCCGGCGACTGTCTATGGGGGCGGCAGCCCCCACTTATAATACTAATATAGGTTAGGTAAGGTTGTTTGGTTCGGCTAATATTAACTCTTATTTAGGTCTTTTACCCCGCAATTTCCCTGATCTTCAAAGCCCTCCACACTAGTAGGGGCAGTGTTTTAAATTGTTGGATATTGGGTAAATACTAATTTCCGCCAGTCCTTAGTATCAAACAACACTGTCTATTAAAGGAAACATAAAAACAAAAACACAAAAAGCTAAATTCGCTGAAACTGGATCTTTAATTTTACCTATATATCTAAATTTAGATATATTTTTCTGCATGTTATCGGATTTTTAAATTTAAACCTTTTCGAACTAGTTTGGTTGGTAAACCTGACTTTTTGGACCGACAGCGATTTCAGTAAGTTTGATTTTTTTTTTTTTTTTTTTTTCCCTCAGATAGTGTTTTATACTGAAGAGCTGAAATGAGTATTTACCCATTATCCAACAATCTAAAAACACGCCCCCCACTAGTGGGGAGGGCTATGAAGTTCAGGGAAAATGAGGGGTTAAAAGCGTAAAAATACAATAATATAGCGTTTTGTATCACAACTTGGCAAACCCATAAAACCCAATTGTGTGAATACCCGAGCCAACTTTTGACGAAAGCTTGCTCGGATTTCACGGGGTGGAGTGTGTTAAGTTATAAAAAAAGTCTACTTTGGGAAGACCTTAGCCTAACCTAACAATCTTACCTAACCTAATCTAGTATTATGGGTGGCCACACCCCTGCTGGTTGAGTTAGGCCTAGGCTACTTTTAATTTTGTTTTAATTTTTTTTTAATTTTGTAAATGTGCTAGGCTATTAGCCTAACCTAACTACCTTACCTAACCTAACCTAGTATATGGGTGGGGGCTGCCGCCCCCACACCCCGCTGGTTAGTTTTTTTGTGCTATTAGCCTAACCTAACAAACTAACCTAACCTAGTATAAGGGTGGAGGATGCCGCCCCCACACCCCCGCTGGTTGGGTACTGACTGAAAAACTTATTATTTTACAGTAGGCCTATATATCTTTTAGCGTATTTTTTTTCTCACTTATAATACATTTCCGCTCTTAATGACGTGCATAGCAATGATGTATATGCTCTACCGGATCTGTTAGACCTAAACAGATCTATGGGCTAAATGTCGGTCCAAAACATCAGTATAACCGTTTGGTTTGCTTATTACTAGTTTTCCTGTTGACAATGTTATAATTTTAGTTTGCTTACCTGTTTACTTCTAAACCATTTGGAAATTTGGCTTTTAGTTTAAACTGATTGAAGACCAACTTTGTATTGCTCTATTTTGCCATTCTGCTTAAACACTTTAGCACTTTACATTTTGGCCTGTCGGGTTTATTTTTATTTTAACTGTTGGCTTTTCTTGTTAGTCATGTTACTGTAACTTGCACTTAGTGAACAGTATTTGTATTTAATTTCGGATGGAATTTTTTTTTTTTTTTGAAGATTGAGTTTGTTCTTGCTTTAAACTTTATGATTTTGGCGTTGCTGTTATTTCAGCTTTAGTATTGGCGCTTTTGCGGTTTTGTTTGTTCTAACACTGCTGGCTTTTGGCGTTACATATAGCCTTATTAGCCTACAATGCGCTTTTAGTTTTGGCTTAACTTCTGGATATTGAGTTTGGCTTGGCATTGTGTTCATATATTTGCCATTTTGCTTGTTGTTGGATGTATTTTGGATAAGTTTTGGGCTTTTTGGTTTGTCTGTGAAATTGGCATTAAACTGCATTCATTGAACTGTTGAGCTCTACCCCTCAAGTTTCTGGACTATCGCATTTCTGTTTGTGGTTACAGCTTTGGCATTAGACTAGTTTGCTTGGGCTCTTGTTTCGGCTTAACTTTTAAATAAAATTAATTTGGCTTTAATATATATATATATATATATATATATATATATATATATATATATATGTGTGTGTGTATGTATATAATATGTATGTATACAATTATATTGAATAGTCTTGGTTTTTAATCTTTTGGCATATATTTTGGGACTTTGTGCTTATGCTGCAGTCTTTGGTTTGTGGTTATGCGGATATTTTTTGCCTCTTGTGCTTTGATAGTCTTTGATTTCGTCTGTATTTTGGCTTCGATGATTTAATTTTATATTTGCCTATGCTTCAAACTTTTCTTAGTGTATGGCCATAAGTATAGGCTATGCTTAAGGGAGCCCACCTCGCTTGCTTTTCTCACTCTTTGGCTTTTAACCATTCGGCCCCATTCAGCCAATTGTTTTAAGGCTTTTACCCCCCATCCAAGTGTATACTTTCCTGGCGAGCGGTAGCGAACCAGCATATATTTTGCTTTGAAAGAAAGCTAAATTTGTAAATTTGTTGATAGAACATTTTTTTCCGGCAAAGCCGGATTTCTCCATACAATGCTGGCTCGCTATCGCTAGACACCTGGATGGGGATAAGTCTTAAAACAATTGGCCGAATGGATAACAACCAGGGAAAGAGAACAGGAAAGATAAAATAAAACGGTGACCCCCTAAGACTTTCAATATTCTAGTTTTGCCGATAACTCCTTCTGTACCAGCGACCTATGTTGTATTTGATTTCAGCTACATTTAAGACTCATTTTGTGCAGTTTAAGATGGATCTGCGGTAGTAAAAAAAGGTTAATGAAGATAGTTCGAAGCCTGTTAATTGTTGGCAGCCCTTACACCGAATAGAATCCTATTAGTAGCCAGTATAAAATTAAAGGACGAAACTGGTACTGAACTACTTGGTTAGCCTATGCATATCTTTGCTCTTATATTATCATTATATATATATATATATATTTTGTCAGGCTTTACTTTCTAAATTTGGCAATTATTTCTCCTATGCTAGTAAATTGTTTTGGGCAATGTTTCAATTGGCATTTTAAAAATTAAGCTTGCTCACCCTTTCACTAGGCTAACATTTTTATTAAAGGTTGGAGTTGCTCTTATAACTATATATACACTGTAATACTGTTAAACTATGCATTTTTGGTTTCTGCCTGGCATTGGTCTTGGCTTGTACTTGTTTAGTTTCAAATTGTTTGAAGTTCTATACAAAAAATACTAAATACCTTTATGGAAATTAGTTTGCTTTCTGCTCTATATTTGAGTTTTTATTTTGGATATTGCTATACAATTATTCGCAGCATAGAACTTTGGTTTTGAATCGATGTATTGGAATTTTACAATTCCCCTTCACTTTGTCTTTTGGCTTAGGCTTTATGTAAATGTTTGTTTTTGCTATTAAATTAGTGTAGGCATTGGATTAACTTAGTTATTCTATGCTTCTGGTTTAGCTTATGTTTATTGGGTTTAATTTAATTATTTTGGATTAGTTATGCTTTGTCTGTAAGTTTCTTATTTTTTCCTATTAATTTCTTAATTATAGCGTAGTTTGTCTTTATCCTATGTTATATTAAATATGCCTTTAATATGGACTTTGGTTTGAGTTTGCTTCTGCAGTTATTTGCTATGAACGTATTGCTTTTAAACATTTATATTGCTTTTGGCTTTCACTTATTTAGTTTTCGCTTATAACGCATTCAGTAACTCGGTGACTTACTTTTATAATCTGGCCACTATTAGATATGTGTATTAATCTTAGGAAGGACCTCTACCAATTAAGTTTGCAGAGTATATCAAACGACCCTTCTAGCTGCCATAGATCCTGCCTAACCTACAACAAATAAAGGACCGTCGGTACGGTAAGGGTCAAAACATAAAGGACCGTCGGTACGGTAAGGGTCAAAACATAAAGGACCGTCGGTACGGTAAGGGTCAAAACATAAAGGACCGTCGGTACGGAAGGTCAAACATAAAGGACCGTCGGTACGGTAAGGGTCAAAACATAAAGGACCGTCGGTACGGTAAGGGTCAAAACATAAAGGACCGTCGGTACGGTAAGGGTCAAAACATAAAGGACCGTCGGTACGGTAAGGGTCAAAACATCATTTTTGGCTTTGGGCCACTCTTAGCCTTCGGTTTTGAATCAGCGCTTAGGTTACCAATTTTACAGTTGGATTTTGGGTATTGCTTTTTGTTTGTTTGTATGCATTTAATGTTTGCTTCTGGATTTCATTTTAACATTCGTCTTCGGATATTAGATTTATTAGACGAAGGTCGGTTAATACTTCACCCGAGGCCAATTTAATACTTTAGCAGCTGATTTATCGATACCTTATTAAATTTGCTCCATCTTGCCTAGCTTTCATAATAATTAACGAACTTATTTCGCAAACAAATCAATTAATTAGGTTCTCTTCACTAACCAACTTTACTCCTAAATTCTATCAATGAAATTAACAAACACATGTGGCAGTCCGGGGATTCGAACCTAGGATGCTCACACCGAAAATACACTTATTCAGATAAGATATGACAATGTAGTATATGGCTTGGTCTTTCAATATTAGTCGCCGCAGTTTGTCATTACCGCCGCAAATTAAATGTTTGACTGGGTGAACGAAGGGTGGAAACAAGGCAGCACTTGTATCAGCGGACCAATATTCTTTTAACTTCACCATATAGTAGATAGATCCTCTATATTAATGGAAAGACCAGCGGGGGGTGTCCCAGTTCAGATTAGGTTAGGTTGACTAAATGGTTTTCGGGGGACAAGTATCAATATTGCTAAGTAATGGATAAAAGTGTTTTTGCCAAAGCACCTTAAAGCACACTACTAAATAATAGGTTGAAAAAGATTGCCTATTAACTAAAATTCATATTGACAGCCTGTTTCTTCCCCTTTGGCTATTGAATGTCTTGGCTCTTTTGCTAGCTTCGGGTTTGCTTTTCATTGTGTGACGTTAACCACTCAGTTAGAACCGCATGGCTTGTCCTACAGTGACTCGCTAGGATCGCCAGGGCAGTGGATGTGGCTACAGTTGATGTATTATTGTGTGCTTTATTTCATTATGAGAGCTCTTGTCATGGGCAGTCCAGAAATGCTCTTTGTTTTCGCCCATGTCAAGGCTTTATATATTTAATTGCAAAGTATGTTTTATCATTAAGTAGTAATGATAGGAATTGAGAGAGAGAGAGAGAGAGAGAGAGAGAGAGTAGAACAGAGTGAGAGGTGCGTAGTGTTTTGCTATACTCGATGACGTCATAGCTGGCTGGCCTCGTGGGGATTGGTTGAGGGAGTTCTTTACCACGCTTGGTGACATAATGTTTTGCTAGCTACTTTGGTAGTGGTTGGAGGACTTGTTACCACTTTTTTCCCATGCAGCTAGAGCTAGTGCTGGTATATATACAGTTCCCTCGCCATTCTCTCCCTAAGATCTGGTTTCTAGAATGCATCCCTCTTATCCCTTGATACCTGTTTCCCGCCCTGCACCTGAGAATCTTTTCCTCTGCCTAACTCTCTCTTTTTCCATATCTTTCACCACCTTTTATTATTACTATATCCCCTCTGGTTAACTCTGCAAAATCAGCTTCATACTGGCCAGTTGTATTGTGCGTTAAGGTCTGATATAACCTATGTATGTTTAGTTGTTAAGATAAGTTGATCACGAAGCATTGGTTGGCTTTCATATTGCCGCTTCCTATAATTATTAGTGTTCTGCTGGATTAGATAATGCTAGACTAGGAGTCTGATATTATAAGGTATAGTTTCCTATGAGTGCTGGCTTTAGTTAAAAGCTGCACGACATACCTGAGAACTGGAGTTGATTGAGTAAATTCTAGTCTGTGTGCCATTGAGAGTAGAGCATGCACGAATGAGGGCTTTTTGCCTATACCATTCTGCACTGTTCTAAGCTCGTTGTTTGTCTGAGGTACGCCAGGAGAACGCTTAATACTTCGGTATTACGGTTTCTCAAGAGAGCTACCCTTCCCTATAACGTAATATTTGACGCACAGACTTGAGATTTGCACTAGGCTATGTGGCATGCCATGCGCACCATTATCTCTTATCATTGACTCCAGCTAGACTTTATCAGTCATAGTAGACATTAAGTATATTAACCCAATTACTCTTAATATGCATACCCATTTACGTTACACAAGCATTTCGCAGCCTAGTTTGATGTATTGAGACACAAACGACTTAGTTTCTTTTTGTTGATAGGAATACTGCATTGTAGTGGCGATCATTATTATTGTTGTAGTGTTTAGGATCTTCTTGGCTCCGACGGCATTATATATTCTGCCTTTTTGTGTGCATAGCCTGCACGAGCATTGTTCCGCTGCCTGCCTTTTTGGGTTCCATTTCCGATACGAGCATCTTTATAGCATCTAACATTTAAAGAAGATTCCTTGTTGGTGTTGAAGGACTGTAGTGCACTTTCTTTCATGCAGGAGTGCCTGACAGTTATTGATTAAAGTAACGTAAGCTGTAACTTCTCTTACCACCTTAATTTGCATACCATAACCAAGCACCTTCGGTTATAGGTAGTAATAGGCTGTTTTCACGTAACATTAAGCCTAGAGTAGACGCACATTTATTGAGAGTTTAATAACCTATTATTACATATAAAACTCTGTCGAGTATTTATGTTCTTTGTTCACTGGGAATATACATCAGAGGTTGGATCTAGCGCTTTCCGTTGTAGCATTTATGCTATTACTAGTCCAATGAATAAGAGCCCTGATATATTTAAACCTCGGTGGTCGTAACAAATGGCGACCTTACCTAGGATTTGGTGAACCTACATTTATTAGCAGGGAACATTTGTTGTTTTGGGGAATATTTTGCGGGGATCAGCAAGAATATTTTTGTTTTGCAACATAGTATAGCCCTGAGTATTTCCGAGAATTGTTGTGTGTATATTGAGGTATAAGAGTTTGGGGTGCTTCTTTTCTGAATATTGAGGTGGGAAATTTTTGTGAGCATCATGTCTTATACCGGATCAGAGGAGAATGGAGACACAGTACGTAATGTCGAAACTGAGGAACAGCAGTATAATGATATGGTTAATCAGGTGAACTGTGAGGAGGATGCTAGGATATTTTTGCAATGGCCTGTTACTGCCGAGCGGTTGGAGGGTATGGATCGGTACGGTCTTCAATGCCTGGCCACAGCTATCGGTCATGCGGTTACTAGCAGCATGACCAGGGATAACTTTATAACGTGTGTACTGGGCAGGGTGACTGGTGAGCGAGATGGGTTGAGTGCTCAGAGCCCTTCGGCCATGCTTCCCCTACACTCGACTCCCAGCCATCCCAGTAGTTTGCCGACCCCGGGTACGCTTCCGCAGTTGGGTGGTGACTGGCAGGGTGGGTTGCCCCTGGGGGGACCACCGGTAATTTCAAACATTGTAGCACCTTCACCTCCTCGAGGGTTATCTCCAGAATTATTGTTTCGGCTCGAATTAGCTAAGATTCAACAGCAACAAAGAGCAGGTGAGCTTCAATTAGAATTAGCCAAGATAGAAGAGAGAAAAACAATCCGTCAAGCAAAAATCCAAGCGGAGTCGACTAGGTACTGTGCCGACATGGACTTAGAGAAGTCGCGAGTAGAGACAACGGGACAGCGACTTGGGGCTGGTAACCGTGTTCATGAGTAGTCTCTCTCGCACTTATTGAAACTGGTTCCGGTGTTTGATGAGAGTGGTGTAACAGAATTTTTCGCACGCTTTGAGAAGAAGTGCCAGGAACACCAGTGGCCAGAGAATAAATGGGCAGCACTTGTATCCTCTAGATTAATAGGCAAGGGTCTTAAAGCCTAAGATGCGTTACCTTTGGAGTTATGTATTGTGTACGAGAATCTCAAGGAGGCTGTCCTGAGGGCTTACGAACTGCAACCAGAAATGTACCGTTTGAAGTTCCGGTGTGTAACTAAGGGAAGAGATAGCACCTTTTTGGAACACGCCCGGGACTTGTCCGATGCTATGGGGAACTGGCTCCGATCTGAGAAGGTAACTACATTTGATGGAGTTAAGCAGTTGATGATGTTGGAGCAGTTCTTTAAGAGCACGGGCGGTGATCTAACTTTGAACTTAAAGAAGAAAAACTAAAAAACTCTAGTCGAAGCAGCAGAAATGGCTGATCGATGGCTGTCGTTGATTCGGGGTTGTGGGTCCTCACAGAAGTACGATGTAAGTGCTAAGGACCGTTATCCTCCCCCTCCCCGTAGCAATGACACATTTAAACAGAAGAGCCATGAAACTAAAACTGAATCCAAACCTTACACAACACCGTATGTAAAAAGTCAGGGGCCTTTTAAATCACAGTATAAGCCGAAACCGAAATTTATGTGTTTCAGTTGCTGGTACTTTATTCTGTTGGTACTAATGGGTTCATATTATTAGTAGTAGACTTAGTATGGTTTAATGATGCGCGGAAATGTATATTTGACTTGAAATAGATACATTTAACCCACTGAACCCCAGCTAGTTAATAATAAATGTACCACCCAGGACCAGCAAGTTGTGAAAACAATTTTTTTTTCTCCAGAAAACACTAGGAATGGGTTAGACATTAAGGAAAACTCACAATAAACTGATCCCCTAGGTCATTAAGGGGTCCTACGGTGCGCCCGAAAGTCGGAATTAACCTGGGGAAATGGGTAGGCAAAAACAGGGTTTTGCACGCTCACGCGCACGTGGTTGGACTTTGAGTTTTCAACCATCGGCATTGTTGCGTGGGATACTTACACAGATCTCATACAAATATGAGCCCTCTAGGTGCCATAGGACCGGAGTAATTAAACCCCGACGCAACATGTGCGTCCTGTGGTTCAGCGTTACATACATTGCCGACGCACTGTTTGCGTCGCTGGGGTTCTGTGGGTTAAGTATTACAAACCTTCGCGAACCCATAAACAGGGAACATGAGCTGGGTTTAGACCGTTGCGCACCCATAAACAGGAAACGTGAGCTGGGTTTAGACCGTCGCGCACCCATAAACAGGGAACGTGAGCTGGGTTTAGACCAGTCATGAGACAGGTTAGTTTTCGGTTAGGTTAGGTTAAGTTGGGTTAGGTTAGGCTAATTTTAAAAATACTAAAATGCGACGGTCCTCGGTCCTCGGTAATAAACAACACTGTAGATCAAATAAAAAAATAAATAAAATAATATATATATTACCTGAAAAACTTATCTGGTTGGTGATAAATTGTTATCAAAATACGTTGTTTTTCCAGTTTCCGCGTCTGCTGAACCATCCAAAAACACGGTAAAAGGGGTGTTTTGAGGGGGGGGGGGGGGGGGGGGTAGTGGGGGAGGGGTGGAGGCGTTATTGCTCCAGATGTATTTAAATTTGAGACCATTTGCCCCATTTTGTTAGTTTCGAGACCTTTCGTGCCATTTAGGTGTAGGTTTTCTTGGCGAGCGAAAGCGAGCCTGTAATTTGAAGAGTAATCGGCCTTAGACCGGGAAATTAGTCTACCTAAAATGTATACATTTATCTTGTAAGGGGGTCTAGGGGCTGTTTTTTAAAGCTGGGTCTAGCGAGAGAAATGTATACAAACTCTAACAAAATAAATACATTAACAAAATGGTATGTGCCTGTGTATATATATATATATATATATATATATATATATATATATATATATATATATATATACAGGCAAAATAACCAGTACCCCATAAACATTCGTATAGGCCAGTCAAGGACCGGCCTTAGGCCGGGAAATTCTGATGTCTAAACATTTATAAATGTATGCAATGGCTTAGGGCTCTTATTAAGCTTTATGGCCGTTTTGGGAGGAAACTATACAAAATAATTTATAAATAAGCAAATGTATACGCCCCCCCCCCCTCCCTTTAATTATATTACAAAAGTTGCATAATTAACTAAACTGGAATATATAAAATGCAGAGAAAACTTGCCAATACCACAAGGGGGCAGAATTCCTAAAGGTGATTTACTTATAACTCTACTTAAGGGGAGATTTCCACTAGAGGGAGTATTTTCTAGACCCTTCTATCCCTCATGTTTAGCCCCATTGCTTTTGAGATGAACAGTTCGCCCAGTTATTTTTGCGATTTTATGAACTGTCCATTTTAAGACTTTTAGTGTCATTTAGGTGTCTATATTTTCCTGGCAAGCGATAGCGAGCCTGTTATTTAAGAGAAACCGGCCTTAGGTCGGATTTTTTTTTACCGACAAATTTATCTTTAAATGGAGTCTACGCGGTGTAATTTTAAGTTTGATAGAGGTCTAGGGGACAAAAAAAAAAATAAAAGTTTAGATCTTGCACACCTAAAATGCCGATCGATAATTAGGGTGTGTATAGACGGAAGGGTTCTCAGAGGCTAGTGAAGTGCAATACCAAAAGAAATAGAAAGGTGAATCTGTATCTAGCCTGTATAATGTTTTAAAGTTCCTGCGAGAATGGTGGTGTACAGTAGGCAAGGAAGCTGAAGTATTGGGCTCTTGTGTGTGTAGCCTACACTTAATTTTATGAGATAATGGGAAGCTATACTAAAATAAACTTAGGTGTATGGAGTATCTAGAGGCAAAGTTACCTGTAGCCTCAACCAAAGTTGAAAGACTTAATTTGTTTATATTTTGTTTGTATTTTTACGTTCATGTTTATATTGGAAAGTGTGGTGTGCTTGTTTAGTGTAGTGACATAAGTGGTGGTTGTGAGAACTAGCTGGATTACTGTGTAGGCGAGACTCAAAAACCGGAGGAGGCCAGACAAATGAAACTAGAGTTGTAACGGACACCTACTAGAGGCGATATACACTATAGCCTAGAAAACGCATTGTAAACTTTAGGAACAATTATAGGAAGTTACATGGAGCTTTATTTTAATAATACCAGATTTTAAGTTAGTCTACCCAATTACGGAACTACGGTAAATTGGGTCACTGCAATCGATGTGAATGGATTAAACAAAGACCAACGTATAGCTCCGTAGAGTTGTGCCTTGACTAGTTAATATAAAACAAAGACCAACGTATAGCTCCGTAGAGTTGTGCCTTGACTAGTTAATATTAAACAGAGACCAACGTATAGCTCCGTAGAGTTGTGCCTTGACTAGTTAATATAAAACAAAGACCAACGTATAGCTCCGTAGAGTTGTGCCTTGACTAGTTAATATAAAACAAAGACCAACGTATAGCTCCGTAGAGTTGTGCCTTGCCTAGTTAATATTAAACAAAGACCAACGTATAGCTCCGTAGAGTTGTGCCTTGACTAGTTAATATAAAACAAAGACCAACGTATAGCTCCGTAGAGTTGTGCCTTGACTAGTTAATATTAAACAAAGACCAACGTATAGCTCCGTAGAGTTGTGCCTTGACTAGTTAATTAAACAAAGACCAACGTATAGCTCCGTAGAGTTGTGCCTTGACTAGTTAATATTAAACAAAGACCAACGTATAGCTCCGTAGAGTTGTGCCTTGACTAGTTAATATTAAACAAAGACCAACGTATAGCTCCGTAGAGTTGTGCCTTGACTAGTTAATATTAAACAAAGACCAACGTATAGCTCCGTAGAGTTGTGCCTTGACTAGTTAATATTAAACAAAGACCAACGTATAGCTCCGTAGAGTTGTGCCTTGACTAGTTAATATTAAACAAAGACCAACGTATAGCTCCGTAGAGTTGTGCCTTGACTAGTTAATATTAAACAAAGACCAACGTATAGCTCCGTAGAGTTGTGCCTTGACTAGTTAATATTTATAACCTGTTTTAAGGGGGGGTGACCTGTTTTTGTTTTGTCCTTTTATATCTTTCTCTGGTTTGTATCCATTTGGCCCCATTCAGCCAACTGTTTTAAGCCTTTTATCCCCATCCAGGTGTCTATTTTTAATGGTGAGCGGTAGCGAGCCAGCATATTTTTAATTTGTGTTTGACAGCAGGCTAAATTTGTACATTTTTAGATAGAAAAATTTCTCCGGCGAAGCCGGATTTCTTAATATAATGCTGGCTCGCTATCGCTCGCCAGGAAGAAATCGACACCTAGATGGGGATAAACTTCTTAAAATAGTTGGCTGAATGGGGCCGAATGGATAGAAGTGAGAGAAAAGGACAGAAATACAAAAAAGCAGGTCACCCCCCTTAAGGGGAGAAGAGCTCTTTATTGGCCTTTTTATTGATTTGTTTATGATTTTCTTAGTTTCCTCCCTATACTCCCTATACTCCCTATACTCCCTATACTCCCACAAATTAAAACAAAACTTATATTAGATCCCCGTCTAGATCAATGTAAATTTTTCGGTAGAAAAATGTCCCGGCCAAATGCCGGTTCTTCAAACATTACAGGCTCACTATTGTTCGTCAGGGAAAAAAATGACACCTAAATAGTACGAAAGATGTAAATATTGACTAAGATATGGAGCAAAAGATCTTAAAATATACTAAATAATGGGGCAAACTTCTTAACATCTGAAAGCTAATGGGGCTAAACATGAGGGAGAAAGTGGTCCAGAAAACCGACCCATCCCCCTTAAAGGCTACCAGTCACGGAGGTCACATTGATGCTGAACGGGTAGGCCAAGTAGGTGATATTTAATGCTGCAAGGGAGTCTCAAGGGGAGGCAGACTGTTTTTATGGCCCCACTTCTCATGTTTAGCCCTACTAGTTTTGAGATAAGACGTTCGGCCCATTAGATTGGCGATTTTAACATTTTCGCCCCATTTCGTAAATTTTAAGACTTTTCGTGCCATTTAGGAGTCTTATTATTTCATGGCGAGCGATAGCAAACCTGCAATTTTAAGAGGAACCGGCCTTCGGCCGTGACATTTTTCTACCGAAAAGTGTACAAATTAATCTTTAAGGGGGGTCTAGGGAGTGTTTTTCTAAGCTTGATGGAGATCTAGGGATGAAACTAAACACAAATATATGAATAATTAATTATTAGACCAAACAAACGGTCAGTCTCCCCTTAAAGTAGAATGGTATATCGCATCCTAATTTTATAAAGACTAATCTTCGTTGGTGAAGAAGTTAAGGTGGAGAGAATAGTTCATATCACGTCTTATAAATGAAATGGAATTTGAATAGACTAACAAGCAACTGGCCGTACTAGTCTTTAAATAATTTAGATAGTATTTTGTGCTTGGCCCCTTTCACGATGAGTAAGGTTACTTTAATTCTGGGTATCCGTAGACTATCTATAGTTTAAAGGGATTTTAAGTAGAGTTAATGCATACAGATTTTTAGTCTTCCAAATCTGAATAATCTGTTGGTGGTGTAATGGATTAGATGCTTATGTTCTGGGTGTGGTGTCCCGAGTTCGAATCCCGGGAGGACTATATGCTTTAATTAGTTTACTAAAGTACATTGAGGTTTTTAATTGATTTAATGTTAAGAACCGTGTTACTTAAATGAGATCCTGGAAAAAAGTCCTAATACTAGAATTGTTAAAAGTTAGGATGGATACAGTAAAGTTTTAACGTAAACGTGTAAGTTTGGGTTGATATATAATGTTATCTAATGTATCTATAATTTATATATAAATGTATATTAATATATTTTAATGGGTTGTTTTTTCCTTTGCAGGTAAGGAGGATGAACTTGCTGGTATTAAGTTGGGTTTTTTCATATTCATAATGGTTAAAACAGAACGGGTTTAAAAGCTTAAATGTAATCCCAGTGGTCTCTTAATTAGATTAGAAAGAGTTGGCGACCTTAAAATGAAACTTAAATTAATAATGCTAGTAAAACTAGTAAATGTTTTGTTCAAAACTCTTGAAAGAGCAACTAAAAGGTCCGTCCACTCTGATAATAACGTGCACCATGTATGAGTTGGGTTTGTAACTGGGCACTCGTATCAGCCCATCGCGAAGCGTATCGAACGAAACTTGTGAAGGGGAAATATGCGAAAATATCTGCGTATGTATTTTGTGTATGGTGTATTATATGTGTATTGTATGTCGAAAGAGATACACTGGGATGACTGCTTGATAACGAAAAAACAAATTTTAGATAACGAAAAACAAATGCTTAAACCAGCAAATTCTAAACTCATTCTCTTCGCGGGACAACACCCTTCACTCTTCAACTCCACTACAGCTTCAAAGGACACTACCACTACGAGACGTCCTACTCCCACCAGCTGCACAAGTCCTCCCTTTACTACAGCACACAACAGGTCATAATGGACTTGTCAAGGTTGGAGTCTGAATTTCCCCCCTCTGTCTCTTACTAAGAGTATTACTATGCTTTCCCACTATTATTGACCGTCTCTTTGTTAGGTCAGCTAGCTAGGGTGTACTAAAATGTTGCCATGAACCTCCACTGATGCTTTTTCTCTTTCACAGATACCATCGCTTCAATTATTAGCCTTGCATTTGAAGAGTTCCAGTGTGTGAGGACATGACAGCTCCCAGTGAGTGTATACATACAGGTATATATGTGAGAGGGCACCTGTTGCCCAATTTAGTTAGCGAGAGATGAGAGGGCACATCTTTTGCCAGATTTAGTGTGAGGGAAAGATGAGAGGGCAAATCTGTTTCTCAATTTAGAGGGGAGAGATGGGAAGTCACATCAGTTGACTGATTTAGCGGGGAAGAGAGATGAGAGGGGCACATTCGTTGACTGATTTAGCGGGAAAGCGGGATGGGAAGGCACATCCGTTGACTGATTTAGCGGGAAAGTGAGATGGGAGGGCACATCCATTAACTGATTTAGCGGGAAAGTGAGATGAAAGGGAACATCCGTTGACTGATTTAGCGGGAAAGAGATAGGAGGGCACATCCGTTGTCCGATTTAGCCGATGAAATGGGAGGGCACATCAGTTTTCCAATTTAGCGGTAGAACTATGAGAAGACTCATCCGTTGCTCGAGTTAGTGGGAGAGCACATCTGTTGCCCGATTTATAGGGAGGGAGAGATGGGACCGCACATCAGTTGCTCTATATAGCGGGAGAGGGATGGGAGGGCACATCCGTTGTCAGATTTAGCGAAGGAGATGGAAGGGCACTGTAGTTTGAATTGGAGTGAGTGGGGTTGGGCACTGAAATTTGTATTAGCTGGAGGGGGGCACAGACTTAGACGGGAGAGATGTTAGTTCCCAATGACTGTCTAACAGCCAGCACAGACTCGAGGGACGTGGATTAGGGGTGATTGTTCTCAATCGTCGAACCACGTTAAAAAAAAAAAAAAAAAAAAAAAAAAGAGGCTCCTGACAAAAACCTCCTGGGTGGGCCATGGAATATTTGTCGGTGCTGTGGCTGCACATTTGTCTTGCTGTAGATGCAAATTTTAGTTTGTAAAAGTTATATTTTAAGCTTTTTGATAATTGCCTAGAGCATACATTTCTAAAATTTAGATTATACCATAAAATGTGACTTTTTGTGTATACTTTTTTCGTGAATACTTTCGGCTGTGAATTCCAGAGCCGTTGTGCGGGCTATTTTTGTAGTTAATAACTCTACATGACTGATCTTTCCCCAACATTCTGTGTATTAAATAAAATTAGGAAGTGCAGCACTGTTTGATTGAAATGAGAGCAGCGATGACCACGATAGCCGTAGGCTATACGGCATATTGCCGTGGTCGATACATGCGAAAGCCTGCATGAAAGACTACACATGGGTATTAAAGAGGACTGTGCAGTACACGTAGCCCAGTGAGTAAATGTCTGAAAGTAGTCTTTCCCCCATGAATGTATACCCTACATAATTTTGTGTAGTAGTTAAAATATGAATACATTTTAATTTTGGTTAATTCGCTCAATAACGGTTTTATAAAAAAAGTAGTCTTGCAAGTCTATCTGACAATTGTAACTTCCATCCATACAATTGGACTAAGTCCTGTGGCAATAATATGTATAGTACATAGTACTAATTTAAACCCTTTCAGCACAAAAACTATGTAGAAACTAATTTAAATTAATTAAGTTAGATTCAAATAGAGTTATAATTATAGTAGTCATTTTCAGAGGTTCCGTGACCGTGTTTAGGATACCAAAGTTTCTCAGTGAATTTAACAAGGGCAACTGATGCTAAAAAAAAATAAGCCCCCATACACCTCACCAAAATGACGGGAAAGTTGTTATTTTAGAAGTTTTTCAAAATGGCCGCCGCCGTCATCTTAAATTTTTTATAAAGTTTTATTTCTTGAAGTGAATGGCCAAAAATGACAATTTTGGTGTCTATTCCCACTAATTTTGGTGTCAGAAAACCAATGGGATGGCATAATTAAAAAATAATTAATAACTAATTACCAAATAATTAAGAACATAAGAAAATAATTAAGAACATCAATGGGATGGCATAATTCATGATTTAGAGTCCCATTAACCTCAACATCTAAGACAAATATGATGTTGTTAAATCCACTGAGAAACTTTGGTATCCTAAACACGGTCACGGATCCTCTGAAACTTACTCAAATAATATAATATATAATTTAAAATGTAAATCAAGAATGTTGACTGATCAATTCCTTCTTTTTCAGGTTTGTTGCATCGAATTTGGCATGAAGAATCATAAGCATGGAACGTAGAGGAGTTAGTGATGTGCCTGACCCAGGACCTGGATTAAAATGCATATGTCAACATCTCTGTATAGCTGATGATAGTACGGACAAGACATCTGATACAAAGTGGGAGAATCTAAGGAGCAAGTGTTTTCGGTGGAAGGAACTTGATAAATTTCAGCATACCTATGCAGCAGTGGAGTGGGACAAGGGGCCTAAAGGCCTGTACATGCATAGTAAATGTTACACCCAGATCAGTAGTAATCGCTATATTCAGCAAGCACAGAATCGTAAACGGAAATCTGAACAGGAAGAAGTTCAAGCATCAACTTCAAGTCAACAACTCCCAGGAAATGTGCCTAAAAAGCTTCGTTCTAGTACTGGAGTGGTTCATGATAACAATCTCTGTGTGGTGTATGAAAGGACCACAAAAAAACTGTAATCCTGGCAAGTCCAAACTTTTGCTGCTGTCAACAGTAGACGCATGGAACCGGTTCAAGTTGCATACAGTTTGTCTGTCAGATGAGCCTATAAGAGAAAGATTGAATACCCTACTTGCATCTATCCCAGACAGTCGAACGGCGTTTGGATTGGAAATTCGTTATCATCGTGAATGTTGGTGCAATTATGTCAGCAACCCTATGAAGGAGTCTTTTCCTGATGAAAAAACAGAGCATCTGCAACATGTTAATCTTCGAGAGGCCCAAAATATCTTTTTTCATCATGTCCGTCAAGTTATCTTTGAAGATCATGAAATCCGTACACTGCAAGGTCTTGTAAAGGATTACAAAGGCATTACTTCAAATTATGGTTACTATTCCACAGCAAAGTCCAGTTTCGTGAAGGAAATTCTGATCGAGGAATTTGGGGATGACATAGCATTTCATGAACGAGGTCAGAAGAATGTGAGTGAACTGGTATATGATGCAAGAGCTGCAGGTTCATATCTTGAGGCTGCAATATCCTCTCTAGGTGTAAGTGACGATCAGCTGGTGAAGAATGTAGCTGGGCGACTCAGAGATCAGATCATCAAAACAAAAACTGTTCCTTGGCCTCCATATATACACGAGCTAGAAGAATATGAAGACCTGAATGATCTCCTCTTGAAGCTCATCACTTGGTTAAAGCACCCCACAAAGTCTGAAGTCGATGACAAGCCCCAAGTCAGATCAATTGCATCTATTTTGACGAGCTACATCACTGGAAGACGTACTGCATTTGAGACAAACCTCGGTGTACTGCTACATGGTATGACAAAGCGCAGAGAAATGGTAAACATATTACATAAGGATGGCCTGGGAATCCGTTACAATGATGTGCTTTTGCTTAAGAGATTTCTGGGCAATTACTGACCTGAAGCATTCAACCGAGTGTCCTTTTGAACTTTCTGAAGGAACACCGGCAATATGTATAGTCGACAACGATGACTTCAAAAGTGACACTTTGACTGGAAGTGGCCAATCACATCGTACAAATGTCATGTTTGTTCAGCCAGACCTACCTAAGATAAATCTACCTACCCTAGATGATGATAGACCAATTGCAAATAGCACCTTGCCTTCGTACCTCTCTGATAGCATCAAATAACTTGGGAGCCAGATGCAAGGAATTGAACCATACAAAACAGTCAAGCATGGTGAACCACCCATCAGACCAAGGATAACGGATGAACAACATCTGGACACAGTTCCTCAAAGAATGAGAGGTGTCATCCATGCAATGGCCCGAGCTAAGGCAGACCGAACAAGACCAAATCCAGAAGACCAGACTGTACCAGCCTTTTCTGGCTTCCGGGACACGCTATCACCAGAAACCCAGAAAAGTCAAGCGATTTATCATGACTTATTCTGATCCACCAATCAAGACCATTCTGTATGATGCCCTGCACAAGCTTGCAAAGGCAATTGATGACAAGAAGATGCCATTATCATCGGTGATCATCTTGTCTACGCATTATTGCTAGAATTGAAAAGTGAGAATCCAGAGATATTTGCTGACATATTGACATTCATGGGGCCCTTTCATATCCAGATGTCTTTCATCAATGCAATCTACAAAAGGTTCAAAGGCTCAGGCATTTCAGATGTACTGGTGGCTGCAGGCGTCGTTGCAGATGGATCCGTGGATCAAGCTCTGCGTGGAAAACACTTCAACCGCGGTGTGCGTTGCCTTCGACTCTTCTACGAGGCTTTACTCCAACATGCACTAGACAAACGTTTGGAAGGTGCCACTCTGTGTGAAGAGATCCAGGCATCTCTCAATAAGTTACGCAGTTCAGTAGACCAACAAGAACTTAATGATGCACATGCTGAGTTAGAGAGCAATGCCGATCTCAAGGGGCTCGTTGACTCCCTATTCCAGAACTTAGATGGTGCTCCACTAGCAGAATTCTGGATTTCATTCTTGGAGATGGTAGAGAGACTGACTCAAAATATACATGCTATAAGGACAAGAAACTAGATCGAGTTAAAGTCTTCACTGAAGTTGATGCTTCCTTGGATGCATATTTATGACAACGATAGATATGGGCGCCATCTTCCAGATTTCATAGCAGTCCTAGAAAGTCTTTCCCATATCCAAGCACAATTCATGGAGAGTGGCATGTTTGCACAGTCAATGATCGGTAAACCCTACTCATGTGTTGCCCTTGACATATGGATAGAGTCAACGATGAATAAAGGATCCAAGCTTAAGTGTGGATGGTTGGCTATTCTAAAGAAAGAGAAGCAACTCCTGTCAAACACGCGGAATGTTAACGTCAACCAGATAAGAGGCTGTGTTCATCGTCACGCAAATCACAAGAGACGAGGTTCAAGAAAGCATGCAGATTGTGCCCCAAGTAAGATGAAGATTGATGAACAATCTGTGCAGGATATCAGTGCATGTCTCACCGAGTTCCATTGTGATCCATTTGACCAATCAGATCTGACGCTAAGATCCCTACAATCTGGAATTCAAGCCTCTCCAGCTCTCTTTGCTGATCTGAAGTCTGCAAAGGCCGATGGAGAAAGAAAAGTGGAGGAATTTGTAAATGAAAGTGTCTATTCCAAAACAAAGTCCCTCAATGCTCGAAATTGTCGAATACCACGTAGTAAAAGAGGCAATTTTGCAACTCGAGAAGACAGCAAGTGAAAACCTGAAACAGACTACTGAAGAAATGGAGAGTAAGGCATTTACCTCGGTCATTAAACTTGTTGAGGCAAGTGACGGCTTAAAGATGGAAGACTTAATGCAGCATCGAGTAACAGATGAGTGCCTTTCAATTTTCACTGCAAATGGTATACTATGCACAAAACGCAGAAGAGTAAGCTACAGGAAAAACTGACAATGACATCCATACCGTACCCTGATATTTACACATCAATAGTAGACCTGGGACTAATCTGGCGTCTAACAACGCCTACTACTGAAGACAGAGAAAAAGCAGATGGAACCAAGTTAACGTGGGGAGACTATGGTGAGAAACTTGTGAACTTTGTCCTGAATAGACATTCTAATGCAGAATGTGTTATCTTGGTTAATGACTCATACGAGCAAGACTTCTCCATCAAAGATAGTGAACGACAACACCGTAAAACAAATCAATCCATTTGCAATGTGTTATGAAGTCTGAGGACAAATTTCCTTCTAATAGACTTTCATGCTCTTCTTGGTAAGCCAGAGAATAAAGTTCGCCTTCAAGCATTTATCAAGGCTGCTTTCAAAAGAAAGGCATCTACAACTACTATTCAGCTCATACACTGTGTTGTTGGCAAACCAGCAAGGAATCTCACCACAGATGAAGTTTTGCAGAATCTCTCATACGCCCTTGCAGACACAGCTCTGTTCACTCTTTATGGTAAGCTGCGGTCAGAAGGGTATACAGAAGCAGTTGTCATAGACACTGAAGATACTGATAACTACGTTCAGGCAGCCTATGTGGCTCGGTAAATATCAGGACTCTTGTGCTTGAAACGCAAATCTCAGCTGATAAATGCTCGGTGTTTGTGTAGTGAGGCAATGGCGGAGTCTTTGATCCCACTTTATGTTCTTACCGGATGAGACCATAACTCCGGCTTTTATGGAATAGGCAAGAAAACTATTGTTGACCGTGTAGAAAAATCATCAGAAGCTCGCAACCTCTTTAAAAGTTGTGGCACAATCATCCCAGTCACACAGGAAATCATCAATGACTTACAGAAATTTGTTATCCGGTACATCTATTGTGACACCAAACACAAGACCCTAGCAGAGGTGAGAGCAGCAAAGTGGTCAGTACTCAAGAAAAAGAAGATCATCAGACTGGTACCTGATTCTGACAGTCTACGACCACACTTAGAGCGCGCCAATTACCTCGCATATCTGCAGAAGAATTTCCAGCTTCAGAATCATCCATCACCAATTGGCCATGGATGGCACCTTGTAAATGTCTTATGCCTCCCAGTACGCTATACCCAACCTGCACTTCCATCATTCCTGGATCTTCTAAAAACTCCAAGTCGTCCACAAATGGAGAGCAGCGATGATAACAGCGGAAGTGATTCTGACAGTTGTGCATCATATTTGTCCTGCAGTGATAGTGCATCTTAATGCAGTAGGTCTCATGTTTTATTAATTTAAGATACCAAAGTTTCTCAGTGGATTTAACATCATATTTGTCTTCGATGTTGAGGTTAATGAGACTCTAAATCATGAATTATGCCATCCCATTGATTTTCTTAATTATTTTCTTATTTACTTAATTATTTGGTAATTATTTATTAATTATTTTTTAATTGTGCCATGCCATTGATCTTCTGACACCAAAATTAGTGGGAATAGACACAAAAAATTTCATTTTTGGCCATTCACTTCAAGAAATAGAACTTTATAAAAAATTTAAGATGACGGCGGTGGCCATTTTGAAAAACTTCTAAAATAACAACTTTCCCGTCAATTTGGTGAGGTGTATGGGGGCTTATTTTTTTTAGTATCAGTTGCCCTTGTTAAATTCACTGAGAAACTTTGGTATCCTAAACACGGTCACGGAAGCTCTGAAAATGACTACTAATTATAGCGATGGTGAAATTAATTAATTTAATAATTATTTGCATTCAATTATAAAGTAAATTGGTTAAAATTAGTTCTTCAATTCATCTCTAATCGCACTTGCATTCATAATACGCACCGTTGCCTTGAAGTTTTAGCTCCTGTGCTAATTTGCATACAGACCATTTGAATGATCGCTAAATGTTAACTATTTTTGTGCAGGGTGCAGTGGAGCCATGAGCGACCTGGCAAGCATCTCGTGGATTCCTGTGGCAGTTATCAATTGACACGGTAAGCATGCATGAACAAAATTTAGTTTAATCTCTGAGAAAAAAAATTAAGCCAGACTGTTTCTGCAGAACCATTTTTGCTGCTCTGTGAATGAAGCAATCTTTAACCTTTTAGTTCTGTATATAAATGTTATTCCATAAATCTTGCAGTTGGCAACATTTGATGAGTTTTTTCAACTATGCACATTGCACTCCCTGCTGAAGAGCTGGGCAAGGGTGGGTGCCCTGATTATCAGGGACTTCAGTGGATAGTTGCCACAGATTGCTAGACCAGCGCGGTCTAGCAATCTGTGGCAACTATCCACTGAACACCGGCGTCTGCCAATAACTCACACTGGCTGGCCGAGACTCGAACAGTCAACCTCACGGTTTGCGAGAGAGCTCTTCTAACCTGTAAAATCAAATATAAAACTATTATAATATAATTAGTATTGACTACTTATTCAAACTAGCTTTTTTTAAATGCCTAGCTGTTAATCACCTATGGACAATATAGAACTTTAGCTTCATGGTCGGAGGAAAGTCTGAAATGGTTAAATACAAAAATACTTATTGGATTGATTGTAGAGATTAATTGACATAGTTTTTAAATGACTTGCGGGAATTAAGAGATAATATTAATTAATACCTATTATTTCAAGGGTTTTAATATTTTGCTCCCTAGACCTCTGTCAAGCTTTAAATAACTTTAGCCCCCCATAGATAACTCTGTAAATTTTTCGGTAGAACAATTCCCCTGCCCTAGTTGACGCTTCCTCGTTAATTACTCCCCCCAGACATATATGCGATTGCGTCATATGGACTAGTGAACCAAAAACTCATATGACGCGATCGCGTCATATGGACTTATCTCTATACCTCTCCAATAAGTTTATGACGCGATTGTGCGTCATATGAGCTCAGTAAGTCCGATAAGTTACCATACGATAAAACCGTTGGTGGTAACCTGAGCCTCCTCCGATAATTCTAACGGCCACAGTGTTGTTGTGAGTGTAGTGCGAGGCAGTGGCAATGATCTTGGGGCTCCCGCCTCCTCGGACTTATTGGAACATAATATGTCGGAGGGAGTTAAGTTCTAGTTTGATCGCCTGATCGCCTGAAAAATATAGATTCCTAAATGGCACGAGGCATCCTATTAGCGAAGGAGCCGCAGCGGTCTATGGAATAATACGCTCGCATGTGAATCTGAGTGACCGGAGCTAGATTCCAGCAAAGGCGGACATATTTAGTGGGCGTGGTAGTAAGTCTTAGCGGGTTTCACATACAAGCATCGAGTCGGAGACACCTCGATGACTGACTTATATAGACTAATAACCCACACAGCAAAGCCACTCTAACTGCTTCCTCTCTCTCAAACACCCCTTCTTCGTACTCAACACTTAGTAAAGTAGATAAGACGTGCCGGTGTAGAGGCTTATCCCTCAATACCTTCACTACCAGGTCGTCAATTCGTCGAACTAATTGGGCAGACTTTTACAATGCGAAAAATAATAGGGCTAAACTTAGGGAATCTCAAAAACCTCTTAAAATAAGAACACCTTGCCTAAATTTAGTAATCTCACTGAAAGTTCGTCTTGAAATTATGCTAATCATAAACACTCAAAAAGGTATTGCACCCGTTTTGATTACAGAAGATCGTTAATGTAGTAGGAATTCTTAAAAAAAATTTAAGAAATCTTTGAAAAGATTTGGAATACATCGTCAGTCTTGATATGAAACCAAAAAACAATGCAACATAGTTTGAAATCGGAGTTTTTAAATATATATCTACAGTAGAAGCGTGTATAACAAACTATATTTTAAAATTTCATCCGTCCTTAGTAAGGCTTCACATGTATTGTTTTTAATTTTGATGTCCAGTATCCATAGATTGGTTGGAAGTTACGGTACAAAGAAGAATGGCAAAACAATCCAAAATAATAGAACCTTAATAATATTCTAACGCCTGACTACTAAGGCCAAATGACACTAAATTATAGCCAGAATGGGTTCGAACATTTAACAGAAGTAAAAGATTATTGAGGTAGTGAATATCATGAAATACATGATATGGCCAGTACAAAAGAAAGGGGACTTGGGCAAACATTAGGCTTGCATATATTAAAATTGGAGAGTAAGAGAAGATATGATACAGATGCATAAGTTGTAAGTGAGATCCACAAAGACTATGTGGAAAACGGACTGCTGGTCCGTGATAAGCATGCAACAGTTTGGTAGATATGTGAAATAAGCTACCGATTGCTACAATAAGATCAATAACTACAGAAAGCGTATAAACATAATTAGATAGGCACATGGCTGTTATATGCCGATTGTCAATGGGATCCGCCGTGAATGGGCAGTCCATGGTATAAAGACTAATATTAGCCTTTATACCATGGGTCGGTCAGCCCATGGATTCTGCCCTCTAAAAAAATCCCTCTTTTATGATTTTTGCTTATGTAGGCCTAGTTGAATCAGGACGCGTATTTAGCAGTTTATTCAGAGTAGAAAGGAGGCTATTTTATTCAGAGTAGAAAGGAGGCTATTTTATTCAGAGTAGAAAGGAGGCTATTTTATTCAGAGTAGAAAGGAGGCTATTTTATTCAGAGTAGAAAGGAGGCTATTTTATTCAGAGTAGAAAGGAGGCTATTTTATTCAGAGTAGAAAGGAGGCTATTTTATTCAGAGTAGAAAGGAGGCTATTTTATTCAGAGTAGAAAGGAGGCTATTTTATTCAGAGTAGAAAGGAGGCTATTTTATTCAGAGTAGAAAGGAGGCTATTTTATTCAGAGTAGAAAGGAGGCTATTTTATTCAGAGTAGAAAGGAGGCTATTTTATTCAGAGTAGAAAGGAGGCTATTTTATTCAGAGTAGAAAGGAGGCTATTTTATTCAGAGTAGAAAGGAGGCTATTTTATTCAGAGTAGAAAGGAGGCTATTTTATTCAGAGTAGAAAGGAGGCTATTTTATTCAGAGTAGAAAGGAGGCTATTTTATTCAGAGTAGAAAGGAGGCTATTTTATTCAGAGTAGAAAGGAGGCTATTTTATTCAGAGTAGAAAGGAGGCTATTTTATTCAGAGTAGAAAGGAGGCTATTTTATTCAGAGTAGAAAGGAGGCTATTTTATTCAGAGTAGAAAGGAGGCTATTTTATTCAGAGTAGAAAGGAGGCTATTTTATTCAGAGTAGAAAGGAGGCTATTTTATTCAGAGTAGAAAGGAGGCTATTTTATTCAGAGTAGAAAGGAGGCTATTTTATTCAGAGTAGAAAGGAGGCTATTTTATTCAGAGTAGAAAGGAGGCTATTTTATTCAGAGTAGAAAGGAGGCTATTTTATTCAGAGTAGAAAGGAGGCTATTTTATTCAGAGTAGAAAGGAGGCTATTTTATTCAGAGTAGAAAGGAGGCTATTTTATTCAGAGTAGAAAGGAGGCTATTTTATTCAGAGTAGAAAGGAGGCTATTTTATTCAGAGTAGAAAGGAGGCTATTTTATTCAGAGTAGAAAGGAGGCTATTTTATTCAGAGTAGAAAGGAGGCTATTTTATTCAGAGTAGAAAGGAGGCTATTTTATTCAGAGTAGAAAGGAGGCTATTTTATTCAGAGTAGAAAGGAGGCTATTTTATTCAGAGTAGAAAGGAGGCTATTTTATTCAGAGTAGAAAGGAGGCTATTTTATTCAGAGTAGAAAGGAGGCTATTTTATTCAGAGTAGAAAGGAGGCTATTTTATTCAGAGTAGAAAGGAGGCTATTTTATTCAGAGTAGAAAGGAGGCTATTTTATTCAGAGTAGAAAGGAGGCTATTTTATTCAGAGTAGAAAGGAGGCTATTTTATTCAGAGTAGAAAGGAGGCTATTTTATTCAGAGTAGAAAGGAGGCTATTTTATTCAGAGTAGAAAGGAGCTATTTTATTCAGAGTAGAAAGGAGGCTATTTTATTCAGAGTAGAAAGGAGGCTATTTTATTCAGAGTAGAAAGGAGGCTATTTTATTCAGAGTAGAAAGGAGGCTATTTTATTCAGAGTAGAAAGGAGGCTATTTTATTCAGAGTAGAAAGGAGGCTATTTTATTCAGAGTAGAAAGGAGGCTATTTTATTCAGAGTAGAAAGGAGGCTATTTTATTCAGAGTAGAAAGGAGGCTATTTTATTCAGAGTAGAAAGGAGGCTATTTTATTCAGAGTAGAAAGGAGGCTAATTACTTCAGAGTAGAAAGGAGGCTATTTTATTCAGAGTAGAAAGGAGGCTATTTTATTCAGAGTAGAAAGGAGGCTATTTTATTCAGAGTAGAAAGGAGGCTATTTTATTCAGAGTAGAAAGGAGGCTATTTTATTCAGAGTAGAAAGGAGGCTATTTTATTCAGAGTAGAAAGGAGGCTATTTTATTCAGAGTAGAAAGGAGGCTATTTTATTCAGAGTAGAAAGGAGGCTATTTTATTCAGAGTAGAAAGGAGGCTATTTTATTCAGAGTAGAAAGGAGGCTATTTTATTCAGAGTAGAAAGGAGGCTATTTTATTCAGAGTAGAAAGGAGGCTATTTTATTCAGAGTAGAAAGGAGGCTATTTTATTCAGAGTAGAAAGGAGGCTATTTTATTCAGAGTAGAAAGGAGGCTATTTTATTCAGAGTAGAAAGGAGGCTATTTTATTCAGAGTAGAAAGGAGGCTATTTTATTCAGAGTAGAAAGGAGGCTATTTTATTCAGAGTAGAAAGGAGGCTATTTTATTCAGAGTAGAAAGGAGGCTATTTTATTCAGAGTAGAAAGGAGGCTATGAAAGTCAAAGGATAAATATTAGTGTGTCCCTATAATTCCTACAGAACCCCCTTAAGCTGTATAAACCCTCTAATGAAAATCCCGATTAAATTGCCAAAATTAATCTATACTAATCGGATTAATGATTATATATTTATTGATTCTCATGACAAACTGGTCTCTCTATTCACCAATGATAGTTTAGGTAAGGTATTATTTATTATATTCGCAAACAAGTTATATGCATTCACTAAGGGGGAAGGAAGTAATAGGGGAAGATCTATCCTATATTGCACAGATAGTAGTTATTAATGTGCATATTATATAAAGTCATGCTAGCTTAATAATATTTGGACAATAAAAGTAAAGAGTTAATTAGTAAGTTAGAGGCATTAGTGGATGAGTAAAGAAATTAAGATTTTTTATAATGCTCGGTTAATATGAAATTAGCCAAGAGTGATATGATGGAAAGTATTACTCTGTATGATGACTATTCTATAATTATATTTTATGCACAATATCAACTAGGACTAACTCGCATGCCGTGTGTTCCTAGGCCTGCAACAGCGCAGTCTTCGACCCATGCGTGGTTGAGCTGAAAGTTTTCTTGTCTGAGGAAACTACTCTTGGTTGGGAGAAAGGTATCCTGACCAGGATTCGAACCCACTCACTCTAGGTATGTTTGAGAGAGTTAGGCACCATAACCACTCGGCCATGAGCGGATATAAAGGAAGCGAATACTAGAGAAATCTCCCCGAAACGAGTTCGCCCCGCTTTGAGAAGCTGCCCCGCCATGAGTTCGCCCCGTTAATGTCCCCCCTCCCCCCTAAAGGGGTACTGAAGAATTCCCCCTCTATTAATCTCTCTAACCTAACCTAACAAATGAGGAATGTCTTCAATTCCTTCTTTGCATCAGTTTTGACTACAGAAGACCTTTTGGGGTTGGGGAGGGATGGAAATGAATGGTAAGCTCCAGGGGTGGTGGTGGGGGGTATGAACGGGGCGAACTCGTTGTCCAAGAGTGGGGAGATTTAGTTTCGGGGCGAATTTTCCTGTAACCAAGGAAGCCACCTATATTCTTATTTGAAGAACTCCCGCCAACTAGGCTAAGTGATATAATTTTAATCGTCCTGGTACTATTATGGAACCTCTCTGACATTATCAAAACAACTTGTGCCCAATAGTCAATGCCCTTGTCAACAAATAGTCGAGCAAAATCAAGCCTAGTTTGTTTGTGCCTCTTGGTTAGCTTTGGCTTGACGGCTGGTGATCTATGTTTATATCCCATCTCCTTTAACCCTTATTTAGCGGGCTAGGTGGTCTATTTGACCGTAGCGCCCAGCATTTTTTTTTTACACTAAATAGGGTTGTTTACGTGATCATTTTCATGCCTAAATAAGACCCAGAGCGTAAAACCAGTATCTATCCCTGAAAGGGCGTAAACAGAGCTTTCCAATGACACCCGAACCATCCTTGTACGACCACTGGTTCTCTTGCAACACGAGTGCAAAAACCCTGTAATTAGGTAATTTCCTTACATAATTCCCTGTGTAGCTTGTGTGAGGGGGGAGGGAAGGGTGGGATTCATATCAGTAGGTCCACCGCGGTGGTGTGGAGCAGTTATAAGGTTACTACGCTCATCCCACCGCTCAGCTCTCTCTCTCAGCAACATTACGTGCTGAAAATGGCACACTACTTAAGTTGTGAACCGCCACTTAGTCCAAATTTATTTCACACGACATATGTTGCGCGCCGCCAATTAACACCTTACGAGCGGCCTATGCGGTTTATTTATGTGTACCGCACAGCGGGGTGTTTTTAGCCAAAATAGGGCTGTTTACGTGATCATTTTCATGCCTAAATAAGACCCAGAACGTAAAACAAGTACGTATCCCTGAAAGGGCATAAACAGAGCTTTCGAATGACACTATAACGATCCTTGTATGATGGATAGTTTTCTTGCAATAACCGTGCAACGCGAGTGCAAAAAGCAGGTCATTCGGTACTTTCGGTACATAATTGAGTATGTAGCGAGTGAGAGAGGGAGGAGGGAGCTGAGATTTGTGTCCGTAGGTTCGCCGCGGTGGTCTGGAGCAGTCATACGCTCGCTAGTCTCCTGCCACCACTGGTCTCTCTCTCTCAGCCACATTACGTGCTGAAATTGCCACTCGAGTTATGTCGAGCGCCGCCACATAGTCCAGCTTTATTTAACTCGACTTATGTTGCTCGCCGCTAAATAAGGGTTAAGGGTTAATATCTTGCGTATAGTTTCTGTAGAAGTTTGAAATTGCAAATGTTTGCTTAGCTACCTCGGCGTTGGAGAATGTATGGTTATCCATATAATGTTTAATTTCTTGGTCCTGTTATGACGTGGTTTTCCGCTTAGCTCCACTTCTATGTCGGTCTGTCATTTGTCCTTCCCACCTTTTTTTGCCACCGGTAAACGTTCAGACACCCCACTCTCGCAACCATACAACCGCGTTCAGCAACCTTGCTGAATGGATGACTAGGTGTGATTTGGGCAAGAGAGTATTGAGGATTCTCTAGTCACCTCAGTTTCCAATAATTACAGCTTCACTTTTTTGTATTTATTTATGTATTTATTTTTTAACCGAAACAAGTTTGACATGGGAATCTATTGCGTGAAGTGTTAATGCATGGTTGGAGTGGCTGTAAATATGCATGTAATCTGTAATCAGCCAATTGCCAATATCTGGATTTTGAGTGTATGGTTGACCTGTACAGTACCCGTCCAGCTAGTACAAAGGAGTACAAAGGAAATCAAGCAACAACATTTCTAGTGACCCTTCTAGGTTGCTTGTCCTCCAAAACACTGAGGATCAAGTGTCCAAACAGTGCTTTAGAGTGGGTAGGGGAACATTGGAAAGGGAATTACTGCCCTGGAACTAATGTCCGTGGCAGGATTAGGAAGTTAGTAGGGGACAGATGGGTTAGTAACTGAGGGGGGGATAAAATAAAGTTATTCATTTACAAACGCAGTCAGTCGCGGGTTTGATGCGAGATATTTGTCTAGGCGGAGTTTAAATGAATCAACGGTGATGCAGTCTATAACGTTTCGGGGAAGCCCATTCCACAAGTTGACAACTCGATTGAAGAAGAAATTCTTAGATTCGTGTGAGTTAAAAGATTTACCAATAATTTTGCAACCGTTTCCCCGCGTGTAATTAGATTGGTCGATAGTGAAGTACTTACTACAGTTCATATTGTCGATGCCTTTGATGATTTTGAACACTTGAATTAAGTCACCTCTTAACCCTTAATTAGCGGCGAGCAACATAAGTCGAGTTAAATAAAGCTGGACTATGTGGCGGCGCTCGACATAGGTCGAGTGGCAATTTCAGCACGTAATGTGGCTGAGAGAGAGAGACAAGTGGTGGCAGGAGACTAGCGAGCGTATGACTGCTCCAGACCACCGCGGCGAACCTACTGACACAAATCTCAGCTCCCTCCTCCCTCTCTCACTCGCTACATACTCAATTATGTACCGAAACTACCGAATTACCTGCTTTTTGCACTCGCGTTGCACGGTTATTGCAAGAAAACTATCCATCATACAAGGATCGTTATGGTGTCATTCGAAAGCTCTGTTTATGCCCTTTCAGGGATAGGTACTTGTTTTACGTTCTGGGTCTTATTTAGGCATGAAAATGATCACGTAAACAGCCCTATTTTGGCTAAAAACACCCCGCTGTGCGGTACATATAAATAAACCGCATAGGCCGCTCGTAAGGTGTTAATCTGCGCTGGGTTAAAGGAAATAGATTTAATTCTCTAAGACGCTCTTCGTATGGTTTGTTCTTTAGGCTAGGTATCATTTTGGTAACTCTACGTTGAACTCGTTCTAGCTTGTTTATATCTTTTTGGTAATAAGGGCACCAGGATTGAACGCAGTATTCCAGAAGAGGGCGGACTAAGGAATTGTAAAGGGTTAGGATAACTTCTTTGGATTTATGCTCAAATGACCTGCCTATAAAGCCAATTATTTTGTTTGCCTTAACAACTTCTGAACATTGTTGACTCGGTTTTAGGTTACTCGATATTGTTACTCCCAGATCGGTTTCTCTGTTTACATTCTTAAGCTGAGTGCCATTCATCGAATAGTTTGCTTTCTCATTTAGGTATCCGATATGTAGTACTTTACATTTATCCGCATTGAAACTCATTTGCCAAATTTGGGCCCAACATGACAATTTATCTAGATTGTGTTGCATATCGTCAACTTGTTCTTTTGAGAGTACGCTATTTGCAATTTTTGTATCGTCAGCAAATTTTGAGATTGTACAGGTGAGACCCACATCTATGTCGTTGATGTAAATTAGAAAGATAATTGGTCCTAGTACCGATCCCTGGGGTACCCCGCTACTTACATTGGTCCATTTAGATGCCTTACCGTTTATGACTACCCTTTGCTTTCTGTCGCTGAGCCAATTTTCTATCCATTTCAACACACCGTCTTGTATTCCATGCGCTGTTAGTTTTAGCAGTAAACGTTTGTGGGGAACTTTGTCAAAGGCCTTTTGAAAATCAAGGTATATAATATCTACAGCTTTACTCTCATCGTGGAGGTTGAGGATATCGTGGAAGAAGTCTAAGAGGTTTGTTAAACAGGAACGTGTTTTACGAAAGCCGTGTTGAGTATCTTTAAGTATGTTATTTTCCTCTAAGTGATTTACGAGTCTCTCGTATGACCGTTTCTAGCATTTTACATACAACTGAGGTTAAGCTAATTGGACGATAGTTACTGGGTAGGGATTTGCTGCCTTTTTTGAATATCGGTGTTACGTTGGCTAGTTTCCACTGATCGGGCATAGTTCCAGACTGCAAGGATTTATTGAATAGTAATGTCAGTGGTTTGGAGAGCTCATCCTTCGCTTCCTTTAGAACTCTAGGCGAGATTGTATCAGGTCCAGGCATTTTATTTACCTTGAGTTTATCTAAACAATTCAATACTTCTCTCTCTGTAACGGTGATATTGCTTAGCACATCTGAATTATCAATCCGAATCGGCGATGGTGTAGGGATATCACTGAGGTCTTCTGTTGTAAAAACTGATGCAAAGAAGGTATTGAGGGCATTACTCATTTGTACTTCGTCTTTGGTGTATTCTCCATTTTCATCGACTAACGGTCCAACAGTTGAAGTAACTACTTTTTTCCTTCTGATATAACTATAGAATTCTTTCGGGTTTGTTTTACTTTGATTCGCAATATGTAACTCTAAGGTCTTTTTACTTTGCTTAATTAACTTTTTGGCTTTGCGTCGTAGCTCTACAAATTTCATCCATTCTTCGTCATTTTGTGAGGATTTTAATCTATCATTAGCACATTTTTTAGCAAGCAGGCAGTTTGAAATATCTTTATTCCACCATTTGGGCTTATTATTATGGCCTGGACGCCGCATTTTCGATGGTATGCAGTCTTGCACTGCTTTTAGGTAAGTGGCTTCGAATAACTTCCAAGATGTATTTATGTCGTTATTGTGAATTAAAAAGCTCCAGTCAGTTTCTTTAAACATAGCTCTAAGTTTATGGAAGTTTGCTTTCTTGAAATTAGGGACTTTTTCGATGCTACTATTTGGTTCGTTACTAGTAAACTTTAAAGTGAAAGTTATCGTACGATGGTCGCTGTTACTGAATTAATCACCAACATTCAAATTCTCTATTAATTCTTTTGTTGCAAGTACAATGTCAAGAACGTTATTACCACGGGTTGGCGTTCGAACAAATTGATAAAGCGAACTCTCTTGCAAGTTCGTATACAAGTCATGTCCGGAGTGTGAAGTAAGAGTATCGCCCCACTTGGTCACAGGTAAATTAAAGTCGCCAAAAATTACGGTATCTTGTGAGTTACTTACATCTGCAATTTGTTCGTAAATTTCTCGGTCAGTTTGCACTGATTGAGCTGGAGGTCTGTATATTAATGCAAGTATTATTTTTGTACCTTTATTATTCTTTATTAGCACAAAAGATGCGTCGACGTTCACAATTTGAGGTTTTGACAAGAGGGTAGGGTTAAGACTTTCTTTGATCTAAAGTAAAACGCCACCTCCATTTCGATTTATTCGGCTTTTCTCAAACATTACATAACCGGGAAGTGAATACTCTGCTAAAAAGTCTATCTTCTGTATTGAGCCAAGATTCTGTTAGTAATAGACCACCAACACTAAAAAAGACTTTAGTGGCCTCTTATTCCAGAGGCCTATTTATACTGCTAGGTCAAGAGAGGCGCATTGTGTTTTTCCCGCCTGGGAATGGAACCAGAGTCCTTTTGGCTGTGAACCAAGTGCGCTAAACAATATGCTACGGACCGCTGTGTGTGTGTGATTCTTTAAAATAGAACATAAATTATATACCCGGTAAACTAAATGTTTAGTCATTCTCCTATATATTTCCATATTAGACAGACTTTCATCGAAGTTAGATTCTAAAATCATGATACAGTAACGGTAATTTTCCATATTCTAATAGTATTTCATAGAAACAGTAAGAACTTTAGCTGTATATTAATACAGGTTCTTATCATTAATAATATTACCTGATGCAGATGTTGCATGTAGAATTACTCGTATAACCCAGCACTTAAAGATGATTCAGATTATAACATAACTGTATTATCTAGTGTTAATTAGATGAAGAACACAATTATTTACACCTCGGTGTTATATCAGGGAAATCAGCGTTGAATGTGGGCTTATAACTCTGAACTTTGCCTTCCGTTTCTGTGTGTGTGTATATGCTAATTAATCTACAAATAGTGGATCGTGAAAATCAATTGATATTAACCTCAGAGAGAATGGTGATGGGCTGGTCTATCAGAGTGAGAGCTGAGCGATCTCTGCCATACCCATAGTTTACTCTGACTGTTTCTTTTACTTGTATAATATCTTCTAGATCTCAAGTGACTGCGTCTTTTCTTTCCGTGGATTAACCTCCCTACTGCCAACCAGAAAGTTGGCAGATTGGGAGCCAAAGTGTCACATTTTTCCCTTGCCCCTCAACTTTCCCTTCATAATTGCTGAGGGGCACAGGGCCTTGGGTGGGGCTTTGGTTTCCCGGGCGTTTCAGCGCCCTCCTCGGATCCCTGCCTTGGAGTGGCTTCGGTCATCCAGGCTTTGTTAGTGGTAGGCAGGGAGGATTTTGTGGGGGTGCTCGTTTATGGCCTTGCTCGGAACCTTGGGGCTGTTCGGCCAGGCAGCCTGGGGAACAACAACAACAACAACAACAACCTCAGAGAGAGAGTGCCTTCTAATATGATACAAACAAAATGGTAGCAATAATGTCATATGTAGCACCCAGCATGTGCGAGTACTGTGTGTGCCCTGGCTGTGGTATCACAGGCAGTGGCGCCTGCCTTAACCCTTCTTGCCCGGGCTCGCCATCCTAAAGATATTATTGAAATCCGGGTGATCTGGCCGAAAAATGTCTAAATAGGCTAGCCCTATCTTTGTTATTTTAACTGCTAGATAATTCACACGCATCTCAAAACTTAGCAGGGTTTCGTATCTGTAGACTGACTTTAAATAGAGCTCTCTAGGTCAACTGGTTCAGTTGTGATGACTATTTCCGTGGAGAGAGTTTTGAAGCGATTTTAGCAATATCTCGCAATAATAACTAATCTAGTTCTCCAAAACAATAACAACAAATGTCGGACTTCTCCTTGATTTCGAAGGTGCGCATCGCTCAGACAGCCTTTGTTTACATATGCTTCGACGCACGGCTTTCAAACCAAGCTTAATAGGCTTTCAAGCTTACGGATTTTAATCCTCTCACGTTTTTTACGCAATTTTGAGCCTATTAGGGATACTTTAAAGACTTTGTTACCATCAGGGGTATTTAGAAACCTATAGTTTAGTTACTTCAACCTCTGCAGCTGTCTTTGACTTAGCTGTGGGCAGAAAACTAATTTTGGAGAGGTAATTATAAGTGTGAGAACTCTATTATTGCTAATATGGCAACCTCTGTGTCATAAGGATGTGAGAGGGTTAAAATGACACCCGGGCTCCTGCTCATCTGCCGCGATGTAATTTTAAAATAACAACCGGGGAGGAGGGGTTAAGGGGGTATCCCACTGTGAGACTTTTCGAGGGTGAACGCCCACCGACAGAGGGAGACAGGATTTTTTGGTCTATCCCAAAATTCGCCATATTCGCTCTAATATTCTCAAACTGTCGCCGAAATCGCCCAACGGTCGCCCTAGCATTGCCCATGTTCGCCCAGATTCACCCAGATTTGCCATTAAATTTTGAGCATACCCAAAATCCGGCGGCGAACTGAAAATGTTGGCGAATTGGTCTCACGGCATTAGTCTTGCTCGCACAATTCGCACCATTGTAGTCTGATTTGCCCTGATTCGCCAATTTGCAAATTCCAATTATTGGCAACGCTGCTTTTTGAGCGAATAGGGAGACAGTAGCGTGAATGCAGCGAATGTGTCGACGAATTATTGCCAATGCCATACGAATGACATGAGATATGTGGCGAACTGAGGCGATTGGTGGGTTTTTATGTGACTGTTGATGTCTCATTATACAGTCTGTTTCTTTTCAACTGACGGTAAAAAAATGCAAAGTTCCCATCAGGATTTCTCAGTTATTTTGAAGATTGTGTAGTGAAATGTGGTGCTAATTATATAAACTTGGACTTAATATGATGCAGAGACAACATGGTTTCATATTTTTCCATTAAGTATCAAGAAATGGGATTAAATACCGTCAGATGAAATGAAACGGAGTATACCGTATATACCGGCGTATAAAGAAACATTTCTAAGCCTTAAATAAACTCTCCAAAACCATGGGAGATCTTGTACAAAGAATATAATTTCAATGCAAGTGAATTTGGAGCGCAGAGATTAATCAGCTGATTTTCAGAGTGACCAAAATCGACGAAATACGATCATTTAATCAATATCTATCTATTGCCTGACGCAGTGATCGCCGAAGGGGTGGCCACGAACGAACCGCCCCCATGCACCTCTGTCCCCAGTCAGTCGACGCAAGTCTTCCCAACCAGCACCGCCTTCATTCATATACTTCCTCACTCCATCCTTCTATCTCTCCCTCGGTCTAGATCTCCCTCTCTGTCCTTCCACATCGCTCTTTTATACCCTCTTGGTCATTCTCTCTTCCCGTACGTTCCATATGGCCGAACCATCTCAAGTTGTTAGTTTCACACTTTCCAGCACATCTACCTCCACACCACACCTCCTCCTTACTTTCTCATTCGTCTGTCTATCCCTCCATGTAACTCCGCACTTCTTAAGTAACTCATTTCCACCACTCTCACTCTTGGTCTGAGTCCCTTCCCGAATGTCCATGCTTGGCTTCCGTAAGTTAGTGTCGTGATTACCACATTTGTCATGCAAGGACTTCTTCACTTCCATACTGAGCACTCTATTTCTTGTTACTGATTTCAACGTTCCTACAACCCTCTTCCCCTGTTGCACCCTCTCCCGCACTTCTTCATCCATAGTCCCACCTTTACTCAACAGACTGCCCAGATACTTAAAAGAGCTGACGATCTCCATAGCCTGACCGTTCAACTTCATCTCGCACTCTGTGACTTCACCCCTTTCGAAGACCATAACCTTGCTCTTCCCCGCATTTACCTTCAAATTCGCACACTGTTCCAAACTCATCTACCCGACCCTGCAACTCCCATTCATTATCGCTCATCAGAACTGTATCATCCGCAAACAGCAGTATAGGCAGCTTCCACTCATTTCCGTCCCTTTTCAGTGATACAACAACATCCGCTGGTCTTCCTAGTATTTCTTTCATGATTCAATCTATATACAGTATACAGTAAACAACCACGGGGACATCACCCACCCCTGTTTCATCCCAACACTCGGTCAAAGAACTCGCTCTGGTCATTCTCCACACGTACTGCGGCCTTTGCACCCTAATACAATTGCTCTTCACTGCTTTTAGCAACTTGCCATCTACTCCGTATATTCTAAGTACTTTCCACATGCCTTCTCTATCCACTCTGTCATAGGCATTCTCAAAGTCCATAAAGGCAACCTACACCTTTTGTTGCTTCTTCAGATATTTCTCCACAACACAATTCAGGGTAAAAATCTGATCTACACATCCTCTTCCCATCATCTAACCTCCCTGCTCGTCGCCTATCCATTTCTCCATTCTCACTCACTCTCTCAATCACTACCCTACTTTACACCTTCCCTACTACGCTTAAGACATATTCCTCGGTGGTTACCACACACTCTGTCCCCTTTGCCCTTATATAGGGGGACTATTATGCCAGTCTTCCAGTAATCGGGTGCATTCCCCTTCTCCCATGCTAGATTGCACATTTTCCATACCCATTCGATCACTATCTCACCACCATACCTCAACATTTCCCCACACACTCAATCTGTTCCTGGTGCTTTACCCAACTTCACTCTTTTCATAGCTTCCCACACTTTCCTGATCCCCACCTCCTCCACTACTTCTCCTCTTCTCCCTTCCATACCATATCCAACTATGTTTGCTGGCTCTTCATTCCTTACATTTAGCAACTCATTGAAGTACTCCCATCTTTAGACTCTCTTGCTTCTCGGCTAGCATTCTCCCATTATCTTTCACACCCTTACTGTTTCCCTTGCTGCCTTCCCTAACTTTCTTGACTTTTTTCCAGAACAGTTTCTTACACTTCCTCCATTTTACACTCTGATTCCTTCCAAATTCCTCATCTACTCTTCTCTTACTTTCCTTCACCACTCTTTCTCTCCACGTACCCTGCTCGTTTCTGCCTCTCCAAATCTTCATTCCCTCTACTACCCAACCACTCTCTATACGCTTTCTTGTCTTCCACAGCTATTTTGACTTATGTCCACCATACTATAACTTTCACTACCCTCCCTCTTCTCCTCACTGCACGCACCTCACATTTAAAAAAAAAAAAAAAAAACACAAACCAAAATAGTAGAAGGTCCCACCCCTTTCCCATTCTTAAGTAAGCCATTTTAGATTTACAGAAGAGTGACCATTACTTGCATTACTGCATGTCCACAAACATTTCAGTAATGTAAGCATGTTTCCTTCTATTTTTTTTTTTTCACCTCACATGCTCACAGATCTCTTCCTTAAACACCTTGCTTATCTACTCCACTTCCTCCATATTTTCCAGGTCGAACCCACCTAGTCGTCTTTCTACTGCTCTCCTGTACTCTTCCCTGATATCCTCTTCCTGTAGCCTCTCCACCCTCCTCACCATTCCACCTTCCTATCGCCTCCCTCCAGCTCTTCTCACCCACTTCTTTTGTATCCTAACCTTAGCTACTACTACATAATGATCAGACAGACCCTCTATGAGGGTCTGGTGTGGTGGAGTGGTCATGCCACTGGATTGGTAATCCAATGGACCCGGGTTCAAATCCCGATATGTCAATGGGAAGATATTATTGGGATTGAATTTGTGCTGTACCTAGTATCAGTGCATTACCACAAAGCCCACCGAAATGCCAAAAAATACCCTCATTGTTCCCTGATTAAATAACACTGTATGAATATTCCCATATTCAAAATATGTTACAGGGGGACAATGCCTAGTGAGTTCACTGCTCAATAGGTGGCGTTCTGAGAGTGAGGGTCTGAGTCTGGAGGGTGAGACGGTGAAGCACCTGAGCGAAGCAACCGGCCGCTTCAGAGATGGAGCTGTTTCGAGCCATGATGGTTGCTTCACATGTCTCACTCCCCAGACTGGAACAAGACCTCACGGGCTTCACCGTGTTGAGCGGTGGAATGTACAGGCTCTCAGCCTATGCCCGAGAGGGAGTAGTTGGAATATAGAAAAAAAAAAAAAATAAATAAATAAATACTATATACATAACAGTAGGTTATGTATACTTACCCAATTAATTCTTCATAATATTTTATAATAAACTTATATAACGAGTTATAAGTTCAAACTATGATTCAAATTAAGTCCGTGTACTGGAACCATTACCGAAACACGTGTGTGTTATTGTTGTGTGGCTATGTCGAGTGTGTATGTGAGGCATAGTTTATTTCAAAAGGCCCTGTCTAAGCTGTATTTAAGGGAACGTTCGAATGGGGCGAACGTCTTAACATTTCAAAAGGAATGGTGCTAAACATGACTGAGAAAGCGATTTAGAATAAAATCTTTCAAGTGGAAATCTCTCTTTAAATCGACAAATGATAACTCGAATTAGAGGAAACGCACTAGCATAATAGTGAAAGTGTTAATTTAAGTTACTTCTACTTAACCCTTAGAAGATTTGGACGCATTTTGACAGTATATTCGGACTACCTTTAGCCGATTTTATCCAGCTTAGGAATGATCTGTGGAACTAGAAGGGTAAAGAGTATCTCAATTAACCCTCTGACCTCCATCTACACTTCCTAATCTGAATAATTATAAGTCTTATAATTGCAAGGAAACAAAAAATAAATCCATAATTGTATCTTGAGTGGGAATACACCTATTACATAGATGCACAGACACTCCGACATACCCACACAATTATATTTAAATTTTGATTCGAGGGCATAATTATGTTTTTGTAATAGACCTTATGTAAACGAGATTGTGAACTTCGAATGAAAATAAAAAAAAAGTTAATGCTCTCTGAGACTGTTAATTGTTCAGATTAATTAATCAGTGTATCATTGTTGTTCTCCCAAATATTGTTCAGTTATTCCGGGATAAGGCTTGTACACATTGATGCATAGATACACACACACACACACCTGTAGGCCATTTCGCCTTAACCCTTTTCAAACTCCTCATTTGATCTCTTCCGACGTTTTGACATTCCATTCTAATTGGCTTTACCTGACCTACAGTCTGTTGCCCCATTAACCCTTTTCCAATTCCCTCACTTAATCTCTCCCAAGGATTTAACTCTATTATTAGCCTCAACTGACCCTACCAGAACAGTTTTTGTATGTATGTATGTTTGTTTGCATACGTGAGCGTTTATGTATACGGGCATGTGCACACTTACTGCATGTTCTTATGTTCTATATATGTATGTATATATATGCGTATTTATGTGTGTACGTGTGCGTATATATGTATGTTTTGTATATATATTAGAACAATAAATGTGTACTGTATATGCACTGTAAATCACTTACTCTCATGGTTAATTTATGATAATTTGTATTTTGCACTAGCATAATATTATTATTGTATTAATTTCTTGTTTTTAATGTAAAGTATATTATACTCACCCATTGTAAACTGAGCTTACCATTTTCATATCTGTACATCTCATGTTCATCCACTAATTGTAAAATGTGTATTTTCAGCTAATGAGGCTGCCATTCTTTAATAAACCGTTTATTATTATTATTTTTATTATTACACAATGTCCAGCTTTTCCACATTTTGCCTCTTCACACATACACACACAATGTCCAGCTTTTCCACATTTCGCCTTTTCACACACACAAACACACACACAATACAACACACACACACATGGCATTCGCCATATTCGCCATAAGTCTCACAACCTCCGCGGTGTTATCTCATCACATCGTCCAACATTCGCCCTGCATTCGCTAATTTTCGGCATCATTGTTTGCCACATTCGCCCTGAATCGCCCTCAATTGTCGCACGCCATTAGTCATTTTCGCCAAAAAATTCGCCACTTTCGCACTGGTCTTACTTCTGTCGCACTGCAATCGTGGAAATTCGCCTTTTTCGCCTTCATTCGCTTCTGAAAAAACCCTATTCGCCGCGAATTTACGGACATACAAAAAATACCACTATCGCAGGGCATTCGCCATCAAAAAGTCGCACAGTGGGATACCCCCTTTAGACACCACGGGTCTCTGCTAGACAAGAGCACACGGGCTTGGGACGGGAGTGCAAACTAAAGGTGTTATGCCCTGATTTTATTCAGGTTTAGCGATTAGTTCAGGCGAGTTCTTTCGAGACTGGGATTTCTAAGTTCATACAAGTACATATAAGAAAGACATTAGAGGATACATATAATGCCAAAATATATTTTGGAGTACAGCTTTATTTCACTTATTCACTAAGTACATATTATTGAATCAGAATGGTTAACATGAGAACATATGTGGCACAACTTAATCAAATGTCTTCTAGCACGATCGCGGATCTGGATGGAGATCAGGTATGTTCAATGCGGCTTAACTTTAATTTCCTTTCTTTAGGATCAACTCAATACAATAAAGATTGTATTAACACTTAATCGATTACCTTAATGTTCACTTTACCCGTAACTGGAGTGTAATCAGCTACTAGTATTTGACGCTGTTAAGGAAGTAACTATTTCTTTGCTATGAATATCTAATCTTGTACTCTGGTATACTTAACAAGATTGAGTTAAAGTTTTGTGGATTCTAAAATATTTTCACTGGTCGGGATTATTTCAGAATTCGTTGAGGTGAAAATCCGCCTTATTTGGATTTAATTCCTTAATCTAGTTAGAGGTGTACTAAACAAATGTATCGCTAGTACACGAATAAAAGGAATCTGTTTCTATAGATTCTCGTTGATGAACACTTTGATTTATTTCAAAATAAGGAGTTTAGAGACTGAATATTTTCTCAATGGTCGGAAATAGGAGTAATTTTTTTGCGAAAATCCGTCTTATTTGGATTTAATTCTTCATTAAAGTTAGAGGTGTACTAAACGAATTTATCACTGATACACGAATAGAAGGAATCGGTTTCTGTAGATTCTTGTTGATGAACACTTTGATTTATTCAAAATAAGGAGTTTAGGGAACTCTGCCTATTTTTATCACTTTTTGAACTTACTGCAATGTCACTGGCATCGACTTAGGTATTTTTCTTCAATCTTTCTTTTATTAGAGATGTAGAACACTAGCTGCTAGAAGTCTTCTGAATCTCCGTAGGCCGTCCAGGTTGGCCGTCGTGTGAAGTAATGTTACAGATGGGTTAATGGGTGTGGGGTCTTAAATAAGGCTCTGTAACTTGTAATTAAAGAGTTAGGCACCATATCGGACTAACGCGAGTATTTGAGCCTATAGCTTTATCATTTATACTCTTCTATCCTGACCTTTATATTAACCGGTGATGAAGTTCTGTTAAGGTACTCTTGGAATGGGGTCTTTAATATCGTGCCTCATTTATGACTGAATAGTACGATAAAGGACGAACGCAAGAAGTTTAGTACTTAGTTTCTGGTCTGTCTCTAACCGTTTTAAGGGGTTCAAGGAACTCAGGGTGGTGTTTTAACCTTAAGTGCAAAGTCTAATGGGATGCCACAGACGAAATGCACCTAGGACTTATGTTTGCAGTGAGGGTGTTTCGCTAAGCCCTTATAATACACAAGATCGTGGAATGCCAAGACCTATTTGAGAAGTGGTAGTGTAACTTTCATTAGTAACGTGTTAAGGGGTAGGGATGCCAGTCCCTCAACTTTACTAAGGAAAGTGTAACTTGGAAGAAGGTGACTGTTAAATACTGGGATGCCAGTACTAACAAAGTTCCTCTAATAAGACACATGTGAGCTTTCAATAGTGAAAGTATGGAGGAGTAGGGATGCCAGAGTTCCTCAACTTTCAACTAGGGAAAGCGTAAACTTGAGAAGGTGACTTATGTTAATCATTGGGATGCCAGTAATAAAGTTCCTTTTATAAGACAGTCTCCTGTGAGAAGTGGTAGTGCAACTTTCACTAGTAAAGTGTTGAGGGGTAGGGATTCCCGAGTCTCAACTTTTACTAAGGAAAGTGTAACTTTGAAGAAGGTGACTATTTTAAATACTCTGATGCCAGTACTAACAAAGTTCCTCTAATAAGACACATGTGAGCTTCCAATAGTGAAAGTATTGAGGAGTAGCGATGCCGGAGTTCTTCCACTTTCAACTAGGGAAAGTGTAACCTAGAGAAGGTGACTATGTTAACCTCTCGGCTGTGCAGCCCCTGTAGTATACACTATACGCCTGTGTGTAGGTATTCTGATTAATTCCTCACCAAAATTGTTAATTTACCAAAAATATAATTAATACTTATCCATATGCGGCTATTTTATGTTTAATATGAAGATAGTAACATGTAACAACAATAAAACAAGTGGGAATAGTGTTTGGATGGTCAAAATCGCGAATTATAGTCGGCCGGTCCATTCATGCATTGTGGAGCAGAGCGAGCCAGACCCTCCCCTCGCGAGGCCTGAAGCTTGACTGACTCATTCACCCACACCCTACCTTACGCAACACACTCGATAGTCACATGACAACACAATGGAACTGGCCTGGAGATGGTGACACAAAAATATACCAATGAATAAGAATAACAGGGAAAATAGGTGATAATTGAAGGGGGGGGTGGGGGGGAGGAGGGAAGAAGGGGACTTTGACATATGTGAAGGAGTGATTGGAGGTATGGAAGGAAAATATCTCGCTTAAACACTTTTTTTTAAGTGCCACTGGAGTGTTTTAAATATATTTTTTTTTTAGGCCTAGGATCTTAAGAGTCTCCCCGCAGTCGCCCAGTAAAACCTCTTAAGAGTCTCGCCGTAACTGCCGGGTTAACCACTGGAATGCCAGTAATAACAAAGGTCCTTTTATAGGACACAGTTTCTGTACCTACAATATCAAGAGTAGAAGTGGAGGGATGCCTATAGCCTACACTTCAACATTTAATATTGGTGATACAGCCTAGTAGAGATCTCTGTTAACTGATGGGATGCCACAATTAACAAAGATCCCTCAATAGGATTTCTTTACTCACAGATAGCGTAAGACTTCGGGGTGCCGTACTTCCAATTGCATGGAGGGGTAATCTTGAAGTTTCTCAACTTGGGATGCCAGTGATCGAGAAGCCTCAAAATTGCTTAACTTCCTTCAGATTTCCCTGACATATTATTCACAATAACTGAGGGGTACCCGTCCCCCTTTTGAGGAGAGCAAGGGCGTGAGCGCGCACTCTCTGTTAGGACAGGAAGTCCTTGTCCTAGGGGGAGGTTGACTTCTTGTACTTTACTTAATAACTCTACTATACTTGAAGATCTTACAACGGTGGTATTGTATGTAGATGGTACATAAGCCAAGGCTTATTTGTATTTACATGTCACAGGTGGGGTCATGGGGTTGTGAAGATAATTTAACTTTTGTTAAAAGTTTGAGGATGTTTTGGCTTGACCTTGGAGCGTGAAAACTCGGGGGTGAATGAGTTACAAGAAAATTAGGTTTCTCAGGCGTATTTTGATATTATTCTGCAGACAAGAGCCTGTCACCTTTAGTATTGAGAACAGGGGTAGATGAGTATTTTAAGTTATCTTAATATTTATAACTGATAATTTCTGATCTTTTATATAAATTATACGAGATGGAAATATACACTGTTAAATGGATCCCGGATGGTTGGTATTTCGGTGAGTTTGTGTTGGTAGTCCTGGGGCCAAGAGATTAGCCGGGAGGCGGGAAGGTTTGGTAGTAATGAATATAAAAGTAGGAAAGAAGGGAATGAGGTTTGTCTATGAATAGAATAGCTTGAGGATGATAAGGCATGTACAGTCGGTCACCTTTCCGACTGGGCCACCCAATGGTAACTTCGCTGCATGTTTTGTTTGCTCTGAAATTAGTAATATCACTCATCCTCATCATCTTGTTTAATATGACCCATAGATGGCGTAGCTAGATGTGAAGGAGAGGGAGGGGACACAGTAGGGAAGGGTAGGGAAGGATAGGATACAATGGGAGGGTGTGAGGATGAGTTGTTACGGTGCTTTTAATCATAATGGTTTATTGCTATTCACCCTTCCCTGTTAGCTAGTACAGTCACTCATAAACATTCATGGAACCACACGTGAATGCGTTAAGTGAAATTTATTGTTTGTTTTTTGTTTGTTACTGTACCCCTTATGACTGGATGCCAGCCAGAGTAAGGGGGGCCAGGCGGGGTGGGGGGTGGTTTGGGGGAGGAGGGGGTTAAAGAGCGCACATAAAACCCTTCTCCCTATCTCTATCAAACTATATATGTTATCTAATGGCACCTACACTCCTACAGTATATGCTAGTGCTATTTGTATTTGCCTTCGTTATGTTATGTATGTGTTATAAACATGTATACCGAACATTTTAAATATTCTGCAGTTTACTTCCATTCTCGTAAATTATTCCTGAATTTATATTTAATATTCCCTATTATCACTATTTCTATATGTGGATCCGTATAATGTTTTTCGTCGTATAATGTTTTATGCTTAGAACTTGGCGGCCAGCTATATACTGTAGTGTTAACAGTTTTACTCAGTCTTCCTTAACTATTCTTTCCTAAATCAATCTTAAGATTACCTTACTTCAGAGAACTTAATTTGTATACAATAAACCTACTTGGTTTAATTTGACGAGGTATAGACAAAGACAAGGTTGGATATAGTGTTGGTTTACAGGATATATAAGACAAGGTTGGATATAGTGTTGGTTTACAGGATATATAAGACAAGGTTGGATATAGTGTTGGTTTACAGGATATATAAGACAAGGTTGGATATAGTGTTGGTTTACAGGATATATAAGACAAGGTTGGATATAGTGTTGGTTTACAGGATATATAAGACAAGGTTGGATATAGTGTTGGCTTACAGGATATATAAGACAAGGTTGGATATAGTGTTGGTTTACAGGATATATAAGACAAGGTTGGATATAGTGTTGGTTTACAGGATATATAAGACAAGGTTGGATATAGTGTTGGTTTACAGGATATATAAGACAAGGTTGGATATAGTGTTGGTTTACAGGATATATAAGACAAGGTTGGATATAGTGTTGGTTTACAGGATATATAAGACAAGGTTGGATAGTGTTGGTTTACAGGATATATAAGACAAGGTTGGATATAGTGTTGGTTTACAGGATATATAAGACAAGGTTGGATATAGTGTTGGCTTACAGGATATATAAGACAAGGTTGGATATAGTGTTGGTTTACAGGATATATAAGACAAGGTTGGATATAGTGTTGTCTTACAGGATATATAAGTGAACTAGGACGGCCCTTGGTAGAGTGCCTACGCTGGCTGGTTCTTTATCATTAATATGATAGACCTAAATTTTCGTCTGGATCTGGGTTCTGGGATATATTCTGGATCGCCTCCTAATTGAATCACTTTTTCCATGATGCAAATCCTATCTTCCAACAAACGTTCATGAACATCAGGTTTATATATATTTTTGTTAGGTATTACGTCGGCATTTAAATAACTAAGATGGTAAATCACATTTATTATAACACTCCACCTTGGCAAGATTGGGTATAAAGGTTCGCTTTTCAGCAAATTATAGTGATACCTTTGTATGGTAAATATTTATATAGCTGCCGAAAATCGATTCATCATTTTGATAATTAAGGTATTCTGTAGATAATCGTGGGCTTCTCCAAATGGAGAATGCCAGATTTGTCTCCGAAGTGACACAGGACATTTGGTAGTTAATACCTATCTGAATATCAACTTTCAGCTTATTATCATAATTATTATCCCGACTTAAGATTTAAATTACCATATCTACCCACCACCTCTGATTCTCTTTATTTATAAGTACAACAAAACTAACCAGAGATCCGACCGTTTCTTTCAGCATTCCGCCGTAGGTATATATTCAAACGACGAATGCAAGTAATAAAGTATGGCAGATCAGGTGAATGAAAGTAATATAATGTAGCAGAGGGGGGAGAAGACAATATAATATAATGTAGCAGAGGGGGGAGAAGACAATATAATATAATGTAGCAGAGGGGTGAGAAGACAATATAATATAATGTAGCAGAGGGGGGAGAAGACAATATAATATAATGTAGCAGAGGGGTGAGAAGACAATATAATATAATGTAGCAGAGGGGTGAGAAGACAATATAATATAATGTAGCAGAGGGGTGAGAAGACAATATAATATAATGTAGCAGAGGGGGGAGAAGACAATTGGCGTCAGGCGAATAGAGAGGAAGAGGAAAGTAGAATGAAAAGTGGGTTAGAGAAAAGAAAATACAAAAAAAAATATGTATGGCAAAATACTTTCATAATTTAACTGAAATAATGCAGGGAGAGAATGTGGAATTCGCAGATAGTTTTCTATATTTATGTATTCCAAATACACACACACACACACACACACACACACACACAAAGTTGCACAGATATCTCAGACCACACCTACTTTGCAGTCCCAACTAGGTGGTCCGGCCTTAATACTACTAGACAGGGACAGTTTATAGTGAAGGATAGGACAGTAAAGTAGAATGCGCTCTCCCTACCCTCCGCTCCCTCCGGCTAAAAAGCCGTACCGGAAAATAGGATGAAGTGTAACCTTATGGGTCTGGAAATGCCCACAAGGAAAGTTTTTATAGAGTATAGAAAGACATTAGCTTGAAAGGGAAATTACACATGCCTACTGATTAATTCATATTAATCCAATCTTCATCAGGTGATCGTCCAGTAATTTCTTAAACTTATTAATTGAATTACTGTCGGCCACCTCCAGAGAGAGAGAGAGAGCGAGAGCGTCTACTGGTAAGAGTGGGTATTTAATTTCCCCACTTTCACCCATTTTCTAAACCCCCCTTTCCCTCCCCCTCCACACCGTCTGTTGTGGAGCCACCCTGTCGCCACAGATAGCAGGAGGAAACAACAAAAATAACTAGAATTGCACTCGGTAGAGCGCATATCTCCGCTTACGCTGGCGGAGGTATGTGCTCTACCGATCGCCTCCTAAATGGAATCAATTCTCCCTTGGTGCATATCCTATCTGAACAGGAACTTTAGTGAACATTGGTTGAGATTTCCTGTTTACAGACAAACAGAAATACAAACGAGGGTAAAATTCGACCAAGTGACTCTCTCTCTCTTATGGTGGTCCATGAATGTGTAGCCGACTGTTCCTATTTACTGCTAGCTGAAAGAAAGCATCAATTGTTAGAATAATTGGCCATTCGTATCGTTCTGACCTGAAGTTTATGTTTTCGTCTCCATTTGTTTGTCTGTTTGTCTGTAAGCAAGATATCTCACAACGTGTTGAACCTACTTCAATTTAGGAGGCGATCATATCATAGAACTCAGATTCAGATATCAGAAGACATATTAGGACTATAATATGAATGGTAAAGAACCAGCCAGTGTAGGTGAAGGTATATGCGCTCTACCAAGTGCCCCTCTAGTTTAATTATATATCCTGTAAACCAACACTATACCTAGCATATTCTAAGCCGACCTATCTAGCCTAGCATATGCTGTGGTGAAGGGCTGGTCTACAAGAATGTGAGTTGAGCGTTCTCTGCCATAACCATAGCTTACTCTGTTCCTTTTACTTTATATATCCTAGATCTCATGTGACTGTGTCTCTTCCGTGGATTGATCTCCCTACTGCCAACCTCGAGGTTGGCAGACTGGGAGCCAAAGCGTCACATTTTCCATTGCCCCTCAACTTTCCCTTCATAATTGTTGAGGGGCACAAGGCCTTGGGTGGGGCTTTGGTGTCCCGGGTGTTTCCACGCTCTCCTCAGCTCCTCGCCTGGAAGCGGCTTCGGTCACCTAGGCTTTCTTAGTGGTAAGCATTCTGTCGGGGCGCTCGGTTATGGCCTTTGCCTTGCTCGGGACCTTGGGGCTGCTCGGTCAGACAGCCTGGGGAACAGCAACAACAGGAACATTATAGCATATACTTTGCCTTAACACCTTAGTAGCGGGCCCCGACTTAAGTCAATTAGAGAACCATGGCCTAGCCAGCGGGTCCCGACTTAAGTCGCAAGAGATGTTGAGCACATTATCGGCTCTGAGAGAGAGTCCACGCGGTGGGAGGACCGCAGGCGGGCTCTGACTGTCCGGCATGCACCTAGTCCCACCACTGACACCACATCCCTGATCCCGCGATACAGGGTAAAATCTGAGTAAATTACTGTATTTTAGGTTTTTTCCCTTCGTGTTGCACGATCGTTACAAGATAACCTGTGGCCCTACAAGGATGGTTCAGGTGTCATTGGAAAGCTCTATTATCGCCCTTTCACGGATATTTAATTGTATTACGCTCTGGATCTTCTTTATGCATGAAAAAGAGCATAGAATGAAGCTCGTTTAGCGTAAATCTACCCGCTTGGCAGGTAGTAGTGTTACAAAAGTCCCGATTTTTAAGGGAACTTTATATTTGCTCATTTATGCATTTTTTTTTTTATAATTTTATTAGTTTCTTCCCTAGACCTCCATAAAAAAAAACACTCCCCCAAGGCACTCTTTCAAGATAAATTTGCAAATTTTTTGATAGAAAAATGTTACGGCCGAAGGCCAGTTCCTCTTTAGTTGCAAGGTAGCTTTCGCTCGTTAGGAAAAAAATTACACCTACTGTAAATACCACAAAGTCTTAATATTGACAGAGAAATGGGGCGAAAGGTATTAAAATCGCCAAACTAATGGGCAGAACGGTTTTAATCAGAAAACTAAAGGGGCTAAGTATGAGAAAGAAGGGGGGCCAGAAAAAACTGCCCATCTCCCCTTAACCTCGTATAATTTAGCCGAATAGCCCTATTGTAACCAGATTAGGTTCTCTGAGGTAAGGTAATCGTAGGATGGGTTTAAGAATAACTGAGTAGCATTATTAACACATTTATGTAATTTAGGTGGTCGCCATTTTCTAAGGATAAATATTTTACGAAGCAGAACACATTATAGGATAAAGGAAAATGACTTATTGATATTAGGGAATATTAAATAGAAATACACGAATAATATACGAAAGAATGGAATTGAATTACAGAATAATGACGAAATACGGTAGAAACTCTTATAACTCTCATATCGAAGGCCTTCGATATGTCTAGTGCAATAGGAAAGGTCTCGCCGAAGTCCCGAAAGGAGGATGACTAGGAATTAGTAAGATATGAAAGAAGATTTCCAGTAGAGCAACCCTTAAGAAAGCCATACTGGCGATCTGAAGTATATTGTGAGAAGAGAAATGCTTAAGAAATTTCAAGGTAAGAATAATTTCAGAAACTTTAGAGATAGAAAGAGAGAGCAACAGGATGAGAGTTCGAGGGTTGAGAGTGGTCATCCTTCTTCGGGACAGGTTGAATGAGAGCAAACTTCCAGCAAGAAGGGAAGACGTTAGGGTAGAGACAGAGACAATAGAGTTTGCCTAAGCAGTGAATCAGCACGGAAGAACAGCTTTTGAGTACAACAGGAGGAACACCAACCGAACTGTACGCCTTCTTATTAATAAGCCCAGAGAAGGTAGAAAGTACATCTTTAGAAGAGATTAGGATAATAGGCATAAGTAGGAGAGAGGAGGGTGGAGAGGGAGGAATAGCACCGGAATCACCCAAGGTGGAGTTTTTAGCGAAAGTTTGAGCGAAGAGTTCCGCTTTGTCAGAGGAAGAAGTGATGATCAGAGTGGAAAAGGAGAGGGAAAGACAAGGAAGAAAAATTGTTGGAAAGGTTTTGGGCTAGATGCCCGAAATTTGGGAAGAGCTAGAGTTGGATAGTTCAGTGCATTTAATATTGATGAAAGAGTGTTTGGCAAAACGAAGAACAGGTTTGGCTTGATTCCGGGCAGAAACATAGGAAGAATGAGATACTTGAGCTTAAAGGCATCGGTACAGTTTGAATGCTTCCTCCTTATTGCGGACAGCAGTAGGACAAGAGTGAGTAAACCAAGATTTGTTTGCATTAATCTGAGAGGAAGGAAATGGAATGAATGCCTATATGCCCGATAGAATTACCTCGGTAATGTGTTCAGCACTCTGAGGGTCCCCGGCCATGGAAGCAAAAATCATTCTATGGGAAATCAAAGTAGTACTGCTGGAGAGTCTCCCAGTCGGCAGCTCCAAAGTGCCACAAGCGCCGCCGGATAAGAGGATCAGGTGGCCGAACTGGAGAGATAGGACAGGTGACAGAAATAAGTTTATGGTCGGAGGAGCCCAAAGGAGAGAAAGGATTTACAGTATAAGAAGAAGGGTTAGAAGTTAGAAACGAGTCAAGAATGTTGGGCCGATCTCCGAGGTGATCCGGGATACAGGTAGGTTGCTGAACCAACTGCTCTAGGTAATTTAATATAGAAAAAGCGTAGGCTTGTTCACCAGTTTGGTCAGTAGAATGAGAGTAGATCCATTGAATTCAGTTCAGAGAATTGATGCCAATCCTGACCATGAAAAGAATGCCTCTCCCCCTGAAGGGAAAGGTGTATGCCTCATGTGTTAGAAGTGCAATGACGTATGCCTCAGAAACATGGGCCGTTAAAGTAGAGGATGTCAACAGAATGGAGCGTAATGAGATGAGAATGGTGAGATGGATGTGTGGGGCCAGGCTACAGGATAGAATAACAAATGTTGAGCTGAGGAGACGTTTAGGTATAAAGAGTATTAGCGAGGTGATGCGTACAAGTAGACTGGGATGGTATGGACATGTGGAGAGAATGGATGAACAAAATTGGGTGAAAAATGAAGGTCTGTGATTGTGGAGGGAGCTGCACCAAGGGGTGGACCGAGGAAGACCTGGGATCGGACTATACGTGCCGATCTCAAATCCAAGAACTTGACAAGTGAAGCAGCCCTTAACAGGGTTGCCTGGAATGCCGCCATTAGGACAAGAGACTGAAACTGCACTTATGTGTGGAACACTCAGTCTTAAAATTTTATGTATGTATGTATGTATTGGCGGTGGTGCACGTTGAAGCCTCCTAAGATGGAGATTTCAGAGAAAGGAGATATGGATAAAATGTGTTCCACTATAGAGTTTAGATAATCAAAGAATTTGAGAAAGTCGGTAAAGTTAGGGGAAAGATAGTCTATCTATCTTTTGCCTGATGCCGTGATCCCTGAAGGGGTGGCCACAAACGAAACGCCCCCATGCATTTCTTTCCCCAGTCAGTCGATGCCGCTTCTCCCAAGCACACCGCCTTCATTCATATACTTCTTCACTCCATCCTTCCACACCTCTCTCGGTTTACTTCTCCCACTCTGTCCTTCCACCTCGCTCTCGTACACCCTCTTAATCATTCTCTCACTGTCCATATGTTCCATATGGCCGAACCATCTCAAGGTGTTCCTTTTCACACTTTCCAGCACATCTACCTCAACACCACACCTCCCTCTTACTTCCTTATTCCTCTGTCTATCGCTCCATGTAACTCTGCACGCACTTCTCAAGTAACCCATTTCCACCCCTCTCACTCTTGGTCTGAGTCTCTCCACCAACGTTCATGCTTCTCTTCCGTAAGTCAATGTCGGGATTACCACACTGACATACAAGGACTTCTTCACTTCCATGCTGACCACCCAATTTCTTATTACTGCTTTCAGCATTCCTACAACCCTCTTCCTGTTGCACCCTCTCCCGCACTATTTCATCCATGCTCCCATCTTTATTCAGCACATTGCCCAGATACTTAACTCCTTCAGACATATATGACGCTACCGCGTCATATGGCCGAGTGCGCCAAAAACTCATATGACGCTAGTGCGTCATATGGACTTATCTTCATGGCTCGCTAATAAGTTATATGACGCTCTAGCGTCATATGGAGCTCAGTAAGTCCGATAAGTTAGCTTACGATAAAACCGTTGGTGGCAACCTCAGCCACCTCCGATAATTCTAACGGCCGCAGTGTTGTTGGGAGTGTAGTGCGAGGCGGTGGCAAGGATACCGGGCTCCCGCCTCCATAGACTTACTGGAACATAATATGTCTGAAGCAGTTAATGAACTGACAATCTCCGTAGCCTGACCGTTCAACTTCACCTCACACTCTGTGGCTTCACCCCTTTCGAAGACCATAACCTTGCTCTTCCCTGCACAGAACAGCACAGAAATATTTAGTATGACAATGACAGGAAAGCTAGAGCCATAAGGTTGAAAATTCAGAGGAGTCAAAATCGGGAACATGAGAGAAAGTGACTTTGTTAAGCACTTATGCACATCAGCCTTTGGCTTTGAAACTAGGATATAAAAAGTAGGAGGATACAGAGAAGGGGCTGCTGGCAGTTGCTTCAGACACCTGAGTTTCATACTCAATAAATATGTCCACTTTGGCTGGGATCAAACGCAGGGCAAGCAGATTCACACGTGAGTGTCCTTGCCACTCAACCGCCGTGGCCCCAGTGCTGAATGAAATTATCTAGCACTAGCCTCAATAAAATGTATGATTGTAGCTAAAACAATAAAGGGGAACCACGGTGGTCGGGAGGTTCATGGTCGATGCATGAATATTAACACGCATTTTAGATTTGGCTGGTGTTACAAGAATGAATGGAGGAAGTTTGTTAGGAAGAATATATGAAGGTATTCGTAACCTTTTAATTGACAAACCTGGAAGGTCATCATCCCCGATCTTGTGAAGAGAATTTGTTGTGGAAGTGAAGCCAATGATATTGAGGTCTGGTGAATGGATGCTGAGTGTTGTTCCGAATGTTAGAGTACTTGTTTTTGGCAGGTGTTAATCATATTCATTCTCTCCCCGTCATCATTGTTCCCTTTCTAATGTCTCTTGCTAATCGTCCCTACCTATTTAACGGGAATGAAGGGTTGACTGACTGACTGACTGCCTGTTACACTTCCTGTGGTTGCATTAGCATGATCAGTGGTGCTGTCTACATACTGTACATACATACATAAAATGTTAAGGATTAGTACAGTATCAGTCTCTTGTCCTAATGGCGGCGTTCCAGGCAACCCTGTTAAGGGCTGCTTCACTTTTCAAGTTTTCAATTTGAGATTGGCACGTATAGGCCGATCCCAGGCCTTCCTCGGTCCACCCCTTGGAGCAGCTCCCTCCACAATCACAGACCTGCATCTATTCACCCAATTTTGTTCATCCATTCTCTCCACATACCCATATCATCCCAGTCTACTTGTATGCATCTCCTCGCTAATACTCTTCATACCTAAGCATCTCTTCATCATTACTTATTCTATCCTGCAGTTTGGCCCCACGCATCCATCTCACCATTCTCATCTCATTACGTTCCATTCTGTTGACATCCTCCACTTTAACGGCCCATGTTTCTGAGGCATATGTCATTGCACTTCTAATACATGAGGCATACACCTTCCCTTCAGGGGGAGAAGCATTCTTTTCATGGGCAGAATTGACAGCAGTTCTCTGAACTTCCCCCAGCCACATCTAATTCTAGCGACAGTGGCAGCCTTGACCCCACCACCGGCAGAGATGATATCTCTTAGGTAACAAAACTTGTCCACCAGCTCCAATGACGCATCATCATTTAACACAAGCTCGCCCTTGCACACTACACACTCAAATTCCTTGATTTCTGACTCATTCTTCGGCAGGGGTCCTTTTATTCGAATACAGCACTTACTCCCATGGTGCACCCAATATCGACAAACTGTTCCACTTTATTGACTTGTGCGACCATGATCATATAAACCTTTAGGAATTAATAATTACTAAAAGACGCAACATTGAATATGGTCGCATGAGCCAATCAGCTAGAATGATTGACATTTAGGTGACTCAGCGTCACTGAAACAGAGCTTAGTGATCCAGCAGCCCACACAGTGGACACCTTAACAATACCCAACAGGGTTTTACAAACTAATGGGCCTCCAGATAGTATCTGCCATCACTCACAGTGCACTCGGTTTATGAATACGCTTATAGATATTAATAATTATATAGGGTGACAGTCTCTTACTAATCTTATATGTTTTACTGCACATAATATATAATTACACTTGCATAGATTTAATCATGTAATAATAAAAATTAACTTAGTTATATCGGCATTTAAACCACACACACATATGCAGCTGCCACACGGATGTGGTTGAGGCCATTCCCTTGTGATATAATTATGGTCTCTTCAGGCCTAGCGTGGTTGCAAAAACTCAGTATATCTTAAATATTTCTTACGCATGTTTTTCTCTTCCAGCCGAAAATAGGTATAAGTCATTACATGACTGGTTGTCAAAAGATCAGTGGATATATCTTTTTCATAAGCTAATCTGGCAACCTGTAATGCGCCAAGATAGTTTCGAAAGATAATAATTGGTAGAAAGTGTGGTTCCTCTGACTCCTGCCAAACCAATATTTCTACGCAGAGAGAGAGAGAGAGAGTGAGATGGCTATAGCCATAACATATACTGATATGAGCGAGCATACATAAGAACATAAGAAAATGGGAGTCTGCAGTAAGCCGATTGGCCCAAGCAAGGCAGATCCCTGTCCCACACAACCTCAATTCAATTACAAAGCCCAATTATAGGCTCAACACTCTAATACCCTGAGGATCATCGTACCAAAACGGTTAGAGATTAACGCAGGATTATGGGGGTCTGCAGAGCACTGATTGGCCCAACCCGGCTGATCGCCCTTCACACCCAACCCTTCTCGTCCATATGCTTATCCAATTTTATCTTAAAGCTCCCTACCGTTTTAGATCCCACTATAGCACTTGGTAGTCCATTCCATCCATCTACAACTCTGTTACCAAACCAATATTTGCCTATATCTTTTCTGAAACGAAATTTATCTAATTTGAAACCATTGGTACGAGTGTTTTCGCTATCACTGAGCTTTAGTACATTTGTCATGTCCCCTTTGTTAATCCCACTAACCCACTTGAACACCTCTATCATATCCCCTCTAATTCTGCGTCTCTCTAACGAATGTAAACCTAATTTCTTCAACCTTTCTTCATACGGAAGATTTCTAATATGGATCAGTTTTGTCATTCTACGCTGTACTCTCTCCAATGAATCTATGTCCATTCTGTAATAAGGACACCAAAATTGGACAGCATAATCCATATGGGGTCTCACTAATGACAAGTAAAGTTTTAAGATAACATCAGCAGTTCTGTTACTCACACTCCTAGAGATGAAACCGAGAATCCCGTTTGCCTTATTACGAACGCTTATACACTGTTTTCTAGGCTTCAAATCATTGCTAACAAACACACCTAGATCTTTCTCGCAGTCTGAATTTTCTAATTCTAAATTAGCTAATTTATATTTAACATTTGTTTGCATCTTCCCTATCTTTAATACCTTGCATTTGTCAATGTTAAACTTCATCTGCCAATTTACTGACCATTCATGTAAGGTATCTAGATTCCTTTGGAGGCACTCTATATCGCTATCTGAATCAATTGATCTCCCCATTTTAGTATCGTCTGCGAATTTACTTATCCTACTAGTTATACCTAAATCTAGGTCATTTATGTATATAAGAAACAACAGGGGACCTAATACCGATCCCTGGGGGACACCACTTTTGACTGCTCCCCACTCTGACTTGGTACCATTTATGCTGACTCTCTGTTTCCTACCAATTAGCCATGACCTAATCCATCTCAACAACGATCCTCCTATTCCATGTGCCTCAACCTTTCTCATCAATCTCTCATGAGGGACTCTGTCGAAAGCTTTACTGAAATCAAAATAAATAATATCATATGACTTGTCACTATCTACTGCTTCATATACCTCTGAGAAAAAGGTAAGCAAATTAGTAAGGCAAGAACGTCCCTGAGTGAATCCATGCTGAGAAGAATTTATTAAGTTACATTTTTCTAAGTGGCTTCTAATTTTCCTAGCAATAATAGACTCTAGCAACTTTCCTATGATTGATGTGAGACAAATGGGACGGTAATTGGATGCTATCGATTTATCACCTTTTTTGAAAATCGGAACTACATTTGCAAGCTTCCAAGCTTCTGGAACTAAACCTGTTTCTAATGACTTGTTAAATAAAAATGCTAATAGGCTACTTAACTCATCTCTGCATTCTTTTAATACTCTAGCATATACCTCGTCAGGACCAGGCGATTTTTGAGGTTTCAGTCTGTCAATTTCCTCAAGCACATCATTTCTACTTATACTAACTGTACTTAACATATTTTCTATACTATCACTATATACCATATTGACTTCTGGAATCTGTGCCAAATTTTCATTAGTGAAAATGGAAAGAAACTGACTATTTAATGTACTGCACATTTCTAAATAATGTTCTTTTATTTCTCCTATTGAAGTTTTTAGGGGGCCTATTATATCTCTAACTTTAGATTTATATAGTTGGTAAAAAGCTTTAGGGTTATTTTTGAGTCACTGGCTATCCTTATTTCATAATTTCTTTTTGCTTTCCTGATTTCCTTTTTGACCTGTCTTGATAGAGTCTGATAGTATATAAATTATGTAAATTAATTTCGCCTTTCTCTATTTTTCTATATATTCCTTTCTTTTTTCCTATTAGATCTATTAGCTTATTAGTCATCCATTTTGGTTGGTTCTGCGTCGATCTAAATCTTCTTTTAGGGATATATTTATTTTGAGCATTGTGGAGTGAAGCAATAAACTGGTTATATGTAGGTGGCAAGTTTAACTCTGGTATATCCTTACTTAATTGCTTAACAATAGGGTCCACCCTTAAGTCTCTTCTTAGTCCACCATAATCGGTTTTTCTGAAATCTGGAGAAGTGTCGTATTCTCTTTAGCATTCCCTATTCCCTGTCCATTGTATATTAAAATTAATAGATTTATGATCGCTATTTCCTAGGTGGTCACCAATCTCTACATCATTTATCATATGTTCATTGTTACTGAAAACTAAATCAAGAATATTAATACCTCTAGTCGGCGTATCTATGAATTGAAATAAAAAACTATCTTGTACTACCTCAATAAACTCTACTGAATCGGAGTCGCCTATTTGGTGCTGCCAATCAACGTTCGGAAAATTAAAATCCCCCATAATGCACACATTGCTAAACCTTGATGCTATTTTAATTTCTTCCCATAACGATGTCCCGCCATTTCTACTCCTATTAGGCGGTCTATATATAACTCCAATAACTATGGTCTCACTACCTTCGTTAACCTCTACCCAAACACTTTCATTATCATTATTCAGTCTAATACCTGATTTAATACAGCTTTTTAATGTACTCCTGACAAACACTGCTATACCCCCGCCCCTTCTACTTGTTCGGTCATATTTAAACAAACTATATCCTGGAATATCAAATTCTGCAAAAAAGTGCCTAGATTCTGTATTAATCCACGTTTCAGTTAGCGCTATTATGTCTATATTTTCTGTGCTAACGAGTGCTCTAAGTTCGTTCATTTTGTTACATAAACTCCTACAATTTGTATAATATACCCTCAACCTATTACTTTTATTTGCAACTAATTTTCTATTGTGTTTAGCTAACTTATTATTTCCTGTTGAACTACTAGCTCTAGACGGAAATTCTACTCTATCAGTATTCTCATCTTTACTATCAGTTACGTGTGTAGTGTTATCGATACTACTATTACACATCACTATATCCGCACTATCTTGACTGATTATTTCTATTTTACTCACTGGTTTGTCACATGAAGTACCTGCTCCATATGGAGACAGTATTTTACTTACACACCCAGGTTATTTTAACGAAACTCCGCAACAATCTTGTCCAGTGAGCTGGCTAAGGTCGAAACTCTTAGTCGAGAAAGATGTACTCCATCCTGGGCATACAGTTCATCCTTACCATAGAAGTGGGCTCAGTTATCTAGGAATGGTATTAACTTTTCCTTGCAATACTTCTCCAGCCGGCTATTTACACCAATAGCCCTGGAGGACCATTCCTTCTGTACCCCTCTTCTTGGCAGGATTCTGTATACCACAGGAAATCCACCCATACAGTGAAACATTAGTGTTTATCGAAACACATTGTGTGTGTGGGTGGGTGTGTTTTTGAAAGACTGTATTAGCATTCTTATTTTAAAAGTTTCCCAGAGTAATAATTATTGTAATATGGAAAACCAATCTATTCAGTTGTTAGTAAAGAAGAGAAAGAAGGAGAAATTAATACATTCCATGCTCCTAAATTATGAAAATGCGATACCTCTAATGTGTTTATGGTACTGGGTTAGATGTATTGTGAAGAAAGTGTAATGGTAAGGATAGACATAGGTGCTATAAGTTATAATTGAAGTGATGAGTATTTCATGCGAGTCGGGCAAACCTCATATCCCTAGGTATGAGACCGTGAGGTGTGAGGAGCAGAAAACCAAATGGTGCAAATCGACAAAATGGGCCAGCCCGGGACCTCAATCAAAATTTAGAGACCAACAATAACCTCAAGAAGAGCAAATACACATCAGCTAAGGAAAATACTAATCTGTAATGTGGGTATATATTGATAGATAGATAGATAAATACACATATATAGATAAATAAATATATCGATAGATAGTGTGAATGAAAGAGTAAGAAAGCGCGGTCATACTAGATATAGGCAGTGAGTCTAGCAATCCCTACAAATTGGTTTGCAAACAATAATATAACAAACTGATATTTCTTAAGGGTAGATTTCCCCCACAAAAAAGTTGTTAGATTGTAATTAATATCATGAGATATAACGGTAGTCATAAACCTGGTGTAATAATTCACGTAACCATTCCTACATGATAACGACGCCATCTATGGGACATAATATGCAACAGATTCAGGGTGGGGAGAGTGAGCTATCTTGCTAATGTAAGAGCGAAAGTCTCCCAGCTTAGTTAGTTGATCACAGTATTAGGCAAACATAGGGGATCTGTCGTATGACATTCTTAACATTACAATGATACATATTATTTAATATTAAACATAAGTTGTTATATTAGGAGTGATTTATAGTCTTATAAGAACATGGTACACAGATATATATATACATGATGAATTTACATTCTTTATTTAGAATTTCTGCCTGAAGACTTATTTTCCTTCTGGGTGTGGAAGTGGTCGCTCTGGGGTGAATAGTCTTCCCTGGGGTTACCGGACATCCTGTCGGAACCGTGGTGACTCGGGCGTCCCTGGGGGTCCCTACAGGTGCGGGTAGTTTAGGCGTCGTCCTTCTAGGTGGAATAGTGCGTTTTTCTCTTGTTCTCCTTTTTCTTTGTTTCTTTATATATCTTTCTCCTTCTTTCTCTGTGTTTCCTTTACTGCTGTTCGGGTGTTTTTACATTTTCTCGGTATTTTATTTCCCTCCCCTTCGTAATAGGCACTTCCCTGTGCCCCATGGGCGAAGGTAAACAAATCTCCGTGGTGGCTAGGGGGAGGCAGAGAGTGTAGATAACTCTACCAGTCTATATAGACCGTTGATCTGGTTTTCCCCCGGGGTCGATGGTGACAGTAATGGAGGTTTTAAAGTTATCCCTAAGAGATGCTGTAACTGCCTCATGAACACGTATCCTGTAGAATTGGTTTTGGTTGGCTGTCCATTTGACACGTTTGATGAAAGGTGTTGAACAATCCATGTTGGCGGCTGGAATCTGGAGGTGTTGACAGAGGTTGCTGTGGTGGCGCTGGAGGTGGTCGGGCAAGTGATGACTTGACCTTTGACATGCAGGTATTTAATACTACTTGCGGACGTAAAAGTACCAGGGATTATCCTTTTCTCAGAAGTTGAGAGTGGGAGAGTTGAACTTGTTGATTTTGTGTTTGTTATGCAGTCAATTCTTAATGTATTAGGCTTGTTGGTGTGTGTTGTGTGGATTGTTTTTTGAAGATTTTGGTAAAATACCTTGATCTTTATGTAATGGAAGCAAAATTGGTGTAAATCTAACTGGTAGTTTTACTAGACGACCTGATTTAGTGCGAAAATTCGTCCTAAGAGCTGGTTCTGGGCTAGTATCTGACGAAGATGAAGCCTTGTAACAGGGGAGTCGAGGGTTAGGGGAGTGTTGTGGAGGAGATAGATTCTGATTGAGGTTATGACTTTGATTTGTGGATGTTTGGTTGGTTGGTATGGTGCTTTTTGGTGATACAGGGGACGGAAAGGTGAGAGATTAGGCGGAGCAAGACGAGGTTGAACAGTAGGAGTAGTAAATTCGCCTTTAGAGGTTAATGACTCAGGTTGTGAAGAGGAGGGTTGTGTGGCTGGGAGGCAAGGTTTATGAATGGGAGTTGTTGGTGTTTGGGAAGTAGGTTGCTTTCTTATGGTTTTGGGAACTGTGAGGGAAGGTATTTTAGTAGCGAGAGATTGTTTCCTAAAAAAGGTGCCTCTTCAGATCCATCAAACTACAGACCAATAGCAATAACTTCCACTCTTGGTAAAGTCTTTGAAATTATATTAAATAATCACATAATTAAGCATCTTGAGAATAATAAATTAATCAGTGATAGGCAATATGGTTTTAGACGATGTCGATCAACTGCAGACATGCTTTGCCTTCTTACGCATCAAATCAACCAAGCTACAGACCAACATGGTGAAACACATACAATAGCACTGGATAATATATCAAAGGCATTTGATAGAGTCTGGCATCAATCATTATTGTCGAAGATGTCACACTACGGCCTTGCATCATTAGTTCCACTAATTTCTTCTTATCTTCATAACAGAAAAATATGTGTAATGGTAGATGGCCTTTATTCTCAATTTCACTCAATAAATGCTGGTGTTCCCCAGGGATCAGTTTTGTCCCCAATTCTGTTCCTCATTCATATCAATGATCTCATATCTACCACTCATAATCCAATACATTCCTACGCAGATGACTCAACACTCCACAGTTCCTTCACATTTACCAATTCTTTCACCCAACCCGATCTTATAAATTCAAAAATAAACACCGCAATTTCTCTGAACCAGGACCTTTCTAGAATTAATGGATGGGGACAAAAGAATCTAGTTTCCTTTAATGCACAGAAAACCAAGTACATTCAATTTTCTAACCGACAGAATCTCACTGACTCCCATATATTGCTTAATGATGTAAATATTCCCACTTCCCCTAGTATTGACATTCTCGGTGTAACATTAACTACTAACTTGAGCTAGACACATTATGTTAGAAGCATTGCTAAGAATGCCTCTAAAAAACTGGGACTCCTGTACAGAGTTCGAGAATTCTTCACTGGCGAGCAGTTGGCCGTGATATATAAAAGTCATGTGCGTTCTCAGATGGATTACTGTTCACCTCTGTGGGGTGGAAGTGGAGTGGTTGCATTGAGGCAGTTGGACAAAATTCAAAATAAAGCTATTAGATTAATCAATAACCCTGCAATCACACAGGACCTTCCTACATTATCCATACGAAGAAACGTTGCATCCCTTGCATTATTCTACAGATATTTTCACAGCAATTGTTCCGAGGAACTTTCTTCAATTGTGCCGCCTCTCCACATCTTTCCCCGTAGAACTAGGGCAGCTGAGAGCGCCCATGAATTTACACTTTCTCCTCCACAATGCAGAACTTCTGCTTATCAGAATTCATTTATCCCCAGAGCTACTACTCTTTGGAATTCACTTCCCTCAAATTGCTTTCCACAAACTTACAATCTACAAATGTTTAAATCCATTTGTTACAAACATTTTATGAATGGAGGATGCCTTTAGGCACATGGACCTTTTTGTTTTATCTGTGTTTTTCCTTCCTCCGTTCATTGTCTCTTTAAAAAAAAAAAAAAAAAAAAAAAAAAAAATCAGGATTTGAAGATGTGGGTGATGAAGAATTGGATCTGGAAGCGTTTCAATTTGAGGGGATCTGGGGGCGAGGTGGAAGGAGAGAGATAGGGGAATTGTGTTTTGGGTGGCAGGGATGTGGGAGGAGAGGTAGACGAGGTAGAGAAATGTCGGTGATGAGGTTGCTAGAGGTTAGTGGTGGTATTTCGTGGTTTGAAGGATTTTTAAGGGATTAAATTTGGGTATTTAATTGGTTTTGGTAGGAGGTTTCAGTTTGGTTCGTAGTCGCAATTTATAGTGTGAGGGTAAAGGCAAGTTTGTTTTGTTTGTTTTTGTTGTTGACGTGTCGGTTTCAGTTTGTTGTAGGGGAGGGGGGGGGGGCGTGGCACATGGAGAAGGAAGTAATGGGTGCGGTGTGTTCGCAGTGTGTGTTGAAGAAACGTTTTCTGCTGACTGATGTTGGTGTCTGTCGATGTCTGTTTTGGATGGATGGAAGGTGGAATTGGGAATGTAGGAACAAGTGTTTGGTTAGGATAGGAAGTAGGAGAATTCTTGAGAGGTGAATCTGGGGTGTGAACATGGCTGTCTGACATAGGAGGTTCTCTGTCCTTGATTGATTGGATGGTAAATTCTTACGAATCTATTTTTATAGGTTCGTGTCTCTCCGTGGTAGTTAATTACTACCTGATACGGGCTCGGGATTTGGAAGATTGTGTAGGGGCCCACATATCGTGGACCTAATTTATTTAAGACTGGTAGCTTGGCTACCATTACTGTGTCGCCTATTGCGAATAAATTTTGCTTATTGGTGGTATCTTGTTTAATGTCTTGACAGGTTTGAGCGGTATGGAGGGTGTTCTTCAGATGTTGAAGGGGATCAATAGTGAGTTAAGTGGTGGAGGGTTGAGCAAGATGGTGAAAAGGTAATAAGAGGGGGGTGACGCCATAAACTCTTTCATGGGGGGGAAATTCCGTCGTCTTTGGGGCAAGGGTTCATCCCCCACTGGATCATATTTATCTGAGATGGCCAGTCAGAAGTGATTAATTCAATAATTTTTGTGCGTAATTGATTATTGATGGTGCGATGACTACGTTCGCATACTGCATTCCCATGGGGCCAGTAGGGGGAAGAGTGTTTAATGGCTATGCCGCATTTCTTAGTGAAACTTGTCCTGTAAATTCGAGGGTGTTGTCAGAAAGTAAGGTTATGGGTAGACCGAATATAAGGACAATTTCTGTGGCAAGTAATTCAGCTATGGTTAGAGCACTGATCTTTGGTGGGGCAGGCTATTAGGAATTTTGAATAGATGTCAACAAACGTGACTATGAAACGTTTACCATGGCTAACGGGAAACGGTCCCATTACATCGAGGGAGAGTGTCTGGAATGGCTTATGTGCTGAACTAGTTCCTGCAGGTCCTTCTGTTCTACATCTATCCTTTCCTAGAGCACACGATTTGCAAATACTCTAACTCTTTTTGCAATACCAGATGGGTTGATGGTCCAGTATTGATCTAGTAAGACTTTGAGCATTTTCTTTTGCCCTAAATGAATTCCATTCCCTTCGTGAATCGATATCATGTATTCTTGGGCTATCTTTGGTTCCAGAACTACATGTCCTGATTCAGTGGTAAGTTGGTCACCCCAATGCACAAGATGTTGGAAGATGTGTTTTGGAATCCATATTGGCTTGGTTTTCTTTTCCCAAGACTGAAGTAGGGTCGGTTCTGGGGGCGTCAGGGTCACGGATGTTGGTGTGCTGTCTAGGGTAGTTTGTTGTAAAACAGCGAGATTGGTGGTTATTTGTTCTGGTACTGGAAGGCGGGAGAGAGCGTCGGCGTTCGTATGTAACTTGCCAGGTCGATAATGAATGACAAAATCATACTCTTTTAAGGTCTCTCTCCAACGTACTAATAAAGCCGAATTGGTTTCACATTTTCTAAGCCATTGTAAGGATTGATGGTCTGTTATTATGTCAAGTTTTGCTCCTAAGACAAATGAACAAAAATAATTTAGTGCCCAGATAATACCTAAACATTCTTTCTTGGTGGCTGCATAATGTTGTTGGGCTGTGTTTAGGGTTGAGCTGGCATAAGCAATGACGTGTTCTTTTCAGTCTTGCCTTGCATGCAACGTTGAAAATCAGGGAAAAAACGAATGCATGCAAAACATTTATCCTGCACCCGTGCAAGATTTCTATAATGTGAGTGTAATCTTAAGAAATAAAGCATAACTATATCCATGCATTCCTATTTCATTTATATTTTTAAGGCAATTATTAACTTCACAATAATTAAAAGATCGAAATCCCTATGTCCCTACTATTCCGAAATGAGTTAAATTAGACTCAAATTATCATCCAAATATAGCCGGACAGAAATATATGATTGATAGGCAACGAGGCAATACCTTCCACTATAGCTAACTTTTTAGTGGGTATCTAACAGTGTCGGAGTTACTTCCGAATAGGGCTAGCCATTCTCCCTATAAAAAGTTCAACGATTGTGGCGACTCAGAAGTGTGTTAGAGGAACTAGAAGTGACCGTCTCTAGTTGTGAGAGGCAGTTCCCTTTGGTGTCCAGTCGAAGGAGGAATTAAGAGTCCTACGTCGTCCAGATTCCCTCTCATGGATATTACTTCTCCTCAACATCCATAACCTAAGTGTCTCTTGTGTTACTATGTTTTGGGAATTATTGTGAAGGTAACATAAAATATGAGTGTTCAATTTAACATTATTTTAGAGGCATTTTCTAGACTCTCCTTGCCCAACTTTGTTCACGTAGTACGATAATCTAACTTCTATCTGTGCAGGTGAATTATATATATAATATTTGTGATTTAACCAATTTAAGTCCAAATCAACGTTCTTATATTTTGTACTTACGTTACATACTCTATATTATACGTAATACTTAGTGAATGCTCACAGATTTTATCATCATCATCATCTCCGATGCCTTGTTTCCCCCAGGGAAACCCCCGCTAAAGGATGGCCATGACAGAAACGTCTCCAAGCTACTTTGTCAAGACATGCCTCCTTTGCCCGTGCCACAATGCCCCTTCTACTACGTGGAAGTTTGTCTCAATATATTTTTCCACTTTCTTTTCCTATACCATAGGTGGTCTTCCACTACTAGCTGTTCCACTCACTTGACTCCCATATATCTTTCGTGGCATTCTGTCTTCATCCATTCTCTGAACATGACCATACCACCTCAAAGTACTTCTCTTTATCCACTCAACCACTCCACAATCATTGCCTAAAGCTTGCTCTTCCATTCCAAAGGACTCGTACACTTCCCAATTACTTGGCCCATCTAGCCTATTCACACCAGCTGCCATTCTGAAAAAGCTCATCTCCACAGCTCTCAGTTTGGAGAGGTCCTCGTCACTTGCTGTCCATGTTTCACTTCCATACGAGAGTGTTGGGAGCAGCACACTGTTTCTCAGTGACTTTTTTAACTTCCTGGCTAAACATTCTTCCTTTGAGAATACTATCAAGTTCTCCAATCACCTTTCTCCCTTGCATTTTTCTCTCTTTTTATCTCACTCTCCATTGTACCATATTTGCATAGTACAGCTCCCAGGGCTGTTCGGCCAGGCAGCTTGGGGAACAGCAACAGCTCCCAAATACTTGAAGCTTTCAACTTCTTCCAGTACTTAATTTTGCATTTATATTTTACAACTTTTCTCATGTTCCTTCCTAATTCTATATTTTGCCTTAAAATCTATGGTTTCATGCATTCTTCTCTTAAACACCATTACCTTACTTTTCCCTACATTGACCTTTAACTTTCTCTTTTCGCATACCCTGTCAAAATCTATGACCACTTTCTGAAGTTCTTCTACATTTTCCGCCAACAGGACTGCATCATCTGCATATAGGCAATGTTAAAAGCTTCCATGCTCTTCTCTCAGAGTCCAATCTAGCTCCAACTCCCATTGATCCCGCCCTAGATTCTCTAATCACTCCATCAATGTATATATTGAACAACCAAGCTGACATGACACATCCCTGTCTTACTCCTACATTGACCTCAAAACTTTCACTTAACTTATCCCCTACCTTCACATTTGCCGTTGCATTCCTATAAAAAGATTTTACTGCCATTAGCAACTTTCCTCCCACACCATATACTGTTAACACATCCCACAGGCCCTCCCAGTCTACTTTGTCGTAGGCTTTTTCCAAATCCATGAATGCTGCATAGAGTTTTCTGTTTTTGGCCAGATACTTCTCTACCAACAAACGCATTGAGGCTATCTGGTCAACGCAGCCCCTGCCCTTTCTGAAACCTCCCTGCTCCTCGCCTATTTTGTCATCCGTTATCTTCTGCAGTCTCTGTTACTTCTCTTGCGTATACATTTCCAGGTATGCTAAGCAAGCTAATTCCCCTATAACTCTTACACTCCTCTTTACTACCCTTCCCTTTGTACAAGGGTACTATCACTGCTTTCCTCCAGTCCTCTGGTACACTTTCCTTTTCCCATGCTAATTTACATAACCTATGCATTATGTCAACAGCTTCTTCTCCTCCATATCTCGGCATCTCACCTGGGATGTTATCTACTCCAGCAGCTTTGCCCATTTTAAGTCTATTGATTGTTTTTTTTTACTTCTTCTCTGCTTATCTGGCTTTCAACTACCCTGTTTATTCTACCTCTCTCCATTCCCAAGGATGAAATGTTTGCCTTTCCCCTACTCTTTACAGCTAAGCTACTAAAATGATCTTTCCATACTTTCACCACACCATCACCCTTCCCATTCATGTCCCTCATTCTACCACCTGAGACACTCTCAGCCTTCTTCCCTCTGGTTTTTTTAACAGCTTTGTAGTATGCTTTCTTGTCATTCAGAAACTGTTCACTAATCTCTTTCCCATATTCCTCATCTGTCTTCCTTTTAGCGTCTTGTATCGTCCTCTTCACTCTTTGTTTCAAATATTTATATTCTTCTTTCCTCGCATTTCTAGTTTATCTAGGTTTATTCTTTTGAAGCATACTCTTTCTCAACTCTTTCTTCTTTTTCACTATTTCTTCTATCTCTTTGCTAAACCATGCGTTACCTTTCTTCTTCCACAGTTTAAATGTTTTCTTCCCACATACTTTCTCAGCTGCTTTAGTCATGGAGTCTCTTGTACCTGTCCATACTTCGTCTACAGTATTTCCAAGATCTTTCATCACTTCCATTTCCTTTATGGTCTCTTTCAGGATATCCTTGTATTTTGTTGCATTACATTCTTCATTTAAATTTCTCACATTTATTCTTTCTACTGTCAGTTTTCTCTCTTTCCTCTCATATTTCCACTCCTGCCTTATCCTCACTTTTATCAGCACTGTATAGTGGCCTGATCCCGTCATTATACCTCGTACAGCTTTTGAATCTAAAATTCTTCCTTTCAGTCCGGAATTCATCATGGCGTAGTCAATTAGAGATTTCTGTTCCTGCTCACCTTCACCTCTGTGCCATGTATATCTATGTATGTGACGATGTTCAAAAAATGTGTTAGCCAGAAACATTTCTCTCTCTGCACATACTTCTAAAAGGAAGTCACCATTCATATTCCTACCCTCCACACCCCATTTACCCACTATACCTTCTATCTCCTCGTTTCCAACTCTACCATTCAATGTCCCCTACTAATATTACCTGTGAACACTGTTGTCTTTCTCTTATACATTTATTGGCTGTATTCCAAAATGTTCTATTTTCTTCCACACCTTTCCCAGTTTCTTGGCTAACTGGTGCATAGACACACATAAGATTATACCTATCTATCCCGATCTTGCACTCGCACCAAACAATTCTTGAGTCCACGCATCCATAGTTTTTCACACACTTCTTCAACCTTTCTGACAAAATTACTGCTACCCCTTCCTTTTTCTTACGCTTATATCCTGCATCCAATCCAGACCAGACAACCCATCCTTCCCCACCCCACAAATCATGCTCACTCTCACCGTCCCACACACCAAAACCCAACACGTGCGTCTCGCCTACCCCACATACATCCACACATACATCCTCGAGTTCTCGCATCAAAAACTCACTCTTTGCAAAGTCATTCATGCCATTGGCATTGAAGGCACAGACACGGAGTACGCTTTCCTTCACCCGAACGACGTTCCCGCCACTTTTCTGCTTTGCTCCTCCACATATTTTATTTAGTTGTTATTATTGATTGAGTGTCCAAGTTCGCAGTGAAGTGTGTACCGAGAGCATACTCAAACTCAGGACGGTGCTACATCCAATTTTCATAAGAGATCACGTAGAGTACCAAGTCGTCTACATTAAAAGTAAAATACCCATTCCGTTGAGATTGAATTAATCTATGTTCAAAATTTCTAATCTATATTAGTTCAAGTGAATAATCCGATCAATTACGCTACCCAGTTAATGATATTTCACAACCAAGCTAGGAATTCAGATTACGCATTCCTGTATTCATCAGCCCTTATTTCGACTATGTATCAAACACTGCATAGTTCTGTGTCTTAATAGTATTCTATACTAGATCAGCCTGTATTCGGGTTATTATACGTCGCTACTTAGTTTTGCGTCAGTACTTTATTTTATAATTCGTTAGCCCTCGTTTCGGCTGTTTTTATGTCACTACTTAGTTCTGTGTCTGATTTTATTTAAAGTAATTTGTTAATATATTCAAACTCACTGCTTCTATAGCTAACATTCTGCTATATTTATTCACTACATGCTTGGTGAATCTGAGTTCCCCATTGAGTGTGATTTTAACTCGTCTAAGATTTAATTTATTTTTCGTGTATCGTGCGAGAGATTATTCACACTTATTCTTTTATAGTTAAATTGTAAATGTAATTACCATTCCAACAGGAGTAAAGCTAAATTCGAATCTTTTGTTACTGATTTAACGTTGAACAAAAAAAAATATTTATTCAGCCTGACCGCAGTACTTTTGACCTTAACCTCTCACGCGGCAGCTTTGACCGCCTACCTCTCCTGGCAACCTATTTGTATTTCGAGCCACGCTTACCTGTGTGTGCCCGAGTGGATGATCTCAGCTACCCACATTTATTAATTATTATTCCTCTTGATATACACTTGACCCGTATATGTATTGTCATCAAATATTATGTGTTTATCTTGTATAATTGTATATTTTATGTTTGATGCTTTGTAAGTGTCATAATTATTAATGTAGGAGTAAAATTTAGTTAACTTTTTCCAAATCACCTTGATTACACATTGGACTCATACTCTATAGTTGAGATCCCGATGTCCCATTTATATGTACCACTGTGTGAATAATATTAAACTAGTGTAATTACCCTGTGTGTTTATTGTGTTTGGAGCGTGATTGAGTAACTTAGACAGATCAGTATTATTGCTAGTTGTGTTCATGTCGAGCAGGATTTGATTATAAGTATCCTAAACAAGGAACTTAATGGAATGAATAATTAAGCGAATTGGATTACAACGGCGCATAACAATTATCCTCGCGACCGTATTGACCGCCGCCTATTAGCCGCAGCATTAACCCTTAAAAAGCGGCTCACCACATAAGTCGTATTTAATAAAACTGGACTATGTGGCGGCGCTCGACATAGGTCGAGTGGCAATTTCAGCACGTAATGTTGCTGAGAGAGAGAGACAAGTGGTGGCAGGAGACTAGCGAGCGTATGACTGCTCCAGACCACCGCGGCGAACCTACTGACATGAATCTCAGCTCCCTCCTCCCTCTCTCACTCGCTACATACTGAATTGTATGGGGAAAGTACCGAATTACATGCTTTTTGCACTCGCGTTGCACGGTTATTGCAAGAAAACTATCCATCATACAAGGACCGTTATGGTGTCATTCGAAAGCTCTGTTCATGCCCTTTCAGGGATAGATACTTGTTTTACGTTCTGGGTCTTATTTAGGCATGAAAATGATCACGTAAACAGCCCTATTTTGGCTAAAAACACCCCGCTGGGCGGTACATATAAATGAACCGCATAGCCCGCTAAAGAAGGGTTAAGGGAGCCCACCTCGCGACCCATCTCCCCTTAACCTCCGCTACAGAGCTGGCTACATGGCAGTGTGGAACCTATGTGATAACAGCTAATATTGTGAAGGGTGGCATAGCGCGTGGGCAGCAGTAAAGCAAGCGTGAGTAAAGCCGGTATAACACAAGTGCTTTTTCACTCTACATTTATTCTCAACACTGATGTGGCAGCTTATGAGGTCAACATTTACAATATTTATGTCACCTCAATTCATCTTCCAACAGTCTAGTTTCCGATACCATTGCAAAATAGTCCAGAAATGTTGCCAGAAATTTTTTGATCATCGAATGTTGATTATAAAAGCTCTCGTGTGATACCGGTTTAAACCAAGATTTGTTTGCATTAGTCTGAGAGAAAGAAAATGGATTGCATGCCTCCATGCCCGAGAAGCTTACCTCTGTAGTGATTTCAGGACTCTCCGAGGGTCCCTGGCCACAGAAACAAAAATAATTCCATTGGAATTCAAAGAAGTCCTGCCAAAGAACCTACCAGTCGGCAGCTCCAAAGTACCACAAGCGCCACCGACTGGGAGGATCGGTTGGCCGTACTGGAGAGATAGGACAGGTGACAGATAAGTTTATGGTCGGAGGAGCCTAAAGGAGAGACAAGATCGACAATATAAACGGAAGGGTTAGAAGTTAGAAACAGGTCGTGAATGTTGGGCTGATCTCCGAAGCTATCCTGGATATGGGTGGTTTGTTCAACGAACTACTCTAGGTCATTTAGTATTATTTTTATTAATCTCGCCACCACACCCCCAATGAAATTAATTAAAGTATATATGATCCACCGGGATTCGAACCCGGGTTATCACACACATATTTTTGCCACCTTAACCATTACACCACCAGGACGGTTAAAGGTTTATGCACACGCCTACGACTTATTATCCATTCTCGAATACTGGATATTAATCTAATCATGTTCATATTCCCAACCGCACTATGGTAGCCTACTGTTTAAGTGAGAGGATAGAAAAGTTGTAGGCTTGTTCACCAGGTTGGTCAGTGGAATGAGAGTAGAGCCATTGGCAGTGGTTAACGTTGAAATCTCCTAAGATGGAGATCTCTGATTTCAGAGAAAAGGAGAGATGGATAGGATGTGTTCCACTTTAGAGCATAAATAGTCAAAGCATTTGGGGAAGTCACCTGAGTTAGGGGAAAGATAGACAACACATACATATTTAGTATGAGAGTGACAGAATAGTTTGACTCATAACGTTGAGAAGTCAGTGCAGTCAAAGTCGGAAAGACGACTTAATATATATGTATATCCATCTCTGTATATCTATCTATGCATACAGTATATGGATACAATAATTATTTCATTTGTCTATCAATCTCTATTCTTGTTTGATGAAATCATGCTGCATCTCATCTATATTTATTGAGTTGTGTCTAATTACAATTATATATTTTCATTTTAATAGCCTCAGCTGCTCCCTTTCAAAATAACCTTGAAATATATTATGTCAAAATATAAATTTACTTCTTAACTCTATGAAGTGCATATCATATTATTCTTACTTATATTAAACGATGTAAATCAATTATTTCAACGTTCAGGTATCTTTCTTTGCCCCAAAGCAGCAAGATGATGTTAGACAGACATTTTGTATAATGCCTCTTCTTATTGACAGGGTTAAGATAGACTGGAAGTACTATAGCCTGTTCATTCTAGGTTGGGCAGAAATCGTAACCCCTAACCTCTCATAACTCAAAAAGGACTAGAGTAATCGAGCTAAAATTTATAATAAATAGGAAGACTTGGCTAGGGAATATGTGTACAAATTGGCGGCTCATTTTCCGTAGCCCTTTTTGAGTTACAGGTTAGAGCTTAAGATTTCTCGCCTACTTACAGCGAATAGACTATAGTTCCCGTTCGCCTGACAGAACGAAGGAGAATTACATTGGAATATATTGCATATTGGAACAGCGAGACACAAATGGGATCTAATCCACTTACGGTCTCGTTGTTGGAATGTTTATATCGACAAGGTATATTGCAGAGCATTATACATCCAAATATTCCCGAGGAATTGATATATGTTGTTGCGAGGAAATGTATGCATATATATATATATATATATATATATATATATATATATATATATATATATATATATATATATTGCCTGACGCTGTGATCCCCGAAGGGGTGGCCACGAACCAACCGCCCCATGCACGTTTGTCCCCAGTCAGTCGGCGCCCCTCCTCCCAACCAGCACTGCCTTCATCCATATACTTCCTCACTCCATCCTTCCACCTCTCCTTCGGTGCACTTCTCCCTCTCTGTCCTTCCACCTCGCTCTCGTACACCCTCTTAGTAATTTTCTCGCTTTCCATACGTTCCATGTGGCCGAACCATCTCAAGTTGTTCCTTCTCACACTTTCCAGCACATCTACCTCCACACCACACCTCCTTCTTACTTCCTCATTCGTCTGTCTATCCCTCCATGTATCTCCGCACGCACTTCTCAAGCAACTCATTTCCGCCGCTTTAACTCTTGGTCTGAGTTATGGTCTTCCCGAATGTCCATGCTTCGATTCCGTAAGTTAGTGTCGAGATTACCACACTGTCATGCAAGGCCTTCTTCACTTCCATACTGATCACACTATTTCTTGTTACTGCTTTCAACGTTCCTACAATCCTCTTCCCCTGTTGCACCCTCTCCCGCACTTCTTCATCCATAGATAGTCCCATCTTTACTCAACACACTGTCCAGATACTTAAAAGAGCTGACCAACTGCATAGCCTGACTGTTCAACTTCACCTCACACTCTGTGACTTCACCCGTTTCGAAGACCATAACCTTGCTCTTCCCCGCATTTACCTTCACATTCCGGTTTTCGCACACTGTTCCAAACTCATTTACCAGACCCTGCAATTCCCATTCATTATCGCTCATCAGAACTGCTCATTCTCCACATATACTGCCGACTTTGCATCCTCATACATGCTCTTCACTTCTTTCAGCAACTTGCCATCTACTCCGTATATTCTAAGTACTTTCCACATACCTTTTCTATCTACTCTGTCATTGGCCTTTTCCAAGTCCATAAAGTCAACATATACACCTTTTGTTGTTTCTCCAGATATTTCTCCACAACACAATTCAGGGTAAAAATGTGATTCACACATCCTCTTCCCTTCCTAAAACCTCCCTGCTCGTCGCCTATCCATTTATCCGTTCTCACTCTCACTCTCACTCTCTCGATCACTACCCTACTATACACCTTCCCTACTACGCTTAAAAGATACATTTCTCGGTAGTTACCACACACTCCTCTTTCCCATTTGCCCTTACATAGGGGGACTATTATGCCAGTCTTCCAGTCATCGGGTGCAGTCCTCTTCTCCAGTGCTAGTTTGCACATTTTCCATACCCATTCGATCACTCTCACCACCATACCTCAACATTTCCCCACACACTCCATCTGTTCCTGGTGCTTTCCCCAACTTCACTATTTTCATGGCTTCCCACACTTCTGACCTCTTGATCAATCAGTGATTTTCGTTCCACCACTGTCTTAGCCATATCCTTCATCCTCCGCACCACTTTCCATGTGTACCTGTGTATCATTCTGTGTCGGAAGATGGTGCTGGCTATCCACAGCCTCCTCCCCACACATACGTCCACAAGTGCACTACCATTTCCATTCACCTCTGACGTGGTACCCTCTACCCTCCCACTACTCCATCAACTTTCCTATCACCCACCTTACCATTCATATCCCCAATCAGAAATATTCTTTCGTTCCTAACAAACTTATCCAGGCACGCCTCCACATTCACCCAGAACTCCTCTTTCTCTCTTACAAGTTTATCCTCTGTCGGAGCATACGCACACACACAATCACCCACGTTTGTATTCCTACTTTCATTCTCACCCACATAATCCTTGAACCCACATACCCACATTATCTTAGACACTCCTTCCATTTGTTACTTACAAACAAACATGCACCTTCTCTCGCTGCTCCCTCACTCACTCCAGCACACACACCCATTCCACACTCCCACTCTCTCACATCTGTACCCTTCCATTTGGTCTCCGTCATTCCTCATACATTCAGCTTGGCATTCACTAACACTTCCATGACCTCTCTCTCTTTTGTGCCATCATTCATGTCACTCACGTTCCATGTACCTATTCTCAGAATGTCCATAAGCTTGTCCATAGTCGGTCGGGGCTCGTCAACACAGGGTCCGTCTGCATCCGAGGCTGATCCTTCGCTTTGTCGTTGCTACGCATCTTTCACGGGTGGGGGTTGCAAGCCCACCAACCACATTGTTTTGCTATTGTTATCATTCAGCATTGCTTTTTTATTTACTAACATATGATAGAAATGTCTGCAGACCACTTGAGGATCGTAATTTGTTTCACCCAAGATGCCTATGGTCTTTCCTATGTCGAAAAATAAAATAATTAAAAAAATAATTTGAGGTGTAAATGGTGTATAAAGGGAATATTACTTACATTGCTTCACCCTGAAAACTAATAATGTTTATAATTCAATATACCTGGGCATAAACTAGGAGATGATGGGAGAGGGGTAGGGGGGGGGAGGGGGGGGGGGCATGAAAGGGGAGACCAATGCCGGTGATCGAATTATAACCCATGCTTGGATGGCACTGAATATTTTACTTTATATCCTTTAAATCATTAATTATTAATTATGTGTTATTTTGTTATAGAATGTGAACTTGTTTCTTTATTCGGTACTTAGCACTTGAAGTCGTCGGTAGGTGTTTTTTTCAATACACCCTGTATATATATACAGTATACATATATATATATATATATATATATATATATATATATATATATATTATGGATTTGGAAAATGTGTATGATCGTGTGGATCGTGAAGCAATGTGGAAGGTGTTAAGGGTTTATGAAATTGGAGGACATTTGTTAGAAGCAGTTAAGAGTTTTTATGAAGGGAGCAGATCAATGTGTTAGAGTAGGAAATGGTGAGTTGAGTGAATGGTTTGAGGTAAAGGTAGGTTTGCGACAGGGTTGTGTAATGTCACCATGGCTGTTTAATATGTTTATGGGTGGTGTGGTGAGGAAGGTGACAAGGAGAACTATGGGAAGAGTATTGGGTTTAGTAGAAAAGAATGGTAGAAATTGGGAGTTGAATCAGTTGCTGTTCGCTGATGACACACCATTGGTGGCGGATTCTAAGGAGAAACTGCAGTGGGTAGTCAAAGAGTTTTGTTTTGTTTGTGGAAGGAGGAAACTGAAGGTGAACGTCAATAAAAGTAAAGTAATGGAGATCATAGGGTGAATCTAGATGTGAGGCTGAATGGGAAAATATTTGAACAAGTAGAATGTTTTAAATATCTAGGAGGAACGATAAGCAGGAGTGGAGGTATGGAAATGGAAGTAAAACAGAGTGTGTGTAAGGAAGAAAGGTTTTCGGAACAATGGGAAGTATGTGGAAGACGAGAAAGCTCGGAATGAAAGTAAAAAGTGCACTGTATCAAGAAATTGTTGTGCCAACAGTGATGTATGGGGCTGAGACATGGGCTCTGAAGAAAAATGAGAAAAGAAATCTGGATGTGATGGAGATGAACTGCTTGAGGAGTATGTGTGGAGTTACTCGTAGAGACGGATTGAGAAATGAAGAGATACGTAGGAGAGTGGGGCAGCAGGAACATTTGTCAGCCAGAGTGGACAGAAGGGTGCCGAGCTGGTATGGTCATGTTAAACGAATGGGAGATGAAAGGCTTACAAAGAGAATATGTGAGTCAGATACAAGGGGAGGTAGAAGGGCAGGAAGACCCCCATTGAGATGGAGAGACTGTGTAAGAAAAGCTTTGGATGATAGAGGAATGACTATAGATCAGGCAAAGGAAATGGTAATAAACAGGAATGAATGGAGAATGCTTGTGAATAGTTGAGTGAACACATGGTCATTTGGGGGAAGGGGTCGGGCGCAAGGTGGACTAGATAATTTTCCATCAGGCGCCTGGCCCGGGGAGACGATTAATATGAAAGGTGCGCCTGGAAGTGTGGTGGGCTGGCTTGTGGCTTCGGCTCCGCTGCATGTCTGCCTGCCAAGATCGAAACCTCTCAGAGTGGTCAGGTGCCGCCGGGGGAGTGCTGGAGCGACCTTGGTGACCCTGGTCTCTGGGTCTTCTCCTGGATGACCTAGATGTGTGTCAATTTGTGTTTTTATCTGTGTTTGTTCGTCGTTTTATGTTGTTTTTGTGTTTTCTCTGTTCTTGCTCCGTCTTGAGTCAGCCACCCCCAAGAAAAAAGGAAAACAAAATAATAAAATAAAATAAAATAGAAAACACAAATACAACTTGGAAAAATGGGGATTGGGCCTGAGCATATATATATACACTGTATACAGTTGGGGGAGATTGTAGGCACCAATCGAGCAGGGCTAGACCCAGGAGAGGTTATAGGCATGTTTTTTCTTTCTATGTGAGTGAGGGAGACAAAAGGCAGAGCTGCTTGTATCGAGTGCTTCCCCCTGAGTTGAAAGAGTGACAGGGCCACAATAAACGGACGTTCGAGCCAAAATGTTTGGACACACGGAGTTTGAAGCAATTAAGTCATAGAAAGAGGGAAAGTCTGATTCTAGGAGAGAGTTCCAGAGTTCAGCAGTTGAATAGAAGAAATTCTGAGAATAATGTTTTACTCATGGGTTGGAGAGTTGCACAGAGTAGGGGTGGGATTGTGTTGCAAGACGGGTACTACGTACCCTACATAGAGGTGGTGGTATGCACTGGGAAAGCTCTGAGGAATATTGATTATTATAGTAGCGATAGAATAGTGAGAGATGCAACATTGCAGCGAAGAGAGAGAGATTGCAGAAAGTTGGTGAATAATGAAGTAATAGAGAGCGAGTATTGATATAGAATATCTGATAAAGTTTCTTCAACTCTAGCAGAGATTTGTGCAATTCTCTATGGACTATTAGATATCAGAAATGGAGAGAACATAAGAAAACATGAGTCTGCAGAAAGCCGATTGGCCCACACACGGCAGATTCCTTTCACACCTAACCCATTTCGTCCATTATGCCTATATAATTTTAACTTAAAGCTTTATATCGTTCGTAATCCCACAATGGCACTCGGTAGCCTATTCCACATATCCACAACGCTGTTACCAAATTAATGACTTGTAGAAATCCTCTTTTAAATGATGTCTCAAAACAAGTTATACGGATGATCAACAATGAAGTTAAAGTGTTAGCTAGAATGTAAAATATAAGTAGCCTACATTGTCGAGATAAACTGGTGGAATATAACTTCTCTTGCTGTCGTCATTATTATTATTGTTATTCTTATTATCATCATTATTGTTATTATTATTACATTATTATTATTATTATTATTATTATTATTATGATGATTATTATTATTATTATTAATATTATTTATTATTTTTGTTGTACTGTATTTAACTGGTAAATAGCTACAATTTACAGATGACCAATGACAAATGGCTACGGTAAACCCACCCTCAAGTTTCATTAAGATATAATCATAAGATTTTCATAAAGGTGTGAACAATTATAAGTTTTTCACGAAGGTGTCAATAATTATTAGTTTGTCATATAGGTGTGAATCTCCAGTGATGACCCCAGGTGGGGATGGGGGGGGGGGGGGGGGAGATGGGACATAAGAACATAAGAAAATGGGAGTCTACAAAAAGCCGATCGGCCCACACAAGGCAGATCTCTGTCACACCCAGGATCCACTTACACAGCACACCTAAGACAGCAGGTACAAACATTAGATATTATCGATTTCCAAGAGATGAACAGTACAGGAAAATATGGATAAACTTGTGTCGCCGAGCTGATGTCGTGAATCCAGAGCATGCTATTGTTTGTTCTGTTCACTTTACCAAAGATGACTTAGTTGATGATATGAAAAGTCGTTTACTTGGTATTGAAAGTCCAAAGAACAAGAGACTCTTGAAGAAAGAAGCTGTACCGTCACTCTGTCTTCATAATGGTAAGCAATATATTGTGTTTAGTGTGTTGTGCAAACAACATACATTACGCAATTTTGAGATTAAGATAGTATCAATCGTAGGCTAGCGACATGGTGAATTTTTCTTATAATTCTAAGCATTTTGTTTCTTATAGAAAATACCAATACTCTTGTATTATAACTATATATAATTGTTATGAAGTTTATGTTGATTGATTGTATATTAAAACACACGAAACTGGAAATCTGCATAAGGCCGACCGGCCCACAAGAGGCATATCCCGTTCACACCCAACCCATATCTTTCATGTGTCTATCCAGTTTGCACTTGAAATTGTCTACCGTTTCTGAGCTAATCACTGCACTAGGTAATCTATTCCACACATCTACACCTCTGTTCCCAAACCAGTGCTTACCTAGATATTTTATAAAGCGGAACTTACCCAATTTGAAGCCATTTGAACCGGTTATCTCGCCGTTATTAAGCTTTAATATCTCACCCTTATTGATACCTTTCATCCACTTAAACACCTATCATATTATCTCATCTTCGTCTTTCTAGCGATATGCACACACACTAAATCTAAACTTATCAAACTTGAAACCATTTGAGCGGGTTATGTCGCCGTTTTTTAGCTTTAATACCTCATCTATATCACCCTTATTTATATTATATTATATATATATATATATATATATATATATATATATATATATATATATATATATATATATATATATATATATATATATATATATATATAATAATAATAATAATAATAATAATATACAATAGGTGAAGCAGAAACACAAATTAGAGTATTAGTGAGTGGGAGGAGTATAATCTGTAATTAGAGGACCGCCTTGGTCCCTGAATTACAATATTTACTCCTCCCACTCCATACTAGGCTACAGGTACTTCTTTTCCTTGATCATACAAATTCTAGTTTTAACTGGATTTTTAATAGTGGTTACTATCGTAATAGTCATAAGTCTCTCTCATAATGTACAAATTATATATATAGTATATATATATATACCGGTATATATATATATATATATATATATATATATATATATATATATATATATATATATACTATATATATATATATAGAGTATATATCACAAATACACGTGAGCCACTAAATGTTTCTAATCTCTCAGTGGGGTTCATACCGCCGACCATCAGGACGATAGCCGACGCTTTACACCACTGCCGTGGTGTAGTTGATTAAAGCGTCGGCTATCGTCCTGACGGTCGGCGGTTCGAACCCCACTGAGAGATTAGAAACATATATATATATTATGTTTAAGGGAAGCGAGTGGTGGAATGATACGGTGAGAAAGGCAGTTGAGGAGAAGAGACAGTGTTTTGAGAGGGTTTTACAGGATGGTAGTGTTGAGGTATGGGAGAGGTACAAGGAGAAAAGGAGAGAGGCAAAACGGAAAATTAGAGAAGCGAAAAAAGATGCAAACGAAAGGTGGGGCCAAAGGCTGAGTGAGAATTTTGAAGAACGAAAGAAGATGTTCTGGAAGGAGGTAAATACAGTAAGGAAAGGAGGACAAAAGAGGGAAGAGTCAGTGAAAGATGAAAATGGAGAATTACTAGTGGAACCAGTTGAAGTGAGGAAAAGATATGCGGAGTATTTTGAATCTTTGTTAAATACAAGAGATGGAAGAGAAGCAGTGATTGAAGCAGAGGTGGATGGAGATAGGTTACCCAGGCCACCCAGGTGGCAGGGAATGAATGAAAGGATTGAGGAAAATGAGGTGAAAGAAGCAGTGAAACAAATGAGAGTGGGAAAAGCAGAAGGTTTGGATGGTATTGCTGTGGAGTGTATAAAGAAGGGTGGAGATGTGATAATAGATTGGTTGGTGAGACTATTCAATGTGTGCTTTGCTGTGTCAATGGTACCAATAGACTGGAAGAGTGCATGTATTGTGCCGTTGTACAAGGGGAAGGGAGACCGGCAGGAGTGTTCAAGTTTTAGAGGTATTAGTTTATTGTCAGTGGTTGGAAAGCTGTATGGCAGGGTGTTGATAGAGAGGATAATAAAGTGTACGGAAGTTGCAATAGGAGAAGAACAGTGCGGTTTTAGGAGGGGAAGAGGGTGCGTGGATCAGATGTTTGCAGTAAGACAGTTATGCGAGAAGTATTTAGAGAAGCATAAGGAGATATTTTGGGCTTTTATGGACTTGGAAAAAGCGTATGATCGTATGATCGTGTGGACCGTGGAGCAATGTGTGTAATAGGGGAGAGCATAGGGTGAATCTAGATGTGAGGTTGGATGGGGAAATATTGGAACAAGTAGAGTGTTTTAAATATCTAGGAGGAATGATAAGCAGGAGTGGAGGTAAAACAGAGAGTGTGTGAAGGAAGGAAGGTTTTCGGAGCAATGGGAAGTATGTGGAAGACGAGAAATCTCGGAGTGAAAGTAAAAAGTGCACTGTATCAAGGAATTGTTGTGCCAACAGTGATGTATGGGGCTGAGACATGGGCTCTGAAGAAAAAGGAGAAAAGAGGGCTGGATGTGATGGAGATGAGCTGCTTGAGGAGTATATGTGGAGTTACTCGTAGAGACAGATTGAGGAATGAAGAGATAAGTAGGAGAGTGGGGCAGCAGGAACATTTGTCGGCCAGACTGGACAGAAGGGTGCTGAGCTGGTATGGTCATGTTGAACGAATGGGAGATGAAAGGCTTACAAAGAGAATATGTGACTCAGGTACAAGGGGAGATAGAAGGGCAGGAAGACCCCCATTGAGATGGCGAGACTGAGTAAGAAAGGCTTTGGATGATAGAGGAATGACTATAGATCAGGCAGGGGAAGTGGTGGTGGACAGGAGTGAATGAAGAATGCTTGTGAATAGTTGAGTGAACACGTGGTCATTTGGAGTAAGGGGTCGGGCGCAAGTTGGACTAGATAATAGTCCATCAGGCGCCTGGCCCGGGGAGACGATTAATATGAAGGGTGTGCCTGGAAGTGTGGTGGGAGGGCTTGTGGCTTTGGCTCCGCTGCATGTCTGCCTGCCGAGATCGGAACCTCTCCGGGTGGTCAGGGGCCGGGGGAGTGCTGGAGCGACCATGGTAACCCTGGTCTCTGGGTCTTCTCCTGGGTGACCTGGATGTGTGAGAGTTTGTGTTTTTTATCTGTTTATTTTTTGTTTTATGTTGTTTTTGTGTTTTCCCTGTTCTTGCTCTGTCTTGAGTCGGCTACCCCCAAAATGGGGATTGGGCCTGAGCATATAGAATAGAATAGAATGTTTAAGGTTGTTATTGAATTACAACTGTGAATAGATATTGTGGTTAGACAATTTATAATATATATCAGTATCATTGTTTCAGTTGCCAGTCCAACTGGGAGAGCAGCAACTCTTGGATTAAAGAGAACTGCAGAAGAAATGCTACATGATCGATATCTTAAGCCGAGTAATTATAGCCCAATTAGAGGTAGAGACAGTGATATACAGAAACACTGTAGATAGTCAAAATCCAACTATAATGTAGGACGTGGCGAGTCTATTGTCCTGCAAGATGGCAAGAGATCCTGTAGAGATTGTAAAGTTATTCATGATGAATTGCATAAGAAAATACAGAAGTTGGAAAAAGAGGTAGAGCTTTGGCGTGATCAATAGTTGTCCTAGAAACAGAAAAATACTGAGGAACAAAATCAGGTCATACACGAAGTGCAACAGAAAGTCGATGATGCACTACAACCTTTGTTCACTAAAACACAGATAGATATTCTCATCAGTAAAAAGAAAAACGCTAAGTTTTGGCCAGAATAGGATATATCATCTTCAATGACACTACGGAGCTTGAGTCTAAAGTGTTACAAATATCTAAAATATGTCAAAGGTTTTCCTTTGCCATCTGTGAGCACATTAAATGACAGCAAAACATGTGTTATGTGAACCTGGTCTTTTATCACCTGTCTTGTCACTTATGAAGTTCAAGTCTGAAACTTTAGATTCGGTAGAAAAGCTGGCAGTCATATCTTTCGATGAGATGAGTATTGCAAAACAATGGAGCTACGACAAAGGTACAGACACACTGTATAAACCACACAAAAGTGTCCAGGTAGATATGTTGAGAGGCCTTGTAGGTAAGTGGAAACAGCCAATATATTTTGACTTTGATCAATCAAACGTGCAAAATATATTGACATATTTGATAGAGAGAATAGAGTTAATTAGCAGGCTACCCAGTTGTTGCAATAGTGCACGATTTAGGAACTACCAATCTCCGTGTATGGAAACAATTTGGTATAGATCCTCTCAAACATAATCAAATGTCTTTCAAAAATCCAGTGGCTGATAAAGACAGTTTTGTATTTGCTGATGTTCCTCATTTGTTTGTTAAAGCTAATCAGGAATCATTTTATTGATTCAGGGGTTGAGTTGCAAAACGGAGATATAGTTTCTGCTGCATGCATTCACGTAATTGATTTCCTTTGTACTCCTTTGTACTCCTTTGTAATGCTGCTCAATACCAAAACAGAATAATATGGATAATTAGCTTACAAAGTGAGTGATATTCACCTCACAGTCACTGGTCAGCAAAGACAACGTGTGAAATATGCAACACAGTTGTTGTCAGAGCTGTGCAAGTTCAATCATGTTTTTAGGCGAGAAAGGAGTTCTGGAGTCTAAAAACTGGAAAGAAACGGCTAAGTTCATCTTACTAGCAGATAACTGGTTTGACGTCATGAATTCCTCCAACTATGGTGATAAGAAACTTCGCTGTGGATATGGAATGTATTTTGATGAACAGACAAGTATGATTGACACAGTGAGCACCATGAGAGTATGTAACCCTGTGTCAAGCTCACTCTATTCCTTTCAGAAAGGAATAATTATTATCATCTTGCAATTCACTCATAGGATTAATGGCTATGTTAAAGAACAGTCATCATCTTGATTATATAATGACCTGAAGACTCTATCAAGATTGCCTAGAACATTAATTTTCTTTGGGTGCATCAGGCAAATGAGTGGACCTCAGCATCACCCAGATTCAGTCCACTTTAAATATAGACTGAACAAATATTTGTTAGGAAGAGAAGTCGCCCTGATCAGTGACAAATGCAACATTAGCCAACATGCTGATAATGATGAGTGTGTTATTTATGGGGTGGTGTCAGGTGCAACTCCAGAGACACCGAACTCCTATGACCGTGAACTGGGCCTAGAAATTTGCCCAACTAGCTTGCTATTCAAGGATATGGACTTTGAAATGGATAATATGACTGATGAGCTGTCTGATGAGTTGCATGAAGGTGAAAATAGTTACGTAGGAGCATGTAACAATTCATCAAAATCACCTAGTACAGTTGTTGTATATACTGTAGGTGGCTATGTTGTGAGGTAATTCTCTAAAAAATATCCTGATTTAGGTTACATGGCAGCGAACTGTGTATCTGTAAACAAATCATGGATTGATATGGTCAACGGAGGTCACCTGTACATGCCGTCTGATAGTTTTTCTTCTAAATTAACGGTGATGAGAGAAATATTCAAAGCTGTCCATGGCGAAGGTTTGAGGGAAGGAAAACAATGTGTTCATACCCTTGCCTCAGATATTGAAAGGGTGGGAGTTGAATTGCCACCGGATGTATTTTTTGTTTTGCAAAAATATAATTTTCTTTAGGATAGATACATAAATAGATAGGGACATAGCGATTCCAAAATGATCAATATAGCCATCTATACCGTTTTTATGTTGTCGAAGCAAATAAGGGTTGTGAAAGGCCGAGTTGTCTCGCAATTAACTCGGGGCCGAGCTGTCTCGGTTTTACCGGGCCGAGCTGTCTCGCCGTGGGCCGAGCTGTCTCGTTTTTACTGGGCTGAGCTGTCTCGCCGTTGGCCGAGTTGTCCTGGCCGAGCTGTCCCGTGGGCCGAGTAGTCCAGCAACCATGTTGGATTTGCATAAAATCGGCCTCCTCGTAGTCCAAATCCGGGCCAGGTACAGGCGGCCATTGTTCACCTGGTGCCTGGGGGCAAGTACCAACAAACTGTGGCTGATGTCTAGACCCATGTATCATAAGCGTATCTTAAGGATTTCCGGGAGGTTCGTTTTCTACGTAGCTGGAGCAGGGTGACTGAAGCAAGGGGTTAAAGTTCTTTATGGGAGACTGCTTCCGGTGTCTCTTCCGGTGCTTTATGGTCGCAATTTCATATGTTGATATTGTTGTTTTTTTGGGTTGCGGGAACAGGCTCGTGGTATGTATTTGTATAACATTTTCCAGGCCCTTCATCTCATATATATATATATATATATATATATAGTTTATAATTATATATAATTATATATAGAAAGAGAGAGAGACCGGTAACGTACAGTAGTGACTACCCGTGTGTGTGTGTGCATCAGAATGTGTTCGTGTCTGTATTTCTATGTGTTTGTCAATCTGAGCTTAACTGCGTGTCTGTGTGCCTTTATAATATGATAGTGTACTTCAATGTGCATATGTACACAAACGTCAGTTCTTTCTTGCCTATGTGACTGTTTGAATGATGTGTTTTGCTTGATTCGTGTTTGTGTATAAGAGTATGTTGTGTGTGTGTTTGTACGTATGTTTGAAGTTGTGTGTATGTGGGTGTTCTATGTGTGTATATACTGTGTGTGTCTACCTGTAAGCCTGTGTGGACACGTAACGCACATATTTGTTTTCCTTCTCTTTCGTTGTTAGTTTTTGTTCGGTAGTGCTAACGTTCAGACAAAGTTTACGAGTAAAAAACAGTGGTGTCGGCGGGAAACTGGTAACACCAACACAATCGCAGAGAATTGCCCAAATGCTCTCGAGAAAACTGTTTGGGAATTTATAGAAAACTTCGTCGATAAAACTGGTGATATTGTCGGGTACAAGAGGCCTGGGAGTTGAAGGGATAGTGTCGGTGGTGTTAAGGGGGGTCACCTGCCTTTTTCTCTCCCTTTCTCTCTTGTTCTGGCTTGTATCCATTTGGCCCCATTCAGCCTACTGTTTTAAAACATTTATCCCCATCCAGGTGTCGATTTCTTCCTGGCGAGCGATAGCGAGCCAGCATTGTATGAAGAAATTGACTTCGCCGGAGACATTATTCTATTGAAAAATTTACAAATTTACCCTACTGTCTTAAACATATTTAAAAATATATGCTGGCTTGCTACCGCTCGCCAGGAAAGATTCGACACCTGGATGGGGATAAACGTCTTAAAACAGTAGGTTGAATGAGGCCGATTGGATAAAAGCCATAGCGAGAGGGAGAGAGAGAGAAAGAAAACGAGGTGGGTCCCCTTAAGGTCCTGCATTGTATAATTCATCATATATAAAGCAACCCGAAAAAGGTTCAGAGTTCGTAATTAGTCCAAATTTATCAGTCAAGCAAATGATTTATCGTGTTCGACTAAATTTGGTTTTGCGTGTAACCCTGGCTATGATGTTGGTGGTGACACTGATTATGATGGCAGCGGGGGAGGCGAGGCAGGATATGGGTCTATTTGATGGTGTGCCGGCGTTGTATGGATAGTGATTTTTAGAATTACGCAATTAAATCCCGTACGGTATATATATATATATATATATATATATATATATATATATATATATATATATATATATATATATATATATATGATATACATATATATATATTATATATATATATATATATATATATATAGTATGTATATATAATTATACTGTATATACAGTATATATATATATTTTGTTTAAAATGTTTAACCCGTGGGCATGATGGGTTTTATATTTAGTAGGTGAATCAATACCGTCCCCTATATCCCATATTAGGTAATTTAGTCCACATAGCTTAACCCTTCTTGCCCGGGCTCGCCATCTTAAGGACATTATTGTGATCTGGGCGATCTGGCCGAAAAACGTCGTAATAGGCTAGCCTTATCTTTGTTATTTTAACTGCTAGAGAATACACAAGCATCTCAAAACGTAGCTGTATTTCGTATCTGTAGACTGGCGTGAAGTAGAGCTCTCTAGGTCAACTGGTTCAGTTGTGATAACGATTTCCGTGGAGAAAATATTTCTGCGATTTTAGCAATATCTCACAATAATAACAACTAATCTTGTTCTCCAAAACCATAACAACAAAAGTCGAACTTCTTCTTCTTGATACAATTTGGTGAAGAGGAAGCTGTTGGAGTGGCTTTGTTGTGTGTGTTATTAGTCTGTATACGTCCCCCATTCCAACGTGTCCGGCCCCACAGACCTCCACCACTACCACCCCCACCCCTCTTCTCTCTCCTCACCTCATTTACACAACAAGGGACCCGAAACCTACTTTGGGCCCAATAATGTTGACGTCGGCATCTCTCTCTCTCTCTCTCTCTCCTTTGTTTTTGCTATCTTTTCCTTCCACTGTCCCTTACTCTAGGGTTAGCTTTCTCTACTTGAATTAAGTCTTGACCACCTCGTTTGGTTCGTAAGGTCTGTGTGGACAGCGTATCTATGCAAATCTATGTAAATCGTTTCTTTTTGTTTTGCATTGATTTGGAGTTGTATTACGGTGGAGCTGTTGGGCGCGATTTGTTCTAGGGAAGGGGGGGGGGGGGGAGGAGAGTAGTGTGGAAGTATTTATAACTCCATGGTTAAGGGGAGACAGACCATTTTTCTGGACCCCCTTCTCCCTCATGTTTAGCCCCACTAGTTTTGAGATTTTAAGACGTTGGTTTCATTAGTTTGGGGATTTTATGACCCTTCACCCCATTTCTTTGTCAATATTAGGACCCTTCGTGGCCTTTAGGTGACGATGTTTTCCTGGCGAGCGACAGCGAGCCTGTAATTTTAGGAAGAATCGGCCTTCGGCCGGGACATTTTTCTACCGAAACATGTACAAATCTATCTTGAAGTGGGGGTCTAGGGGGTGTTTCTCTATGCTTGATGGAGGTCTAGGGAGGACACTAACACAATATATGAATACATGAATTAATAGACTAAACAAACAGCCACTGTCCCCTTAATTTGATTTGGTGTGTACATACACTAATGTTCCATATAAGGTAGAATACTCATGGGAAGCTATAGTCTATTTGGTGTGTACATAAACTAATGTTCCATATAAGGTAGAATACTCATGGGAAGCTATAGTCTATTTGGTGTGTACATAAACTAATGTTCCATATAAGGTAGAATACTCATGGGAAGCTATAGCCTATTTGGTGTGTACATAAACTAATGTTCCATATAAGGTACAATACTCATGGGAAGCTATAGTCTATTTGGTGTGTACATAAACTAATGTTCCATATAAGGTAGAATACTCATGGGAAGCTATAGTCTATTCCCTGTAAGTAGGCGAGACATCATGACCTCTAACCTCTGTAACTCAAACACGACTAAAGTAATCGAGCTAATATTTATACTATTTGGGAAGAGTCAGCCAAGGAATGGATGTGGAAATGTACAGCCAATTTGCTGTAGCCCTTTTTGAGTTACAGAGGATAGAGGTCATGATATCCCGTCTACTTACAACGAATAGACTGTACAACACACTCAAGTACACATGCACAAATACAACACACTCAAGTACGCATGCACAAATACAACACACTCAAGTACGCATGCACAAATACAACACACTCAAGTACGCATGCACAAATACAACACACTCAAGTACGCATGCACAAATACATACGTTCACCAAAGTTGTTTTTTATAGTGGGCTTTTTATGTGTGTGTGTTCTCTCTCTCTCTCTTTCTCTCTCTCTCTCTCTCTCTCTCTTTCTATCTCTTTCTCTCTCTCTCTCTCTCTCTCTTTTTTCTCTTTCTCTCTCTCTCTCACTAAGTTACTAAGTCGTACGTATTTAAATATATATATATATATATATATATATATATATATATATATATATATATATATATATATATACCGGTATATATATATACGTGTGTGTATATATTTATCTATTATATATATATCTATCTATCTCTCTCTCTCTATATATATATATATATATATATATAATTATGAGGTGGACCAGATGTAAATTTGTCAATATTTGCGAATGCGGATGCGGATATTTTTAGCCATCCAGAGTTTTAGCCATAGATAACTAAAATGTTAAGTTTCTTAGACGTAGGATTAACATATATATCAATTAAAATATTAAGTAATACAAGAACCAAGAATATATGAATTAAGGGAGGTCACTTGTTTTTTCTCTCCTTTTCTCTCTTTCTCTGGCTTGTGTCCATTTGGCCCCATTCAGCCAACTGTTTTAAGACGTTTATCCCCATCCAGGTGTCGATTTCTTCTTGGCGAGCAATAGCGAGCCAGCATTGTATGGAGATATCCGGCTTCGCTGGAGACATTTTTCTATCGAAAAATGTAAAAATTTAGCTTGTTGTCAAAACAAAGATATATATACGCTGGCTCGCTACCGCTCGCCAGGAAAATATTGGCACCTGGATGAGGGTAAAGGTCTTAAAACAGTAGGCTGAATTGGGCCGAATGGATACAAGCCACAGAAAGAGAGACAAGGAAAGAAAAATAGCAGGTCACCCCCTTAAATTATGCTACAATTTCAACTATTCAATGATTTACCCACATTTGCAGTACTGCAATATTACATGGTATTCTGCCGCAAAGACGATTGTTCGTCCTTTGGAGTTACTTCAAAAAAAAAATTGGTAAGAATAATTGCAGGGGCTGCCTACTATGACCACACAAATATACTTTGTAAAGAAATATGTATATTAAAAATTGAAAATATCCATAAACTGGAATCTCTAAAATTCGTCCATAGTCATCTTTATTATAGGCAGAATATCACTTTCAATAGTGCCTCTAACATTCACAGTTTGAACACTAGAAATCATAATCAATTGAGACCACCAAACCCAAAAAGTGAATTGAGTAAAACATTAATTTCCTACTCTGGATGTAAAGAATGGAATAGTCTGCCCCAAAACTTGAAAACAATAGTTGATAAGACAACTTTTAACATTAATACAAAAACATATATTTATAAGTACTAACCGATTCTAACATTGAATGCAATGCTAAAATATTTAACCACACTATATTATATGACCCCGAACGTTCACGTAATATGAAAACATGTTTTTGGTTGAATTACTTGAACATCATCAATATAATGTATTAGTAATAACGTGTATATATAAATACGTGTATACTGTATATACATGTGTACGGTTTGTATGTTTGACTCTAAGTAGACAAGAATTAATTATTATGTACGTGTAGCCAATAAATCACAATGTAAGGCATTTTAACATTCTCAGTGGCATGTACTCATCAAGGAAGTATCAGGAATATTCAGGGAAAAGTAGATTTGTGTGGTCTGTATTAGTAAAATGTTAAACATATTAATATGAAAATAGACTTTACGGCAAAATCCGATCAGTTACGTCTATAAAACATTTAATTATATATTTTAGGAGCCTTTTATAAATATTACTATTTAAAAGGCTCAGCCTTAATTATATCAAATAAGATTAATATTTAAATCGCCCATGATCAAATTGTACAAAAAAAAGGCAAATCAACTATTTGTGTTTGTCATACACACAATTTGTCATACACAGTTTGTCATACACACAATCATACACTCACACACAAACATTAACAGCTAATGTCATACACACAATCATACACTCACACACAAACATTAACAGCTAATGTCATACACACAATCATACACTCACACACAAACATTAACAGCTAATGTCATACACACAATCATACACTCACACACAAACATTAACAGCTAATGTCATACACACAATCATACACTCACACACAAACGTTAACAGCTAATGTCATACACACAATCATACACTCACACACAAATGTTAACAGCTAATGTCATACACACAATCATACACTCACACACAAACGTTAACAGCTAATGTCACACACACAATCATACACTCACACACAAACATTAACAGCTAATGTCATACACACAATCATACACTCACACACAAACATTAACAGCTAATGTCATACACACAATCATACACTCACACACAAACGTTAACAGCTAATGTCATACACACAATCATACACTCACACACAAACGTTAACAGCTAATGTCATACACACAATCATACACTCACACACAAACATTAACAGCTAATGTCATACACACAATCATACACTCACACACAAACATTAACAGCTAATGTCATACACACAATCATACACTCACACACAAACGTTAACAGCTAATGTCATACACACAATCATACACTCACACACAAACGTTAACAGCTAATGTCATACACACAATCATACACTCACACACAAACGTTAACAGCTAATGTCATACACACAATCATACACTCACACACAAACGTTAACAGCTAATGTCATACACACAATCATACACTCACACACAAACATTAACAGCTAATGTCATACACACAATCATACACTCACACACAAACGTTAACAGCTAATGTCATACACACAATCATACACTCACACACAAACATTAACAGCTAATGTCATACACACAATCATACACTCACACACAAACGTTAACAGCTAATGTCATACACACAATCATACACTCACACACAAACATTAACAGCTAATGTCATACACACAATCATACACTCACACACAAACATTAACAGCTAATGTCATACACACAATCATACACTCACACACAAACATTAACAGCTAATGTCATACACACAATCATACACTCACACACAAACGTTAACAGCTAATGTTATACACACAATCATACACTCACACACAAACGTTAACAGCTAATGTCATACACACAATCATACACTCACACACAAACGTTAACAGCTAATGTCATACACACAATCATACACTCACACACAAACATTAACAGCTAATGTCATACACACAATCATACACTCACACACAAACGTTAACAGCTAATGTCATACACACAATCATACACTCACACACAAACATTAACAGCTAATGTCATACACACAATCATACACTCACACACAAACATTAACAGCTAATGTCATACACACAATCATACACTCACACACAAACATTAACAGCTAATGTCATACACACAATCATACACTCACACACAAACATTAACAGCTAATGTCATACACACAAGCATACACTCACACACAAACATTAACAGCTAATGTCATACACACAATCATACACTCACACACAAACATTAACAGCTAATGTCATACACACACAAGCATACACTCACACACAAACATTAACAGCTAATGTCATACACACAATCATACACTCACACACAAACATTAACAGCTAATGTCATACACACAATCATACACTCACACACAAACATTAACAGCTAATGTCATACACACAAGCATACACTCACACACAAACATTAACAGCTAATGTCATACACACAATCATACACTCACACACAAACGTTAACAGCTAATGTCATACACACAATCATACACTCACACACACAAACATTAACAGCTAATGTCATACACACAATCATACACTCACACACAAACGTTAACAGCTAATGTCATACACACAATCATACACTCACACACAAACATTAACAGCTAATGTCATACACACAATCATACACTCACACACAAACGTTAACAGCTAATGTCATACACACAATCATACACTCACACACAAACATTAACAGCTAATGTCATACACACAATCATACACTCACACACACAAACATTAACAGCTAATGTCATACACACAATCATACACTCACACACAAACATTAACAGCTAATGTCATACACACAATCATACACTCACACACAAACGTTAACAGCTAATGTTATACACACAATCATACACTCACACACAAACGTTAACAGCTAATGTCATACACACAATCATACACTCACACACAAACGTTAACAGCTAATGTCATACACACAATCATACACTCACACACAAACATTAACAGCTAATGTCATACACACAATCATACACTCACACACAAACGTTAACAGCTAATGTCATACACACAATCATACACTCACACACAAACATTAACAGCTAATGTCATACACACAATCATACACTCACACACAAACATTAACAGCTAATGTCATACACACAATCATACACTCACACACAAACATTAACAGCTAATGTCATACACACAATCATACACTCACACACAAACATTAACAGCTAATGTCATACACACAAGCATACACTCACACACAAACATTAACAGCTAATGTCATACACACAATCATACACTCACACACAAACATTAACAGCTAATGTCATACACACAAGCATACACTCACACACAAACATTAACAGCTAATGTCATACACACAATCATACACTCACACACAAACATTAACAGCTAATGTCATACACACAATCATACACTCACACACAAACATTAACAGCTAATGTCATACACACAAGCATACACTCACACACAAACATTAACAGCTAATGTCATACACACAATCATACACTCACACACAAACATTAACAGCTAATGTCATACACACAAGCATACACTCACACACAAACATTAACAGCTAATGTCATACACACAATCATACACTCACACACACAAACATTAACAGCTAATGTCATACACACAATCATACACTCACACACAAACATTAACAGCTAATGTCATACACACAATCATACACTCACACACAAACATTAACAGCTAATGTCATACACACAATCATACACTCACACACAAACATTAACAGCTAATGTCATACACACAATCATACACTCACACACACAAACATTAACAGCTAATGTCATACACACAATCATACACTCACACACAAACATTAACAGCTAATGTCATACACACAATCATACACTCACACACAAACATTAACAGCTAATGTCATACACACAAGCATACACTCACACACAAACATTAACAGCTAATGTCATACACACAATCATACACTCACACACAAACATTAACAGCTAATGTCATACACACAATCATACACTCACACACAAACATTAACAGCTAATGTCATACACACAATCATACACTCACACACAAACATTAACAGCTAATGTCATACACACAATCATACACTCACACACAAACATTAACAGCTAATGTCATACACACAATCATACACTCACACACAAACATTAACAGCTAATATCATACACACAATCATACACTCACACACAAACATTAACAGCTAATGTCATACACACAATCATACACTCACACACAAACATTAACAGCTAATGTCATACACACAATCATACACTCACACACAAACATTAACAGCTAATGTCATACACACAATCATACACTCACACACAAACATTAACAGCTAATGTCATACACACAAGCATACACTCACACACAAACATTAACAGCTAATGTCATACACACAATCATACACTCACACACAAACATTAACAGCTAATGTCATACACACAATCATACACTCACACACAAACATTAACAGCTAATGTCATACACACAATCATACACTCACACACAAACATTAACAGCTAATTACTAGAGAAGTATACCTATAACTTATACTTGGGGGCACAAAGCTTCACATAATATGCAAGTAGTGCCCAAAATCACCAAACTAATGGAACGAACGTCTTAAGATCTAAAACATTAATATGCTAAACATGAGGGAGAAGGGGGTCGAGAAAAAGCGAGTAGTACCCCCTTAACGTGACTTATTTTTCCCGCGCCACAAAAGAAGCAAGTCAGTAATTACCCTTCACCTAAAGCCGCTGTCACACGAGCCCTTTTTCCGGTAGTTTTCCATGAGCAAGTTTGTTCTCGTACTTTTAAGGCTCTTTCGCATTGGAATCGGAAACTAGATCGAAGGTAGATTATCGTAACTAGTTTAATTTTTATGGAACTTATATTTTGAAGCTGCCAGACAACAATTGACGGAAAAATCGCTCGTGTGACACCGGCTTTACTTCCGGTTCCAAAGCCTCTTTTCCCTGCGAGGCTGGCACTCCAATCATGGCTGAGAAAGGATACGATCCGAGACAATAAAACCTTAAGCTTAGCCTTCCCTGCAAGATACAAAATTGGCCACTTGCGAGTTTCAGGTTATAAGGAAGTTGGAGGCGTAAGCATTGATATTTAAAAAGAAATGCAAGAATAATGTACGTTTCTGATGGAGAAAAAGTATGTTGAACTTACTTGTATGTTTCTATAAGTGTACTACAACCACACTTTAGCTGGGAATTCTGCTAAATATCGATGTCTACAGCACCAACTTCCTTATAGAACGAAACTCGCAAGTGTCAATTACTCTCATAGTTTATGTTACACTGTATCTGACCTGAAAGCTATAAAAGTTACTATCATAGTTTCTGTTACACTTTATCTGCCCTGAAAGATACACAATTGACCACTTGCGAGTTTCAGGTTATAAGAAAGTTGGAGGCGTAACAATCGTTATTTAAAAAAAAAATGCAATAATAATGTAAGTTTCTGATGGATAAAAAGTATGTTGAACTTGCTTGTATGTTTCTATAACACTTTAACCACTTCTAACCACACTTTAGATGGGAGTTCTGCTAAATATCTATGTTTACAGCTCCAACTTCCTTTTAGAACTAAACTCGCAAGTGGTCTATTACTCTCATAGTTTGTTACACTTTATCTGCCCTGAAATATTTCAGTGAGTTGCAGTTGGGATGTGTGTACATGCTTAGATTGATATGCAGGATTCGAAGTTGCATAATAAATCGTAGGCAGTGTCCACCATTCTTTAACTGTCTTCGTGGTGCGATGCATAAGGTGTTGATTATCGGTGGGAGCATCCTGGATTCGAATCCACGGACTGCCACATGTGTTTGTAAATTTCATTAATCGATTTTAGGAGTATAGTTGGTTGTTGGAAGGAACATAAAAAAAATATACAGAGTTACTCTCACAGTTTATGTTACACTTTATCTGCCCTGAAATATACAGAGTTACTCTCATAGTTTATGTTACACTTTATCTGCCCTGAAATATACAAAGTTACTATCATAGTTTATGTTACACTTTATCTGCCCTGAAATATACAAAGTTACTCTCATAGTTTATGTTACACTTTATCTGCCCTGAAATATACAAAGTTACTATCATAGTTTATGTTACACTTTATCTGCCCTGAAATATACAAAGTTACTCTCATAGTTTATGTTACACTTTATCTGCCCTGAAATATACAAAGTTACTCTCATAGTTTATGTTACACTTTATCTGCCCTGAAATATACAAAGTTACTATCATAGTTTATGTTACACTTTATCTGCCCTGAAATATACAAAGTTACTATCATAGTTTATGTTACACTTTATCTGCCCTGAAATATACAAAGTTACTCTCATAGTTTATGTTACACTTTATCTGCCCTGAAATATACAAAGTTACTCTCATAGTTTATGTTACACTTTATCTGCCCTGAAATATACAAAGTTACTATCATAGTTTATGTTACACTTTATCTGCCCTGAAATATACAAAGTTACTATCATAGTTTCTGTTACACTTTATCTGCCCTGAAATATACAAAGTTACTATCATAGTTTATGTTACACTTTATCTGCCCTGAAATATACAAAGTTACTATCATAGTTTATGTTACACTTTATCTGCCCTGAAATATACAAAGTTACTATCATAGTTTCTGTTACACTTTATCTGCCCTGAATATACAAAGTTACTATCATAGTTTCTGTTACACTTTATCTGCCCTGAAATATACAAAGTTACTATCATAGTTTCTGTTACACTTTATCTGCCCTGAAATATACAAAGTTACTATCATAGTTTCTGTTACACTTTATCTGCCCTGAAATATACAAAGTTACTATCATAGTTTCTGTTACACTTTATCTGCCCTGAAATATACAAAGTTACTATCATAGTTTCTGTTACACTTTATCTGCCCTGAAATATACAAAGTTACTCTCACAGTTTCTGTTACACTTTATCTGCCCTGAAATATACAAAGTTACTATCATAGTTTCTGTTACACTTTATCTGCCCTGAAATATACAAAGTTACTATCATAGTTTCTGTTACACTTTATCTGCCCTGAAATATACAAAGTTACTATCATAGTTTATGTTACACTTTATCTGCCCTGAAATATACAAAGTTACTATCATAGTTTCTGTTACACTTTATCTGCCCTGAAATACAAAGTTACTCTCACAGTTTCTGTTACACTTTATCTGCCCTGAAATATACAAAGTTACTATCATAGTTTCTGTACACTTTATCTGCCCTGAAATATACAAAGTTACTATCATAGTTTCTGTTACACTTTATCTGCCCTGAAATATACAAAGTTACTATCATAGTTTATGTTACACTTTATCTGCCCTGAAATATACAAAGTTACTATCATAGTTTCTGTTACACTTTATCTGCCCTGAAATATACAAAGTTACTATCATAGTTTCTGTTACACTTTATCTGCCCTGAAATATACAAAGTTACTATCATAGTTTATGTTACACTTTATCTGCCCTGAAAGATACAAAGTTACCAATTTGCCTAAAATAATGGTGTAATGGTTTAGATGCTTATGTTCTGGGTGTGGTGTCCCGAGTTGGAATCCCGAGAGGACCACATGCTTTCATTAGTTTATTCAAGTGAATTGGGGTTTGTAATTGTTGGTTAATGTTAAGAACGGGGTGTTACTTATATGTGGAGAATATGATTGGAAACTGATTGTTTCATTTATGATGAAACCATTCTATTTAACTTAGTAATTATATAGAAACCATTGTTTTGTCTTTGATATTGGCTGTTTTTTAAACATTCAACTATAAGAACATAATATTTCTTCAAATGTTAATTTGTATATTAAGCGAGAACTATCTATATTACTCTTGGTGCTCTGTAAAGCGTGATGCGGTGATTTAAGTAACACTGTATGTACACTAGCGATCTCATGGCTAATATAATGTAGTATTTTTTACATTTTTCTAATAATTTCAACTGTTAAGAGGAACAATTCCTTGCTAACAAACGAAAGGATGCTTGCATAGCTTGCTATAAGCTGGAGTTGATTGGTATTGATCTAACACTGCTGCAAGTCACTTACCGATTATAGGAAGAAAATATCACGACAAAACATATTTTAGTATCTGAAGCAGCATAACAATCGAACAGGGCTAGACCCGGGAGAGGCTATAGGCAGGTGGTATGGTACAATGCGCCCCTGTATTGAGTATTGTTAGCATGTATGGGGAGGCTCCACCCATACCACACTTATCGAACGAGTAGAATCAAAATAATTTCGCCTCATCAACTCACATCCTCTTACTAGTACCCTACAATCTCTTTCTACACGCCGCAATGTTGCATCTCTTTCACTCTTCTATCGCTATTACAACAATCAGTCCCCCGCTATGTCTGACACGTTGACCCACCTTCGGGTATATGCGGCGGCTGACGGTGGTGACATGGGGGGGGTGCTGGCGTTCCTGCCCACCCCTCCTGCCACCTCCAACCAAATGAGCAGGCCCTTCACTTCTCTTGCTATATTTGTTTTCATTTTTCCCTCTTCCTCTATCATGGGAGGGGGGGAGTTCTGCTTCTCCCCTCGAGGATAAATACTCGCTAACGATTGAGCGTCTCAGAGTCCGATAGGATGCCACACGCTCTGCGCAAAGTAGACGGCATGTCGTCAGAGGCCATATTACAGGAGATCATAGTGACAGTGCGGGAGATCATGTGATCGCCCAGGAGGAACTGCCGTCCTATGGTCGCCAAGGAAGAACCACCGGTCCATTCATGTGCGCGCAAAACGCGATTCCCAGAGTGTGAGGTTGATTTGATGGCGATGTGGTGGATAGGTGGTTCCTTATTGCCCTTTTGACGGGGATTTAGCAGAATCCCTACTCAGTTTTGCATCTGGGCCTAACTATGTTGTTATAGTCGGGGGTGCTATCGCGGTTGTTCACCGAGTCCTACATATGCAATTTGGGCGTAGGTTGCATGTGCACGGTGATATCGTGAGTAACGACAACTACCTATATGGGTTTCCTCACTTTATGCCTGGCAGCATAGTTTTGTAGGTAGTGTGGGTCTGGCCCTGCCCTAACTTCCTTGTTGCTTAAAGTGGGCCTCCTTCAAATCCCACCATGATGACGACGATAGATGACTACCAGTTGTTGGCTGACCCCACTCCTGCCCCCTCGTCGTTCCCCTGGTGTAGTCGGTGCTCTTCCTGCGCCTATCCCCTGTGGGGACATGGACCTGAACTCTGGTAATGTCCCCTGCGAGACACTGATCACTGACTTGGACACAACCCACCCCATCGTGCTCCCTGACAAAGTGTCCGGTCAAGAGTTGGAAAGCTCTACTATAACACCTTCGCTGACTGATGTAGATCGCCACACGACTCAACCTCCTCAAATTGTTCGACCTGTAACGTCCAGTCGTCCTGATGCTTCTGCGACATTGCCAACGCTGCAACAGACAGTAAATTCTCCTCAGTCGGCTTCTTCCAAATCCGACGCAATTCATATACCTTCATCCATTACGACACTTGAGCCCTACGCCGGCCCTTCCCAGCCACGCCAGCAGAGAAAGAAAAAGTTTACTACACCGTCGACTGCCACTCTACAGGAAATGTTTTCCCCTCCATGTTGGCCACGATTTTTCTCGGTTGCAAATGATCCACTGGATGATATTAATTTGTATACTTATCTCCAAACTGAGGTTGGTGATGTAAGTGTGTTCACTGCATCTGACTCAGCGAGATTGGCGGAAGTTTCCAATGAGGGTCAATCACTGGCCATGAAGTCCCTTTGGATGACCCACAGGAGGGTTTAGCTGCTCACGAAGAAACAAAACTCAACCAATGCGTCGGCACTATCTCTCTCCCTTCAGATATCAAAGTCTTAGAGGATAAATATGCTGACTCCGCGCCAAGGATGTTCTCCATGCTACAGAAGATTGATCCCACTGTCGTTGCTGTTGATGCGTACGCCATTCCTCCACGCCACGACCAGGATACTCGACCGCCGTTGCGTATTGTAAAAGTCTCTTTCGAACGACATGAACTGCCATCTACTCTGAATGTTGCAGGCCGTATATTGCAAGTAGGACCCTATAAGAGGCGCCTACGTCAATGCAGAACCTGCTGGAAATTTGGCATCCTGAGAAATATTGTCGATCTCCCGCTTCCATTTGCCGACACTGTGGCTCTGACTCTGATCATCATCCGCGTGTCTGCACACGTGATGCCTTTTGTGCCAATTGTAGTGAAGTTCATGCAGCGACTGATAGATCTTGTTCCCGTTATGATTTCCAAGAGAATGTCATCCATCTCCAGGATACTAATGGCTTGTCTTACCGAGCAGCTTCGAGAACTCTCAGAGAACAACGCCTTGGCCCGAAACGTAGATACGCTGCGGTAGCGCGGCCGCTCTCCCAGCTTCATCAACACCTACCAGGAGCACCTCCTCCCGCTGTTCCCCAACCGACGTCTCATGTACCACCTACTGCTAAACCTTCTGTGCCTGCACCTCCAATCCCGATTTCAAATAGGTTTGGGAGTCTGACAGACGATATGGAGGTCTCTCCGTCCTTCGCAGACCATTTCGCTGAAGTATCCACCCCTTCTAATTCTGCCCCATCTTGCCGGTCGAGACCCTCCCACCCCGCTGCTCTGCGACCCGTACAGTCCAACCTCCTCTCTGATTACTAAGCCCAAGCGATTGGTCATTCGGCCGGCTCTTGTCAGGCAGTGCACATCCGCTACTCGTCCCTCGACATCCCAAATCCAACTGCATTCTCACTCCAAGATTACGAAGAGGGAAGCGTCTTCGCTCACACGCTCAGCTGCGACTTCTGCTGCTATAGCAGACCACCTTGCTTCGATTGAGGAAACAGGTGCATTGTTTGATAGTTCTGAACAGGACACTCCTGCCTGGGCACTCCCCCATAGTGATGATCAATGTGGCTGTCATACTTGTGGTAAGGCTTTCCTTCTCGGTCATAAGAATTCCCCTCTAGCCCAGCTTACTGCTAATTTACCGGGTTTTCTTCGTCGGAATCCTCCGTTGGAACATGCCCCTGATTGCGTGTGTGTGACTCACATGATTGAGTTTGTACCACGAGACTTAATGGCTCACTTCAAGGAGAAGTTTGACTTGATGAATTCTGACCTTGTAACTTATGAACTCGAAAGATCTCAGTGCACCGTTCACCAACCTCCGGCTTCTCCGATCCATCTTTAACGGGTTCGTGATTCGAGTTCACCTCCACTGATTATACGAAAATCCAACAAAACTACATCTACAGTATTGGCTCTGGGCTAACAGCCTGCCACTGTCTCCCATGGTGGCACCGATGTTGGCTCCTCCACTGTAGGGACTGTGCACGATAGCAAGTGTGGTTGCTCCGCCTGGTTTAAGGCATATATCACACCCTCTTTGACGTCCTCCGACCACAGATCCATTACCACCCGAGTCAACACTTTTCTTGCTACCTGCGTCGCCCCACCTGACGCTACATCCCATGGATCCAAGTGCTTGTGTGTCGTCCATCTTCGCAGCATTAGTCTTCAGCCTGATACGCTACTCACTTTACTACAGTCACAATTCTCTGACATTCAGTCTCAACTTCCATCGGCCACTCCTATCCCCGACTCGTCGGCGACTCCTTCCCCGCATGATCCCCCTCCACCTCCTTCTACTTTCCCCCCTCCACCTCCTTCTACTTCGCCCCCTCCACCTCCTTCTACTTCCCCCCTCCTTCCCCTGTTCAAGACCGTCACACGCCCCGCTCTTCTGAAGTTACACCATCGACCCTGCCATCGGTTACCTCCGTACTGAGGGCTCAGAACCATGGCAATCTGACAGTGATTACTCCTGATAATGCCTGATTATACAGTATAATCCATTGGAATCTTAACGGATATCAATCTCGCATTCGCATGGGTGAACTGCAGCGTTTATTAAAACTGCATTCTCCATTGTGTCTGTGTTTACAACATATTGGTACAAAAATCTCGTCCCTTAGAGTTTATCAGGTGGCAGCTGTATCTCCGGTTGTTGCTAATCATTATCGGACTGCCATCCTTGTACGAAATGATCTTGCTTATGTTACTGTCCCATTGTCTCCAGCACCTTTTCAGTCTATTGCAGTTAAAATTTCTGTGCCTCGTCTACCGAACTTAATTGTTTGTTCGGCTTATAATCAACCCTCTTGCAATTACCCTATGGGAGACCTGCAGTTACTCCTAGATCAACTGGTGCATCCCTACCTAATTCTTGGTGATTTCAATGCACATTTGCCTCTCTGGGGATGTTCTTCTACTGATAGTCCCGGCCGCTGCATGGAAAACATTATTGAACAATCACCTCTCTGTTGTCTAAATCTTGGCACTCCTACATATTATTCATCCTCACATAATACTTCATCTGCTATTGATTTATCTCTTGCCTCTGCAGCTGCAGCCCCTTGTTTTGAATGGACACTATCGGAGGATCGGTTCTCCAGAGATCATCACCCTGTCATGTTGCGACTACTTGGCCCAGCACATAGTACTCAAATACCACACTATAACTTGTCTAAAGCCGATTGGATTTCTTTTCAAGCTTCCACTGCCTCAATAGACGTTTTCTCCTCCCGCACCACTCCTGCTGACAACTATCAATATTTTCTAACCTTTTTACGTTCTATTGCTGATGAACATATTCCATTCATCAAGCCTGTTATTCGTCCCCGCCAAGTGCCTTGGTGGTCACCACAGATTGCTTTATTAGTAAAGTTTAAGCACCAGTTAGAGCGTCGTCTCCATGCATCCTCTGCTCGTATACGTACGTTGCAGGGTACTTTCACTAATTCTTCCCCTTCATCACATTATCTTCATATTATCACTCTTGCGGTTTTTCAGTTATTTTTGAAGACTTTTTATAATAAATTAAGCGCCTTTACCAAACGTGCGATAACTCTGAGCAAGCAACTTTCATGGAGAAGTTATATTTCTAGTTTCACATTTCGTACATCTATCAGTACTCTCTGGTCTAAATTCCGAGGCATTACTAGTGTGCGCTCCCGTTTCCCCATTGCAAGATCCTGCCACTGGGGACCTCGTTCAAGATCCACCTGCCATTGCTAATATCCTTGCCGACCACTTCGCTAGAGTTAGCTCATATTCCTCTCTACCGGCTGCTTTTGTCAATCTTAAAGGAACTGCTGAGTCACGTCCCCTACGCTTTGATGGAGGGGGAAACTGTCATTACAATGTACCTTTTACCCTTTCAGAATTCGAACATGCACTAATTAATTGCTCTGACTCCACCCCTGGACCAGACGGTATATCTTACGCCCTCATTCGTCATTTAAATCCGACGGCCCTTCTCTTTCTCCTCCGATTATATAATCAATTTTGGAATGATGATTACTTCCCCCATGATTGGCAGCATGCCTATACCGTACCTGTTCCTAAGCCCGGCAAGGATGCTAGCCTCCCCACCAATTACAGACCTATAGTTCTCACCTCCTGCTTGTGTAAACTAATGGAGAAGATGGTGAATCCTCGATTATTACACTATGCAACTGAACATGACCTACTGTCCCCTTATCAGAATGGTTCTCGCCTGCGCATTCTACGCACCACTCTCTTGTGAGACTCGAGCGTCAAATAAAGAGGGGATTTTCCAAGCGGCTACCAACTGTCGCGGTCTTATTTGATATTGCTAAGGCTTATGATACCAAATGGAGATATAGAATATTGAAACTTCTACATGCCTCGGGAATGCGTGGTCCTTTACCGCGCTTCTCGGCACAGTACTTGGCGAATCGCACTTTCCAAGTCAAGCTAAATGGGACTCTATCTGCCACAAATCCACTTTTCATTGGTATCCCCCAAGGGAGCGTCCTTAGCAGCACTCTCTTTATCATTGCCATCAACAGCATTACCAGTTGCTTACCGTCGGGGGTGTCCCATAGCCTTTTCGTTGATGATTTTGCAATCTTTTACACCTCTTCCAGTCTCGTGCACATTCAACGTCGGTTAGAGGCGGCGCTCGCAAGTATTCATCGTTGGGCCCTATCTACTGGATTCCAATTTTCCGCTGAAAAGACCAAGGCACTGGCCTTTTGCCATGATGTGAGGGTGCTGCGCGGCCAGTCAATTAACTTGAGGATGGGAGCGATGGATATTCACTTCATCCCTACTGTAAAGTTTCTTGGACTGATATTTGATATGCATCTCAACTGGAAGGCGCACATCTCTGCTTTGAAGGCTCGATGCCTGGGACGCTTTAATGCCAGAGTCCACTGGGGGGGGTGACCGGACAACAGTACTTAAATTATATAATGCCTCAATTTTATCTGTTCTTGATTATGGTTGTACTATTTACGGGACTGCCTTCCCCGCTACCCTTGCCACCCTTAACCCGGTCCATCACTTAGGGGTACGCATTAGTTCAGGTGCCTTTCGGTCTTCACGTATATGCAACCTTCTCGCGGAGGCAGGTACATTGCCCATTCCAATGCATCGACAGTTGGTAACGATGCGAATGGCAATCCGATGTAGGGCTGACTCTTCCCTGCAAGATCTTTTTAGGGATGCCGTGGACATGTCATCGTCTAGGCATGTTACTTTTCCGGATATCTCAAGTCAACTCCTATCAACTTATGGAATACCTTACCCTACACCACCCCCACCCCTTGACTTTACTCCGTGGTTCCTCTGGCGCCCTGATGTTTGTTTCCTACTCGCCGACCTCCCTTCCTCAATGCCGCTCTACGCTCGGCGCTCTGCGGCCCTCAACCACCTATTTGGCCATACTCCTGCTACTTATATTTATACAGATGGGTCCAAGGATGCCTCCTCTGTGGGCTATGCCGTTGTTTCTGAGTATGGGACTCGTCAGTGTACTCTCCATCCACACTCTTCCATCTTTACGGCGGAAATTCTTGCAATAAAGAGAGCCCTCAACTTGGCAAACACACTACCTGTTAATGTTCCTAGTATTGTCGTGTGCAGTGACTCTCAAAGTGCACTTAATAATTTTGCACCCAAGGAAAATCTGACTTGTAGCATTATCCGGGATATTCATGATCTCCTTAACCCTTCTTTAGCGGCCTATGCGGTTTATTTATATGTACCGCCCAGCGGGGTGTTTTTAGCCAAAATAGGGCTGTTTACGTGATCATTTTCATGCCTAAATAAGACCCAGAACGTAAAACAAGTATCTATCCCTGAAAGGGCATAAACAGAGCTTTCGAATGACACCATAATGATCCTTTTATGATGGCTAGTTTTCTTGCAATAACCGTGCAACGCGAGTGCAAAAAGCATGTAATTAGCCACTTTCCCGATACAATTCCGTATATAGCGAGTGAGAGAGGTAGGAGGGAGGTGAGATTCGTGTCAGTAGGTTCGCCGCGGTGGTCTGGAGCAGTCATACGCTCGCTACTCTCCTGCCACCACTTGTCTCTCTCTCTCAGCAACATTACGTGCTGAAATTGCCACTCGACCTATGTCGAGCGCCGCCACATAGTCCAGCTTTATTTAACTCGACTTATGTGGTGAGCTGCTTTTTAAGGGTTAAGTCAGGACGTCGCATTACATTCTGCTGGATACCCGCTCATGTGAGGTTCCCTTGGAATGAGAGAGCAGATTCTTTGGCGAAACGGGCGTATCAAGGCTCGCCATCACCTTGCCTCGAGTGCCCCACAGACATTTTCCCCATTCTCCGAGAACGGGTATGGGCGGCTTGGCAGAGGGAGTGGTCGGCTATTGACACTAGTAATCATCTTCGCTCTCTTCAGACTATAATTAATCGTTGGTCATCCTCACTTGACTCATGTCGCAGGAATCAGGTTGTCTTAACCCTTATTTAGCGGCGAGCAACATAAGTCGAGTTAAATAAAGCTGGACTATGTGGCGGCGCTCGACATAACTCGAGTGGCAATTTCAGCACGTAATGTGGCTGAGAGAGAGAGACAAGTGGTGGCAGGAGACTAGCGAGCGTATGACTGCTCCAGACCACCGCGGCGAACCTACTGACACAAATCTCAGCTCCCTCCTCCCTCTCTCACTCGCTACATACTCAATTATGTACCGAAAGTACCGAATTACCTGCTTTTTGCACTCGCGTTGCACGGTTATTGCAAGAAAACTATCCATCATACAAGGATCGTTATGGTGTCATTCGAAAGCTCTGTTTATGCCCTTTCAGGGATAGGTACTTGTTTTACGTTCTGGGTCTTATTTAGGCATGAAAATGATCACGTAAACAGCCCAATTTTGGCTAAAAACACCCCGCTGTGCGGTACACATAAATAAACCGCATAGGCCGCTCGTAAGGTGTTAACGCGCTTGCGCATCGGGCACACGCGATATACACATGGCCATCTTATGACTTTACCCCCGGATCCTCCACCATATTGCCGACATTGCCAAACCTGCATCACGGTTCGTCACATTCTCTGTGAGTGCCCATTGTATGAGCGGGAATGCCAACTTCATTTCCGTACCGATTCTATCCACACTATCTTAGCTATTTCACCATCGTTTACCTTCTCCCCTATCCGCCGGTACCTGACAGCGATTAATTTATTTCATGAAATCTGATTGACGTCTTTCATATACAGTACCACATTTATTTACGTAACAATTCTATCCACTATATCCTCGCCGTTTCGTCAAAGTTTACCTTCTTCCCTATTCACCAGTTCTTAAAAGCGTTTGATTTATTTCGTGGAATCTGACTGTTGTCCTTCATATATCGCATTCTACTTCCTTCCGTCATATTTCCCTTCATCAGCCTTATGAGGGCTCCGGCCCAGTAGGCTGACAAATTACATCTTTCTCTCTCTCTCTCTCACAACAATCAGTGCTCTTCAGAACTTTCTCAGTGTATACCCCCTCCCTTGCGGCGAGTGCGAGGCATCCACCTTTCAAAACAGTCCCACTCCTATTCTGTCCAGCTCTCCGACCCAAGAATTGAAATTTTTTCTCAGTCTTTTTTCTACTCAACAAGTGAACTCTGGAACTTTCTCCCTCAATCAACCTTTCATTCACCCTATGACTTAGACTGCTTTAAACTTTGTGTGTTAAGGCATTTTGATTCTAACGCCCTTGAATTTGGCTCCGTCACTCTTTTAACTTTGGGGGAGACACTCGCTACAGGCAACCTGCCCTTTGTCTCCTCCATACACATATAAAAACAAATAACTAGAACAAAGTAATTTAAACTGAAAGCTTCGGAGGTCGGCCCAACATTCTTGACTTATTTCTGACTTCTACTGTAACCCTTCTTCTTATACTGTCAATCTTTTCTCTTCTTTGGGCTCCTCCGACCATAAACTTATCTCCGTCACCTGTCCTATCTCTTCAGTACGGCCACCCGATCCTCCCAGCTGGCGGCACTTGTGGCACTTTGGCGCTGCCGACTGGGAGGCTCTCCGGCAGTACTTCTTTGAATTTCCATGGAATGACTTCTGCTTCCGTGGCCGAGGACCCTCGGAAAGTGCTAAACGCATTACCGAAGTAATCCTCTCAGGCATGGAAGCGTACATTCCATTTTCTTTCTCTCAGTCTAATGCAAAAAAATCTTGGTTTACTCACGTTTGTTCTACTGCTGTCCACAACAAGGAGGAAGCATTCAAATGGTTACCGACAACTTAAAACTCAAGAATCTCATTCTTCCTATGTTTCTGCCCGGAATCAAGTCAAATCTGTTCTTCGACTTGCCAAGCACTCTTTCATCAATAATAAATGCACTGAACTATCCAACTCTAGTTCTTCCCAAGCTTTCTGGTATCCAGCCACAAACCTCTCCAACAACTTTTCTTCCTCGTCTTTCCCTCCCCTTTTCCACTCTGATGGCACAACCATCACTTTTTACTCCTTTGTACTTCTTCCTCTGACAAAGCTGAACTCTTCGCTCAAATTTTTTCTAGAAACTCTACCTTGGATGATTCCGGTGCTATTCCTCCCTCTCCAACCCCCTCTCTCCTACTTACGCCTAATATCCTAATCTCTTGTAAAGATGTACTTTCTACCCTCTCTGTGCTTAATACTAAGAAGGCGTACGGTCTGGACGGTGTCCCTCCTGTAGTACTAAAAAACTGTGCTTCCGTGCTGACCCCCTGCCTAGGCAAACTCTTTCGTCTCTGTCTCTCCTCTAACGCCTTCCCTTCTTGCTGGGAGTTTGCTCTCATTCAACCTGTCCCAAAGAAGGGTGACCGCTCTCAACCCTCCAACTATCGTCCAATTGCTCTCATCTCTTGTATCTCTAAAGTTTTTTAAACTATTCTTGCTCCAAATTTCTTAAGCATTTCTCTTCTCATAATCTGCTCTCAGATTGCCAGTATGGCTTCCTTAAGGGTTGCTCTACTGGTGATCTTCTTTCATATCTTACTAAATCTTGGTCATCCAACTTTCGGGATTTCGATGAGACTTTTTCTGTTGCACTAGAGATATCGAAGGCCTTCGATAGAGTCTGGCACAAATCTTTAATTTCCAAACTGCCCTCCTTCGGTTTCTGTCCCTCCATCTGTGCCTTTGTCTCTAATTTCCTTTCCGGCCGTTCCATAGCTGCGGTTGTGGACAGCCATCATTTATTTCCTCATCCTATCAACTCTAGTGTTCCTCAGGGTTCTGTCCTATCTCCTATTCTCTTTCTAATTTTCATATATGATCTTCTCAACTGTATATCCAGTCCCATCCATTCATATGCAGACGACTATACCTTACACCACTCAATTAGTTTTCCAGAATGCCCCAGCCAGCAGTCCCTCAACGACAAACGTAATGAAGCCATAAAACACTTAAATTTTGTTCTAGCTACTATTTCCAATTGGGGTAGAGAAAACCTTGTTGCATTTAATGCTTGCAAGACTCAATTTATCCATCTTACTACCCATCAGGAACCTACAGAGGAGTATCCCTTTTTCTTCAACAATACAAAAATCAACCCTTCATCTTCTCTCAATGTTCTCGGTGTCTCGTTTTCTTCTGCTCTCACTTGGAAGGACCATATTACCAGTCTCGCTAAGGCAGCCTCCCAGAAGCTGGGTGAACCGCCTCAAGGGGTTCTTACCCCTGCGCAGCTTCTTGCTCTGTACAGGGGCACAGTGCGTCCTTGTATTGAGTATTGTTCACATGTACAAAGGAGTACAAAGGAAATCAAGCAACAACAGGTCTAGTGACCCTTCTAGGCTGCTTGTCCTCCAAAACACTGAGGATCAAGTGTCCAAACAGTGGTTTGTGTGGAGAGGATGCTCTCACACCGCACTCCTAGACAAAGTAGAAAGGAAAGCCTTTCGTATCAATAACCCCTGTCCACTCACCAACTCTCTGCAATCTCTCTCTCTTCACCGCAATGTTGCATCTCTCTCGCTATTCTATCGCTACTACAATAATCAGTGTTCCTCGGAGCTTTCCCAGTGTATACCACCTCCACTACGTAGGGTACGTAGTACCCGCCTTGCAACACAATCTCACCCCTACTCTGTGCAATTCTCCAACCCAAGAGTGAAATGCTATTCTCATACTTTCTTCTATTCAACAGCTGAGCTCTGGAACTCTCTCCCAGAATTAGTCTTTCCCTCTTCCTATGACTTAAATTGCTTCAAACTCTGTGTGTCCAGGCATTTTAGTTCGAACGTCCCATGAGTTTGGCCCTGTCACTATTTCAACTCTGGGGGAGGCACTCGCTGCAGGCAGTTATGCCTTTTGTCTCCCTCATTCATATAAAAAAAAATATATAGCATTGTAAAGCACCTTTATTCTTTACTTTTGTGTGCTTCATTGTCATTATCTTTTCAACTTTCTGTCCCTCATTTAGTTTTAATTACTTTCAGTTTAAATTTCTTTGTTCTATTTATAGTTTTCAGAGCTCCGAGACATGTCATCTTTTTCTAGGGTGTTTTCCAGTCTCTTTAGTCCAGTTGACCGAAGCCATGCCAGATGTTCGAGCCACCGGAAGGGACCAGGATGAGATGAGATCTGTCTCTGAGAGGGCAACAGGGAAGGGGATTATCAGCCTATGGGCTTGCACCCCCGGGCCAATGCCCACAACGTCCGCAGCCCCTCTTGCACTGCTACCCAATCGGGTGATCTCGCCAGCACCTAGAAGGAAAAGTAGTATAGGGAAATAGACAGACAGAAACAGCTAAGGTATGGTAGAGGATGCCAAACCTCTATCTGGATAGGACCAGCACTATGTTTTTGCCTGTTGTTAACTCGCTGACCCACTGAGAGAGAGAGAGAGAGTAACAATAACACTGCTCAGCAGGACTGCGGACTACTCAGTATAATTGACCTTTCTCAGCTCAGCTTTGCCTCGGCCAGCTGCATTTAAAGCCTGCATAAACTGATAGAATTATACCGTTTCCCGAATCTTGTAGTACCTCTTCCGTTGCTGTAGTGCTGTACTGTGGTGGTCAGGAATTCGTGGTACAATCGCCTGTACAAATAGGTGGAACATTACTACAGTATATGATATGTATCTATCTATCTATCTACTCAGGCCTAATCCCCACTTTTCCTTAAAATTCAAAATTTCCCCCCTCCATTTGTTTTTCCTTTTAATTTAAAAAACAAATCCTTTTATTTTTTGTTATTTTTTTTTGGGGGGGGGGGATGGCCGACTCAAGACAGAGCCAAAATAGGGACAACACAAAACACAACAGAAAGCAATGAACACAGAAACAAAATTCAAATTCACACACATCTATGTGATATACTTGAGACAATTAAAGTTGGATGAGGCGATTGTATATTTTCGTCTAAACCAATACCTTCTGTTAAGTCGTTATTTTTCTAAGCACAAAAAGGATTATAAAGACATACTTAGTAACATACACATATAATAATAATAATATCTATCTATCTATCTATCTTTATGCTCAGGCCCAATCCCCACTTTTCATATGGTTTCTTTGTTTTTTTCTTCTTCTTTTTTTTTTGGTGGGGGGGGGGGGACTCAAGGCATAGAAAGAACAGGGACAACAAGAACACAACAGAAAACAATGAACACACAACAACGAAATACAAATTCACACACATCTAGGTCATCCAGGAGAAGACCCAGAGACCAGGGTCACCAAGGTCCCTCCATAATACGCCATATACAAAATATAGCGGTTACTATTTCATGAAAATAATATATTAATATATTCAAGCTACCCTCTTCCTCATAATGTTGCTTATACCACCAACTATTTTAATCTGAATTGCCAATCCAAGCTTATATTTATATTTCGGATATGGAGAGCAAACTTCATAACTTCTTGTCGCAAATAATAAAACTGGCAAGAGATGAAGAATTCTATAACTTTAACACATTATCATTCCTATATATTTTCAGTTAGTTTTAGGAGAACAGAGACAGTTGTAAAGCAATATTATGAGAACATATGTGTATAGTACTTAAAAGAGGATCATTGTAATGTATATCAAGCAAATGAATTTGCATAGTATAACTGAATCAGCCAAACAAAGAATAAGGTAGTACAGTGACAATTTTCGGCGTAGGGATGTGGCGACCCCACCGCCTATCACATTGTGGCGCAGATAGCCCCTGGAGGTTAGGACTGAAAATCCCACCTCCAGAGTTGTTAGGAGGAGGCTGTAGGAACACAGCCGAACAGCGCGGTATTCCCGGGGAGTGCTAGGTCACTGATAAGAACAGCTGGAACTCCTGTTTCACCACCTGGCCTCCCTAGTTGATCCTTTCTGTGCCTCATCAAAATTGAGGGCAAACCCTGCCTGCTCTACAAAACACCTTCTCCCCCTATTAATACATTTTACTACAAACACCTTACATACTACACTAGCTTTAAAACAAAAAAAAAGGCCATGACGAAATCCGCTCACCTAGGTCATTTAAGGGTTCTCCGGGGCGGCGGAAAGTCGTAATTAACATGGGGAAATGGGTAGGCAAAATACTGGAAAATCACTCCCGCGCGCACGGCTGGACTTGGAGGGTTTCCAACCATAAGTATTGTTGCGTCAGATACTAAAGCAGTTCCCATACAAATCTGAATCCTATAGGTGTATCTATCTATCTATTGTGACGCATGTCCAGTGTGAGCATGCTGTACAGAACGCCTAGTCATGCCCCACTCTCGCTAGGATAGTCAGGGCAGGAACTTTGGCTGTAGTCTATGTAGAGTTTCCTAACTTAGTTCATGTGAGCCGTTGTACTATAAGTATTATGAATATGTATTTTGTTTTCATCTGAGTCAACGAGTTCTATTTTATATCATTAGTTATAAGTATTGTGTGTAAAACTTATTTGTAATGATGGGAAGAGAAACAGCCACTGTTGGGGGTCAGTGGGTGCGCCAGGCGGGAGGTGGGCCTAACTCACTAGCACTCCCCCCTTCCCCCTCCCCTCAGTGCTAGGGGAGCCTTTGTCTATCCCAGAGGAGAGAGAGAAATTACGTAATGGTTGTCAGTGGGCGGTCCTTAGTAGTTCACGTTGGGCTCACTAGAGGGCCGGGTATAAAATGGGAAGTCTAGCCATTTTTTCATCAGAACTCATTAGGCAGAGCGACTTCTCATTTCCCTTGCTAACTATATATATATTCTTCTGACTGATGTGAACTTTCTCTACTACCTTACATTCTTATCTCCTCTTTTCCCTGCCTGTTTAACTTCCATGGTCCCGTTGGTGCAGAGCTAGTCAGCCAACGTATCATCGCTTGAGTTCTCACGAGATACTTGCCTATTAGATAGCCTATTTTGGAAGGGTTAACTTAGAATAGGATTGATTTATGTTTGTTGCACTTGTATATGCATTTCCCTGTGTGTTATTATTATTATTCCTGTTTTCTGCTAGTCTAGGTAATGCTAGACTGGGGTAAGGCTTTTCTGTGTTACGAGTTGTTGTTTGATGCAGTGGTTAAGCGATAAACCTGCATACTCGTTTCGGTTCAGTGAAGCCTAGGTTGTCTTCGCGGCTGACTGTGTTGAGTTAATAATTTACAGTGCGTGAGGGCAAGAGCCTAACCACCCTGTATTTTATTAACAGTTTGTTTTTACTTTGTCAAGGAGCCAGGAGAAAACCAGATACAAGGGATCTGGATTTCTCAAAGTGCACTTGTTAGTTTTAACGTAATACTTTAAACAGTTGTGAGGACTTCGCTAGGCTACGAGCCATTTTTGCTCAGTCACTGCTACCTTTTGCCCACAGTACCCCAGCTAGACTTTACTCGATTAGTAGATACAGAATAGTATTGAAGCTTTCCTTATGTATGATATTGTTTATGCACTATTGATTTCATGTGTTGCACGCTTGTCTACTTTAGTGATTAGTGGCCCACGAGCACAATCCGAGTAGGCTATTGCCGTTGCATTTGCGGAGTACTTCTTTTTAATGTTTGCCATTTACTATTGCATATTCTTTTAATTATTCTTATGCCAATTTAAACCTTTAATAGTATTTAATTGCCAGTGTTTTTGCTTATTGAATTACTGTTCAAAATCCGATACGTACTTCTTACGAGCATCCGAGAAGCATCTAACTTTTTTCAGAAGATTCCTTGCTCGATGCTTAAGGACTATTAATTAACGTAACGTAATAGTGCCGATCCGAAGTAGAGGGTGGAGGACTTCTTAAGTTCTTAGTCAAGGGTGAATTACTTCGGCTTCGGCCAACTCTATTCTTTGGTGTTGTTGCTTTTACTTCATTGTTTGATTGTTGACCAGACTAGATAATTCCTGTCTCTTTATTAGTCTGTTGTTGAACACTAGTACCGAGTTCTTGTATACCCCGTTATAGCAGATTGAACTCTGGAGGGTATTGGTGTTTTTTGTTCGGCTGGCAGTACTCAGGGGTTGGGATCGTGTGTTTCCGTTGTGGCAGCGAGCCGTATTTGAGTCCTGATTGAGAGCCCTTGTGTACCCGAGTGCCAGTTCATAACACTATTGCCTGACGCCGTGATCCCCGAAGGTGTGGCCACGAACGAACCGCCCCTATGCACCTCTGTCCCCAGTCAGTCGACGCCCCTCCTCCCAACCAGCACCGCCTTCATTCATATACTTCCTCACTCCATCCTTCCACCTCTCCCTCGGTGCACCTCTCCCTCTCTGTCCTTCTACCTCGCTCTCGTACACCCTCTTAGTCAATCCCTCGCTTTCCATACGTTCCATATGGCCGAACCATCTCAAGTTTTTCCTTTTCACACTTTCCAGCTCATCTACCTCCACACCACACCTCCTTCTTACTTCCTCATTCGTCTGTCTATCCCTCCATGTAACTCCGCACGCACTTCTCAAGTAACTCATTTCCACCACTCTCACTCTTGGTCTGAGTCTCTTCCCGAACGTCCATGCTTCGCTTTTCGTAAGTTAATGTCGGGATTACCACACTGTCATGCAAGGACTTCTTCACTTCCATACTGACCACTCTATTTCTTGTTACTGCTTTCAACGTTCCTAAAACCCTCTTCCCCTGTTGCACCCTCTCCCGCACTTCTTCATCCGTAGTCCCATCTTTACTCAACACACTGCCCAGATACTTAAAAGAGCTGACAATCTCCATAGCCTGACCGTTCAACTTCACCTCACACTCTGTGACTTCACCCCTTTCGAAGACGATAACCTTGCTCTTCCCCGCATTTACCTTCAAATTCCGATTTTCACACACTGTTCCAAACTCATTTACCAGACCCTGCAACTCCCATTCATTATCGCTCATCAGAACTGTATCTCCGCAAACAGCAGTATAGGCACCTTCCACTCATTTCCCTCCCTATTCAACGATGCACCAACATCCGCTGCTCTTCCTAGTATTTCTTGCATGACTCCATCCATATATACAGTAAACAACCACGGGGACATCACACACCCCTGTTTCAACCCAACACTCAGGTCAAAGAACTCGCTCTGCTCATTCTCCACACATACTGCTGCCTTTGCACCCTCATACATGCTCTTCACTGCTTTCAGCAACTTGCCATCTACTCCGTATATTCTAAGTACTTTCCACATGCCTTCTGTATCCACTCTGTCATAGGCCTTCTCCAAGTCCATAAAGGCAACATACACATTTTGTTTTTTCTCCAGATATTTCTCCACGACACAATTCAGGGTAAAAATCTGATCTACACATCCTATAGGTGCTATAGGAAAAGAGTAATTAACGCAAAAGCAACCATTGCGTCGCTGGGGATTAGCGTTACATACATACAGTAGGCGACGCATAATGTGCATCGCTGGTACTCAAGGGGTTAAGTGCATATGCTCCTACCCGCTAATTAGAGATTAACTTCTCGAGTGTACCGGCCACCAAGTCTCCCTCCCATAGCCCCTCTTATTATTACTAACTGAGTTTGCCTGTGTGTGTATCTCTATATGTACATTAATATATGTTGGAAGAGCATCACATGTGCCCAGTAAGCCAAAAATATGCTAAAACCTTGATAAGAGAAAAGTCCAGCTCCTTCGATAAGTAAATCCTATTTAAACCTTTATATATATATATATATATATATATATATATATATATATATATATATATATATATATATATATATATATATAGATATATATATTAATTCGTGCTCATTTAAGGGTTTATATATATCGTTGCTTGTCTCAGAGTTGTGTCATGATCGGAGAGGCACTTGACCCATCCACGTTGTAACTAGTCGTTAAGCTAGTAATATCCCTGAATTGTATCCGTTTGTACTCTTTACCCTCCCTTTTATATAATGATTTCCTTTTGACCCTGGTCTCGAACCCGAGTTTGTGCCTATATAATAAATGCACGATAATTACTAAGCTAAAGCATTATAAAACATTTAGTACAGTACATCAACAGCTGGTTAAAGAAAATTGAATAGTCTAGCAAACAAAAAATGCAAATAATACTTTGTACAAGTGAAACATTTGATATATACACTTGACTTGATGGATGTCGTGTGAAAACTGTTTACGATAGATTCAAAATAATTAGTTACAAGTGTTTCGAACCCTGAATATTGTTGATGGTTTCTTGTTCATAACATGTAAATGACGTTCTTTTTTTCCAACCTTGGGACTGTAGTTCTTTCAGTAGCCTGTAACTCTTACAATTCCCCAAGATTCTCGAATTAAATTTCCAAATTTGTGTTTCTTCAGTCTGTCTGTGCAACACCAGATGAGAGCGTCTTTATTTAGACACGTCACACACATGGTGCCAGAGGAATGATGCTACATCGATGTCACACTATCATCGAAGATCGTCTGTGATTATATTCCATGCTGCGAGTTCATACATGTTGTGAATGTTTTCAGGACGTGTCGGGTTAGCCAGGATGTTGGAAAACTTCAAAATATAATGGGTTCATCTATAAAAAAAAAAAAAAAATGCTGTCACTGCCTCGAAATTACATACTTCATCATCAAGCATCCCGGGGAACATATGAATCATGTATTCACCAATTGTACAAACACATAGTCTAATCTTTATATACTTTTCTGTGACTGTACATGCATCCTGTGTCACTTCACTGTCGAAAGAAATTATAACAATGTGGAATTCGAACAAAATATAAGGCACCATTAAATAATTAAATATTGTGTTAGCCTCAGTCTAGTCGTAGTATATATTTTTACACGACTGTACAAATTCCTCTGGTGAGATTTGGGTGTGTGGTGAAAATATCCAGTGTTCCTAACCATCCGAACCGAGCAGCAGGACGTGAGAAGAATGCCAATGGCCAGATAAGAGGGAAGACTGCTGGAAGTAATGTCCCCCTGAAACTGATTTGGATATGATTTTGGGAGATAGTGTCAGATTTCCATATGTTGGTGGTGGGGGGGGGGGGGGGGGAGGGGGAGTTCCGCATATGTTGCCCTTGTGTATTTACCTTTTTAGAAGTAGAACAAATGTGGACTAAATAAACACCCACAAACACACCCACACACGTTAAATAAACACCCACAAACACACCCACACACGTTAAATAAACACCCACAAACACACCCACACACGTTAAATTATATTCTGTTTCCTGTGAAGTTGACATGAGTACATTTTTGTGGAGCACACAGAACAAATGAAATCAAGCAACAATTAACAAATCTAGCGACCCCTCGAGGTTGGTCACCCTGTAAATCTAAGCTAAGATGTTATATTGATTGAGGCCGACGAATGATTCATGAATATGTTGGTATGTAAAACTATTAATCTGTAGTTAAAATACCATACTTCTTGGTAGCATATAATTTGCAAACATTTTAATTTAGCTTTGTACAATATTCCACTGCACGGGTTACTGTAGAGCGTTAAGGGGGGTCCCGGCTTGTTTTATCCTTCTCTTTCCCTGGCTTGTATCCATTGTCCATTGTCCATTGTCCATTGTCCATTGCGAGCAAGCATTATATGGAGAAATCAGGCTACGCCGGAGACATTTTTCTATCGAATAATGTACAAATTTAGCTTGCTGTCAAAACAAAAATATATATATGCTGGCTCGCTACCGCTCGCCAGGAAAATATTGACACCTGGATGGGGGTAAACGCCTTAAAACAGTAGGCTGAATGGGGCCGAATGGATAAAAGCCAATAATTTACAATTATACTATGGAACTGCATTCAATGGCTGGAATATATGGTAGGCATAGGAATGTAAACATACAGAATATGTTGTCTGTTTGGAAGGCTACTCAGTGGTAGATAAAGCCAGACTGTCGAAATGTAAAGGTTCCGTGGGAATGAAAACAGCGCCAATCTGCGGTAGCGGTCACTTGTGTCATTATATTGGTAGGGAGAGTTCACTACTAACGCAGATTTACTTAATTTAGCCACCTATAGTACACGTATTACAGTTCCAAGCTATTTGTACAAAAACGTTGAATACAACACATTTTACAAAGGTTAAAACCTATTTTAGCGAAAAGCTCATTGCTCACAAATTAATTTTACACACACACACTAATACCATCACACATGTACCTGACCACTCGCACATACATACCCGTTTACGCAATCATGCATAATCAAGTACACACTCACGCACGAACTCTCTCCCTCATTCACACTCATAGACATCTGAACACACACACACACACACACACACACACACACACACCTGCACAACTACACACATACACACCCATAATAGTCTCACCTTTAATATACTCCTCGTTCCCCTAGTGAGCACAACCATTAGGGGGGTCACGTGATTTTTGTATCTGTCTCTCCTATTCTTTCTTTCCCTGGCTTGTATCCATTCAGCCCCATTCAGCCAACTGTTTTAAGACGTTTATCCCCATACAGGTGTTGATTTCTTCCTGGTGAGCGATAGCGAGCCTGCATTGTATGGAGAAATCTGGCTTTGCCGGAGAAATTTTTCTTTCGAAAAATGTACAAATTTACCTTGCTGTCAAAATAAAAATATATAAGTGCTGGCTCGCTACCGCTCGCCAGGAGAATATTAACACCTGGATAGGGGTAAACGTCTTAAAACAGTAGGCTGAATGGGGCCGAATGGATACAAGCCAAAGAGAGAGGGAGAGAAAGAGAGAAAATGCGAGGTGGGCTCCATTAGGGTTCAGCCAATATTCAGGGTTATTATCGCTTTTCCTCCAGTGAGCCAAGCAGACCGGGGATAATTATGATAATTTATGGCCTACGAATGGCTATATTATGTATATCAAGGAGAAGGAATATAAGTAGCAATAGTGTTGTTGGTGCATATATAAGGTCTATTGTTCAATATGTATTCATGAAGATTGATCCAGTACTGTACAGTCGGCCTAATAAGTGATGTTTTGGACCCAATTGTAATTCGATCAATAATTGGTATCAGCAATATTTACACATGATTTATACTTTTTGATTGAGATATACACAAATGTTCCTGCACTTATCCACCCTATGTGACATCTGACAGACATTAATACAGCACAGAGCGAGTCAAGCGTAACGACAGGTGAGACATGACTTATTAGCGCCACTGTATATTGCAAAACATATAAATTAGTATTCAAACATATTCAAACTTGGTATTTAGTTAACACTCTACAGTAACACGTGTGGTGGAATATTGTACAAAGCTAAATTATTATTTGTGCAAATTATATGCTACCAAGAAGTATTTTATTTTAGCTACAAATTAATCGTTTTACATACCAACATATTCATGAATCATCCGTCGACCTCAATCTATATATAATTTTATCTTTGGCTATTGCCTATTAATTGTGTAATGACGGGTTCAGAAAATTACACAACTGAACCCCAAGACACACGGAGGCAAAAAGACAACATCAGAACCCTAATACCTCAACCAGCATATCCAGACATCATTCCAGCCAGAATAGCCAGTCTAAAGGAGAGAAAGAGGCTGAGAAGAGTAAATAGAGCAACAGCAGAAACCATGAAACAGTCTACCACAGATACACGTTTTCTGTCATCAAGTACACAGAAAACGAGTGTGGGAAACACGAGGGCATCCACGCACCAATCAAAGGAACCGCTTCCGCCCCAATCAAAGAAGCCGCATCCGGACCAATCATAGAGCCAACAAGTACCAACAACAATGGCGGCCACCAGCCAAGAGCCAGATTTAAACTACAGCGAAGAGGACTTTATGCAATTAACATACCAATATAGAGCATTTTGTCCTCTTTCCCTCGGCCGATACCATCACCTCGAGCATGAAGAACGTTTCCAACAAACACAGGAGACAAACTCAACACAGTACCAACACGATTCCATACAACCTATGGAATAGGGAGAATAGTGCAAGACACTGAATCAATTCTCCTACCTCTCTTACAACCACGTAAAATATAAGTTTAATATTTATAACTAAAGAATGGTATTCCCCATCTAACTATATATGAAATGTATGTTTAAAATTATTAATAACTTCACAACATAGCGAACACCACATATCTCAATGTCCCTAATGTTCCGAATAGAATTGACCCTTACCCAAATTAAATACTGAATATATTTTGCCTGAAAATTAGATTAGGAAGGCAAACATTGAAAGTACCCATCTGCGAGAGAGCTTCGTAAGAGCAACCAGACAGAGAATCAATGTCAGGGTTTCTACTGATGAGGGTCAGCCAATAAATCCCCATAGATAAGTAAAGTAACACTAGAAGTGATTGTTCTAGTAGGTGGGTGCACTAGAAATAGTTCTAACCGTGTGTCAGTTACCCTAGACGTGAAAATCTAGTACGGTATCTAAGCACGAATTAGAAAGTTCTAACCGTGTGTCAGTTTTCTCTAGAAGTGAACATTCTAGCCAGATATCTAAGCACGAATTACATAAATTGGTATTGTGTATAAATAAACTAAAAGTGAATAATCTAGTTGACTAAGGGATCGTCGTATCTCTAACAGTGAAAGTTAAAGAAAAACCACGTGTGAACCAACATAAGACCAGATCTCGTCGTGACCCTCTACCCTCAGGATACGTGTTTCCGAGATTCTTAATTTGCGGTTATTGTTGTGAAGGTTTTATATTATATGTGAGTGTTCAAATTAACTAAATCATCCATACCAGTGTTAACCTATTTTGAGAAAACCTATACACGTCATCCAGGTTCACGATATATATTATATTCTGGATATAACTCCTTTATATTCCATACAAATGTTATATATATTTTCTACCTAAGAAAAACCCCTACACTACACGTAAAATATTGTGAACACTCTCATAACTTATTTATATGTGTTATTATCAGTGTGCGTATCTAGTTATATTGTGAAGTGTTCAAAGAGAGTGTAACTTTCATTCACGTCCCTTCCTTGAGTTAATCCTTAATTTATCGTTATTTCTATATCTTTGATATTCATTATTCCACGTTCATAATAATTAATTCTCCCCTTGTGAGTTAATTCTTCAATTTATATATTGAGTGTTATTTCTCGTTTTGTCTTTTATTCTCTGTATTATACATACAAACGTGTGAATAATTCGGTCCACACCGTTATAAAGTGAAAGCATAATTTATTCTAATTGAGAATTTACATTTCTTAATTGTGTTCGTAGCCGCTAATTCTGGCTTCTTACTATACGCTACTCGCTCTGTGTATTCGTTTATAGTAATATAAATTCTATCACCCTGGCGTGGTGTGTTCGTATATTATTTTCCAGTGCGTAAAGTATCTGCGTTACTCTGATAACTATCATTCCAGTTATATTTTATTCACCACAAGTTCCATGAATACAAATTCTTTATTCTTATTTGAATAGACTCGTACCGTCTATAAATATTTTTCATAGACCCGGTGTATATTTATTCACCCGTTTGTCACAGTAATATATTTCTATATTAAATGATCTTACTGCGATTATTAACCTGAACGTAAAATCTATCTTTGCTAACTAAATATTCCATATTGTCTAGACAGATAATTTTAGATCGCAGTAATCTTGACATACCCTGTCGGCGGTCACTTGACCCCTGGGTAACTGAGCGTGTGACCACAGCACACCCACATCATTTTTGTGCAATGTATATTTGCAGTAGGATGTGTAGGTGTGACACCAACAAGTTGATGTACATAACATTACGATTTGAGAGGGTCGTCTTTTTGTGCCATTAAATCGCAGTGTGGGAGCTTTTATTCAAATAAAGACCTCCCAGCTGACAGGTTAAGGGCACATGGAAGAGTTAAGCTTGAAAAACTTGAAATTCTGAAAATATCTCTTATAGCCATAAAAGTATCCATTCACAAGTCTGTGCTATTATATATGCTGGAAACAGCTTGGATCTTGGTATATTTTTAGCTTCTTTCAACTTTCACGTGCCCGAAATTAGGGTACTTTTCCTTCTTCTTTTCGAATTTAACAGCATGCTGTGAAAGCAAGGGTCTGTTAAACTCTTAAAATGCGACAGACATATTTTTTTAAACGTCCGCCAGTGCGGGACTTTTAATGGTCAATTTGTACAAAGGGTATTATATTTACCAAATAAATCAATATTACTGCACCACATTCATATATTTTTCTTGTATACTGAACATGTGAACAATGAAGAACCAGAAAATAGGTGCATATAGTAAATATTCATTGAAAAAAACTTATAATTGTGACAGGTTAAAGCTGTAAGGGGAAATATTTGGCATAGTCCAAGTAACTGAGATAACTAGATTTACCTGAGCAGTTTTCCGGGGTTTAGTATTTGCAATATTGCTTAGACCTAGCTGGAGAAAGAGAGAGGGGCTCCAGCCCAAACCTACGAAATGTTCTTCTTGTTATAAGGAAACAACATTTATTAATTAGATATTCACCTCGTTGACAGCATGCTTTCGATTGCGCGTAAATATCTAGCCAACTAGTTTTAAGGATCTCATAGAATAAATAATAGTTTATATACTTTATAACATTGTTAAGGTGACCTAAAGGACATAGCGTTCTGATATTGTCTAGGTGATAGAAATACCTGTTAATTTAGTAATTGTGTTTAATCTTGTTAAATGGATTTAAAAACGCTGATTGAGTAATTGTTTACTAGTATGGTCATGGTGATATAAATACCTATCGATTTATTAATCTTGTCTAATATGATTAGGGTGATAAAATCTCAGGTAAAGGAATATTTGTTGTTGATATTGTTAGGGTGATTTGAGAACATATTGATTAAATCCTCGGTCCTAATATTGTTAAAGTGATTCAAGGACACATTAAGGAAGAGTTATAGTATAGTATTGTCAACCACATTGTGAATATAGTGATTTGCCTTTGGCTCAGAATCGAACTGGGTCAAATATCTGAATAGCGATTGTCCAAATAGGCAGTAATGGGAATGTAACAATTCCGAAGTACAACCTTTACCGAGCCGTCGTAGGTATTCAACTAATAGTTTGAACCCATCTTCACCAGAATAGAGAATCAATTGTTATGCGGATTACGGTTCCCATGGAAGTTTTTTAAATAAATTGTTATGTCCTGGGATATATAAACACTGGGCTCTTTCTATTGGACTAGGTATGCGGCAACAAGCAACAACGGAAAACGCTAAATCCAACCCTTATCTATAAACCCAGGCAACAAACCACCCTAAACCGTCAAGAGTCCTGCCTGGACAACAAGGTATCCTATGACTCGGTTACAGGGTGCACGCACTATAGACTGCTGATAGTCAAGCAGGCTATATAAAATATCACACAATTAAGTTGACTTAAAGCTTCAAGGAAAAGATAGATAACGGAATTAAATTGCAGAAACAATTTAATAACAACTAGAAGAAAGTACATTTAACGTTACGTTAATTAATACAACTAATCACCCCTGCGTGAAAGAAGGTGAAAGCAAACAGTCCTCAAAACATCGTACAGGTAGACAAGATGCGGGTTTCTAAACTGCATGCGGCTACTGTAGGATCTGATGCTTAGCCAAGAAAGTATGTTACGGATTTAGAGAACTCTTAACTCATAAGCAGGAATAAATACTAGTGATAGGCCATACAGTGTATAATGGCATAGGTATAATTAAAAAAGGCAGCAACTCACAACATAACCACATACAGGTGTGCTTCTCACTCTTAGTCAGGCAAGCCTGCTCGGACAGAGTCTCTAAGCCACACCCTGACTCACAATGCTCGCAAAAACGGTAAACTGTGGCACAATAACAAGCATACAGAGATCATAAACCCTTAGCTGTTAATCTGCCAGGTGGCAGAGGTCTAGCCGGAAGGATATAGGCTTCGGATACCCGGGCTGAGCCACCTGCTCTAGCCTAGGGACGTTCCCAAGTCTGTGCGCCAAATTACTCTAATTGAAAGGGTGCTCTCTTGAGAGACTCAGATCGCACGTATCTGACTCTCTCCTGGCGACCCTAAAACAAAAGCAAGACGTGCTAGCGCAGTGCTGAGTGGACTAGGCAAGGGCCCTCACACAACACAACACTAGACACACAGGGACACAGACAAGAAAATGCTCCCAGACTCCCACGGGTATCCTAGTAAAGTTGTGCGGGTCCACAGGACTCGCACCAGCAGACTTTACTTAAAGGATCGCAAAAAGCCTCCCCTCCGGTCTAGCCCCTGCTAACCTGACACAAGAACACACTAGCAAGCATGAAACCACCAAATATGAGACAACAAAAAAGCTTCCTAGGTCTCATTAACAATTACGTCTCTGCATAAGGCCCAAAATCCTATCTAGTTATCTGAGAGCTCGTCGTTAATACAATAATAGATATAAGGTCTATCAAGGGGATGGGATAATTAAATAGATTGGTGAAGTAGTGGAAGGAATGTATACAAAGTAAGAGAGAAAGTTTCTAAGTGGGGTTGAGAGGGATAGATATCAAGGTGGTCCGAAGGGTACGACAGTGAGGTGAGCTCTGAGTCTTGAATCTGTCTGGACCCCGCCCTAGGCATGCAGAATACATCCCATGCTTGGCAACACTCAATACAGTTGCCGGGTCAAAATCCTCTACCCCGTGCGTGAGTCGAAACTAAGCCTAACGCTGCAATCAAATGCATATGGCAACGCTTCAGGCTCGTCCCAAGCTGGCAAGCGAAGCAACGTCCCAAGCCGGTCTCTCTCTCCCGCTCGTCTCCTCCTGCCCTCACTAGACTTACATCTTATATACTATAATGAAACAATCAACCATCGAGAATAAAATATACTAAGATGCGTTGGTTAAGAATAAGGGCAGCTACAAGCTGTGAAACAACATAAGAATATCCTAGACATTAGTTACGTTGTCGTAGGATATATACTAAGGAAAAGCCTGCCGGCCGGCTGCCGCCAGCCGGTTTCTAAATGGCTGGGCAGCCGAAGCGCGCACATGCCCGCACGTGGCTACTATGCAGAAGCGTCACAAAATGAATATATATGCCGACTTTCAAACAACTGTCAAATTATTCTTACCCTAGTAGAGCAGTTAATTTAAGTTTAAATACAACAATAATATTATATAAAGATGGATTATATACTGTAGTATCTAATTAAGGGGGTCAACGTTTGTTTTGTATCTTTCTCTCCTCTGTTCTCTTTCCCTGGCTTGTATCCATTCGGCCCCATTCAGCCAACTGTTTTAAGACGTTTATCCCCATTCAGGTGTCGATTTCTTCCTGGCTAGCGAAAGCGAGCCAGCATTGTATGGAGAAGGGGGGTGACCTGTTTTTTTCCTCTCTCTGGGTTTCATCCATTTGGCCCCATTCAGCCTACTGTTTTAAGACGTTAATCCCATTCCAGGTATCGATTTATACCTGGCGAGTGATAGTGAGCCACCATATTTTAGATAATGTGTTAGACAGCTGGCTAAATTTGTATATTTTTCGATAGAAAAATTTCTCTGGCAAAGAAGGATTTCTCCATAAAATGCTGGCTCGCTATCGGCACGAACACATTGACACCTGGATGGGGATAAATGTCTTAAAAGAGTAGGCACATTCATGTGGCCGAATGGATACAAGCCAGGGAAAGAGAGAAAAGGAGAGAAAGATAAAACAAAAACGATGACCCCCCTTAGCCCTCCACCTCGACCACCCACCACACTCTATAAATTTATAATAACTATCCCGTATCCTGAGGGTACGGGCTAAATCTCTTACACGCCCCCCTTCCTAACTGGGTTACTTGGGTTCCTCCCCCTGCGCTCTACATCATAATAGCCCTTTCAGTATATATATATATATATATATATATATATATATATATATATATATATATATATATATATATATATATATAATTATATATATATATATATATATATATATTAGAGAGAGAGAGAGAGAGAGAGAGAGAGATTTCCCCATTTAATGATTTTGGCAACGTTAGATATAAATCAATAGTTGAATATATTTTCCCTTTCAATCGACCATTCACTACGGGGATAACTTTTTTTAATTTGATTATTTGAGATATGTTAGGAGTAGGGAGGATCTTAAAGAACTGAAGGGCCAGTTGAAATGCATTTTGCCTTTACATCTCTTTGCCTTATCAGCACGGTGATTTGTTTTTGTTTTTAGTCTATCATTAGACGATATTATTCAGATTAAGAATGACACGGCGCAATGAAAGTGTTAGCTTAGTTACTAGTAATCTTTTAGTTCCCATGACCGTCATCCTAAGAAGAATATTATGTTTAATGTTAGCTAGGAAAATATTTTACTGATGTTAATATCCATATGTGGTTAAGACAGATTCACACTAGCGAGTTTCCGGATCTTTTCCCAGCAACTCTGGTCTTGCATTTGCTAACTTCTATCTATCTAACTATCTATTGCCTGACGCCGTGATCATCGAAGGGGTGGCCACGAACGAACTGACCCATGCACCTCTGTCCCCAGTCAGTCGACGCCCCTCCTCCCAACCAGCACCGCCTTCATCCATAATAACTTCCTCACTCCATCCTTCCACCTCTCTTTCGGCTGACCTCTCCCTCTCTGCTCTCCACCTAGCTCGTGTACACCCTCTTAGTCATTCTCTCGCTTCCCATACGTTCCATTTGGCCGAACCATTTTAAGGTGTTCCTTTTCACCCTTTCAAGCACATCTACCTCCACACCACACCTCCTTCTTACTTCCTCATTCGTTTGTCTATCCCTCCATGGAACTCCGCACGCACTTCTCAAGTAACTCATTTCCACCCCTCTCACTTTTCGTCTGCGTCTCTCCACCAATGTCCATGCTTCGCTTCCGTATAATAGTCTTTTATGTAATAATACCTCCCTTTGATTTAGTCACCACTACTAGTGCAACATGAACTCGAAATGTTGGCTAATTCATATGCCACCCGTGTCTACCCTAAGTATTTTGTGTTTAGTCGACTCGTATTTATGGGCATACAAAGCAATACAAAGGAATGCGAACTGCAACAGACAAACTCATCCATATGAAAGTGCTCAGTTTTAAGCAAAAGGAAATTATATCGAAATACTACGGTCGCGCTAATAAGTCATGTCCCAGTTGGCATTACGTTTGGCTTGCTCTGTGCTGTATTAAAGTCTGTCAGATGTTGAAGAGGATGGGTAATTGTAGGAACATGTTTGTATATCTCACTCGATAGGAAGAAATGAAGCTTAGATATTGCTGATACCACTTATTGATCAAAACATACATAGTGCCGAGCCATGACTTATTAGCGGGACTGTACATGGACTGGTATGTGCACGAATCATTTACCATAAGTTATATAAATGTACTCAGCGAGGGTTACTTCGCATGAATATCTGAGCATGCTATGAAGGTCGTTACAATTTCACAATTTATTGCGGTGCGTGGTATCTTATTCCAGACAATCATAATGTGGCTTAAAAAGAAAATGCTTTGCTGGAGCTCAGCTGAATATTATGTTTCCAACAATTTTAAACATATTCCTTCTTTTGTATTTAGACTGGTCAACTGTGAAGTGATTGTGAACATTTAGATAATTATGGTAATTTATATTGTGACGTCTACCAGCGTTGGCAGAATCGTCTCTCGTTAGCCACTAGCGCTCGCCAGGGACATCGAAATGGGCTACAGTTATCCGAGAATGTTGTTCTTTCTTTCCTAGTAATCGCATTGTCACAGACAGTCCAGTGGTGGTCTTTGTTTTCGTCTGTGACAACGGGTTGTATTTTATATCAACAGTAGTGATAATAGTACCAGCGTGGGAATGAGAAAGACTTTCAGAGCGAGAAGGTAGTGGGTGTCTGAGTCACGCGTGCATTCCTGCCTCTCGCTCGCGTGTCTTGCTGTGTCACGTGACACCTGCTGTCTTGTGACGTCTCGGCCCGTGATTGGCCGACCATCGCGCCTTTGCGGGCTCCTGTGTAACTTACCTCCTCCATGAGGGTCCCCAGGAGCTGTCCTCGTCAGGACAGGCTTGGCGCGCGTGCTTCTAACATCCCTTGCATACTCTCCCCGATCACCACCTTTATCACTGTTTCTCTCACTCGATTCTCTCTTTCCATACTATAACCTTTATTAACTGCACAACACTCCCTTGGGTTCTGCATACGGTTTTCATAGCCGGCCCATTGTATTGCATGCGCCGTCCTCAGAGATATTTACATGTACTTAGAATAGGTTTGAGGGTTCTTAGTTAGTATAAGTTAAGAACTTTGTGTGTCTCCATTATTGATTTAGTGTTTCTGCTCTTTTATTTAATGCTAGACTGGGATAAGGTAATTGTAGTCGTTGTCTCCGATGTGTACGGTTTGCTTATACCTACACGACTTCGACCGGTCCTGTGGTAGCCTGGGTTGTCTTTTCGGTTGCGTCCTATGTGAGTGCAGCATTGTGTTGACTGAGGGTTTTGGCCTGTACCAGTTCCACACTTTGCTGCCTCTTTGCTTGTCTTTAGAGGGTCGCCAGGATAGAACCAGATACTTGTGATCTGGATCTATTAAGAGAGCACCCTAGTCAATTAACGTAACTTAAAGGATGCAGTCTTAAGGACATCGCTAGGCTACGAGCCTGTCTTGCTCAACCCCAGTTCCTTACCTCGAGTATCCCAGCTAGACATTATTAATCGAGTAGACACTTGTTAGTATTTAATATAAGCTTTTTGATATGTACACATTATTATTCACAGCATTTATTAGTCTAGGTTGTTGCTGAGCCGCACAACCATAGCAGAATGTTTCGTTGATGAGGAAGTACTTCTTTTAGTGTCGAGCATTGCTACCGTTGCGCATTTATAGTATTCTCGTGTCAGTTAACATTATATGTCTTTTAGTGTATTCAATTACACGTGTGGTGTCCTGCCTCCTGCCTTATATTTCGCCGCGGTGGTCTGGATTCCTTTATATAAGGTTAAGATACGAGCATCTTATGAGCATCAGACTTTCTTCAGAAGCTTCCAGGTCTATGCTGTAGGACTATACTTCACTTTCTTTCAGATAGGAGTGAAGAGTTTATTGTTGTTTAGAGTAACTGTATTGAAGCATCTTTTTTTTGTATTACATCTTGCAGTGATTTAATTGATCTTTCCATAGATTCCTTTTTATGCATTTTAATGTAACTTGCATCTTGTTTGTTATCAGGCTATACCAGTGTGGGTTAGCCTGAAGTAGAGTACATTTATGCCTAGTTAATGATACCCCGCTATCGCAGATTAACTCTGTAGGGTGTAGGTGTTTTTGTTCGCCGGCGTATAAGTTCGAGGGTTTGGATCTAGCGTACCGTTGTTGCATAGTGCCCTATTACTAGTCCAATCATTGAGTGCCCTTGTTTTATTCGTAGTCCTGGTCGTAACAAATGGCGACCTTGCCTAGTATCTTATCTTAGTCGTCAAACCAAATGGCGACCTTAGTCTAGGATTTAGTGAACTAAGAAATAATTGCAGGATTTTTGGATATTTGTTTCTGAGGAATATTTTGGACACGTTGGATTTTGTTTTGGCAACGTAGTATAGCACTTGAGTTGTCTTCAAGCATTTTTTGAGTGAATAATGCTACATGAGAGTTTAGGTACTTTTTTTTTTATTTATATAAACGTTGAGGATTTCCGGTGGACACTATGTCGAACGACGGATCAGTGCACAGTGAGGACACAGTACGGGAAGCAGGCTCTGAGGTGCAGAAGCTGGGGTTGTTAGAAGGCATTAGAGTAGTAACTAGTGAAGAGAATGCAAGGAAGTTTCTGGAGATGCCTATTACTGTTGACCGGGTGTCGGGGATTGATCGGTATGGTCTCCAGTGTTTGGCCACGGTCATGGGGCATGTTGGCACTAGCAGCATGACGAGAAGTGACCTGGTGGCATGTGTGCTGGGCGTGGTGCGTGGTGCACAGGGTGGAGCGGGTGCTTTGGCACCTTCGGCCAAGCCCCCCCTCCACTCTACTCCCATCATGCCCTCTAGAACACCGTATCCGAGTACGTTTCCACAGGCCGATAGTCACTGGCAGCTTGGTTTGCCCCTGGGTGGATCACTGGGTGGGTCTCCAATTGTTGCATCTCCTCCTCCTCAAGGTTTAACTCCAGATATGCTCTTCCAGCTTGAGATGGTTAAGATTCAGACTGAGGAGAGAAAGGCCATACGTGAGGCTGAGCTTAGGATTCAGGCTGATGAGAGAAAGGCCATACATGAGGCTGAGCTTCAGGTTGAGGCTACGAAGTACTGTGCAGACATAGAGCTTGAGAAGTCTCGGGTGGAGTCGACAGGGCAGCGTCTCGGTTCTGGGAATCGAGGTCTTGATCAGTCTTTATCGCACCTTCTTAAATTAGTCCCTGCATTTGACGAGTCGGGTGTCACCGAGTTTTTCCTGCGTTTTGAGAAGAAGTGCCGGGAGCACCAATGACCCGAGGTTAAGTGGGCAGCCCTTGTTTCCTCTAGGTTGGTTGGCAAAGGACTCAGGGCATATGATGCGTTGCCCTTGGAGTCTTGCATCGATTATGAGGTATTGAAGGAAGCTGTTCTGCGGGCGTACGAGTTACAACCAGAGACATATAGGTTGAAGTTTCGGGGTGTTACGAAGGGTCGTGAGTGCACTTTTCTAGAACATGCCCGGGAACTGTCTGATGCTTTGAGAAATTGGCTGAGGTCAGAGAAGATGACGACGTTCGAAGAGATTGAGCAGTTATTCCTTCTAGAGCAATTTTTTAAATGCACAGGCGGCGACCTGACTTTGAACCTCAAAGAGAAACATCCTAAAACTCTACAAGAGGCAGCTGAGTGGGCTGACCTGAGATTATCGCTGATTCGTGGGTGCGGGTCTGAACAAGGGGCGCAACACTCCACCCCCCCGAGTCAGTGATGCAACATTTAATAACAAAAGCAAGAGCAATGATACTAATTTTGATCACAAACAAAAAACCGTCCCGTTTAAGAAAGGTCAGGGCCCTTCCCCACCTCAGGGGAAGTCTAAGGGTGAAGTAGAGTATTGTAAGTGTCATAAAAAGGGGCATTTTGCACGTTCCTGCCCTAGTAACCAACCTACAGCAGTCGTGTCTTTGGCTAGCAACATTGGGTGTCTCTGAGGTCTTCTGCATTTACCCGGGGTGATATGTCAGATGCGGGGGCACAGCCAGTGAATGAGTGTCCGGAAGGCTCGAAACCTGTCCGCGATGCTTTTTGCGACCATAGAGGGCGTGGCTGCGTGAGTTGGGCTGGTTGCAAGCATGGGTTGGAGTTGTTGCATGATACAGGTGCATCCCAGACTCTGATGAAAAACTTTACAGGCCAAACTATAAACGCGGCACGGGTAGTTGTGGTGCAGGGTATTAATGCTACACGGTCATACCCGTTGGTTCGAGTGGAGCGGGAGGTTGATGGTGTGACACGAGAGATAGATGTTGGAATCGTAGAGAAACTGCCAGTAGAGGGCGTCGACCTTCTTCTCGGCAACGACTTTGCGGTGCCTACTTCTGACGTTCCACCCTTAGTCGTTGCCGAGAGGGCGGCCGACGTGAGTAGGGAGGGGCAGAAGTAGGTCGAGAGGTGTCAATTACAGCAGATGGCGTGTGTTGTCACCCGATCTCGTGCATCTAAGGTGTCACAGCCTATTCCTCAGTCTGTAGACCAGCGGAGGAACGGTCGGAAGGAGAAAGCTAAAGTTGGAAGAAGTTTTGTGAGTTTTGATCCAGCGGCTCTTCTTGGCAACTCAGTATTAGCACCAATGTTTAGGTCCGGAGTGGCCCCAGAACCTGTCACACTTGGTGAGGAGGTAGGGCGTGAGAAAACTCCGAGACAGCACCGTTACACACTCAAGCAAGATAGGATCGAACAGTCCAGTACTGGGGGAGGCCATAAGTTGCTCCGGGAGCTCCTAGATAAATTGGCTCCTTCGGATATCTGTCGGCTGCAGATAGATGATCCTGAGCTTCAGAAGTGTAGTAACAGTGCAATTGAACTTGAGGAGGACGGGGATGCAAAGCCGGGGGACTTCTTTCGTGTGGAGGGCATCTTGTACAGGCGTTTTCTAGATCCCAGACGGAGTTGGGAGGGTGGGTCGAGAGTGGTTGACCAGTTGGTAGTGCCTAGTGTGTGCCGTGATAGCCTACTGAGGTTGGCGCATGATGTACCGTTGGCAGGGCATTTGGGTGTACGTAAGATGGTAGCAGCATAGGCACATGTGGCATCATGGGTGGCAATGTGCAGTACCAGCCAGACAGTAGGTAAACCAAACCAGTGTATTCCCAAGGCTCCGTTACACCCTATTCCTGTAATCGGGCCACCATTCAGTAAGGTTATAATCGACATGGTTGGCCCTCTCCCCCCTACTAGTGCAGGCAACAAGTACTTCCTCACAATCATGGATGTTGCCACTCGTTATCCGGATGCATACCCCATGCGAAATGGTACTGCTAAGACTGTTGTTCGTAACTTGCTATTGTACCGTTCAAGGTACGGGTACCCGCAGGAATTGCAGTCAGACTAAGGGTCCAACTTTACTTCTAACCTTTTCAAACAGACCATGCAGCAGCACGGTATCAGTACAATTGTCTCTTCAGCCTATCACCCAGAGAGTCAAGGGGTGTTGGAGAGGTGGCACTCGACTCTGAAAAGCATGCTGCATTGTTACTGTGTTGAAAATGGCAAGGATTGGTATCTTGGGTTGCCCTATGTGTTATTCGCTGCTCGGGAGGTACCTGGTGAAAGCCTAGGGTTCAGTCCCAATGAGTTAGTTTTTGGACATCAGGTCAGAGGCCCCCTCAACATGGTTAGAGAAATCTGGGAGGGCACAGCCAAACCATGTTCCATGTTAAAGTATGTCCTCGAGAGCAGAGAGAGAATGCTGAGAAGCCTAGAGTTGGCAGGTAGGAATTTGGTAGGGTCGCAAGCACTTATGAAGGACAGGTACGATGAGAAGACGAAACTCCGGGAGTTTAAGGTTGGGCAAGAGGTGTTGATTCTGTTACCTCTGCCAGGTCATCCGTTGTCTGCCAAGTACGCTGGTCCTTATAAGGTGGTAAAAAAGATCTCTGACCTAGACTATCTTGTGGCTACTCCAGATAGGCATAAAAAGAATCAGCTGTGCCATGTGAATCTGGTGAAAGAGTTTGTGAGGCGCCCCCCTGAGCCTCTCGCTGTCCCTGTGTTGACCTGCAGCGGTCATGGAGGAGAAGGAGTGAGGGACAGTGAAGCCCAGGTGGAAGATAACTGGGAGTGTCATGTCTCTGCTGACCAGTGGGCGGGGAACTCCAGACAGGTGGCTGATGATGCTCCAGTGCACCTGCCTGAGCAACAGCGTACAGCCGTGCAGCGCCTGTTTGCTTCATACCCCACTGTGTTTGCAGAGCATCCAGGCCTCACAACTCGAGTGGTACATGACGTGGACGTGGGAGATCACTCCCCCTTTAAATCAGCACCCTACAGAATTCCACCCATTAAACTCCCAGCTCTCAGAGCGGAGTTAGAGTATATGTTAGAACGGGGGTTGATTGAGAAGGGGGCAGTTAGGTGGACATCTTCTGTCACTCTGCAGCCCAAGCCTGACGGGAAGGTTCGCTTCTGCATTGACTTTCGGAGATTGAACGGGTTGACTCCCACCAATGCTTATCCCCTTCCCCGTGTTGACGATAGTGTAGACAAGATTGGTAAGGCACAGTTTCTAACTAAGGTAGACCTAGTGAAAGGCTACTGGCAGGTGCCCTTATCTGAGCGGACGAAGGGGGTATGCGGGTTTGTGGTTGATGGGAACACCTACCGTTGCAATGTGATGCCGTATGGCCTTAAAAATGCCCCAGCAACCTTCCAGAGTCTTATGAATGAGTTAGTACCTGACATCCCTAACTGCACTGTCTACCTAGATGACGTTATAATCTACGATGACAACTTTGAGAGTCACTGTGAGCACATAGAAGCCTTGTTTCGGAAGCTCAGTGAGGCCAGCTTGGTGGTCAATCTGGGCAAGTGCGACTTTGTCCGGGCAACTGTGAAGTATTTTGGGTTTGTGGTCGGGTTAGGCCAGGTGTGCCCCCCCCCCCCCCCCCCCCCCTAAACAAGATACATGCTATTAACCAGTTCCCCAGGCCGTCCACCAAGCGGCAGATCATGAGATTTTTGGGCATGATCGGTTACTATCGCCGCTTCATTCGGGGTTATTCTACTGTGTTAGCTCCCCTGACAGATTTGGTAGCAAAAGAGAAAAAGTTCAAGTGGGCACCTGCGTGTGAAAGGGCTTTTTCGCTGGTCAAGCACCTACTATGCACTCACCCAATCCTCAGGGCCCCTGACTTTGAAAGACCGTTCCAGCTGGCAACAGATGCCAGCGGTGTAGGGGCTGGTGCCGTCTTAATGCAAACAGACGAGGAAGGTTTGGAGCATCCAGTCAGTTTCTTTTCCAAGAAGTTTAATTCCGCTCAGAAAAACTACTCTGTGGTGGAGAAAGAACTGCTGGCAATAGTGTTGGCGCTCAGGCACTTTGAAGTATATGTTCCTGCCTACGGGCCAGTCGTGGTGATTTACACCGACCACCACCCTCTTAAATTTCTGAACCAATTCCACATCCGGAATATGAGGCTGACACGTTGGTCACTCATGTCGCAAGAATACAATCTAGACATTCGCCATATTGCCGGTTGCGAGAATGTGATTGCAGACTGTTTGTCGAGGGTGGAGGTTCCGGCGTAGATCACCACAGGTGTGTGGGTTTGAGTGGAGAAAAATCAGGCTTGCCCCTGTAGAGCAGCCGTCAAAAACAACATTAAAATTAAATTAAAAAAAAATAACATAAAAACTCTTTCTTTTTGATAGTTAATTGTAAGTTGCCAATGTTATAGCTAAAGTCCTAAGTTGAACCTGTCTTTCACTTAGTAGGCTGGGCTCGGTAAAGCTTGCTTAGGGAGCATAGCAGGCTAAATTATACTATTGTGTTTGGGAGGGGTTGTAAGATTTTCTTTATGCTAATATGTTGTTTTATTTAAGAGTGTGCTTTGCATTTCATTTCTGGTGGAATGGCTAGGTGTGGCAGGTCTTGTCGGCATTCTGCCTTGTAAGATATAGTGCTCGCCTAATGTTGAGCGTCCCATATCTTGGGCGGGGTGTGACGTCTACCAGCGTTGGCAGAATCGCCTCTCGTTAGCCACTAGCGCTGGCCAGGGACATCGAAATGGGCTACAGTTATCCGAGAATGTTGTTCTTTCTTTCCTAGTAATCACATTGCCACAGACAGTCCAGTGTGGTCTTTGTTTTCGTCTGTGACAACGGGTTGTATTTTATATCAACAGTAGTGATAATAGTACCAGCGTGGGAATGAGAAAGACTTTCAGAGCGAGAAGGTAGTGGGTGTCTGAGTCACGCGTGCATTCCTGCCTCTCGCTCGCCATTGGCCGGCGTGTCTTGCTGTGTCACGTGACACCTGCTGTCTTGTGACGTCTCGGCCCGTGATTGGCCGACCATCGCGCCTTTGCGGGCTCCTGTGTAACTTACCTCCTCCATGAGGATCCCCAGGAGCTGTCCTCGTCAGGACAGGCTGGGCGCGCGTGCTTCTAACATCCCCTTGCATACTCTCCCCCGATCACCACCTTTATCACTGTTTCTCTCACTCGATTCTCTCTTTACATACTCTAACCTTTATTAACTGCACAACACTCCCCTTGGGTTCTGCATACGGTTTTCATAGCCGGCCCATTGTATTGCATGCGCCGTCCTCAGAGATATTTACATGTACTTAGAATAGGTTTGAGGGTTCTTAGTTAGTATAGGTTAAGCACTTTGTGTGTCTCCATTATTGATTTAGTGTTTCTGCTCTTTTATTTAATGCTAGACTGGGATAAGGTAACTGTAGTCATTGTCTCCGATATGTGTACGGTTTGCTTATTCCTACACGACTTCGACCGGTCCTGTGGTAGCCTGGGTTGTCTTTTCGGTTGCGTCCTTTGCGAGTGCAGCATTGTGTTGACTGAGGGTTTTGGCCTGTACCAGTTCCACACTTTGCTGCCTCTTTGCTTGTCTTTAGAGGGTCGCCAGGATAGAACCAGATACTTGTGATCTGGATCTATCAAGAGAGCACCCTAGTCAATTAATGTAACTTAAAGGATGCAGTCTTAAGGACATCGCTAGGCTATGAGCCTGTCTTGCTCAACCCCAGTTCCTTACCTCGAGTATCCCAGCTAGACATTATTTATCGAGTAGACACTTGTTAATATTTAATATAAGCTCTTTGATATGTACGCATTATTATTCACAGCATTTATTAGTCTAGGTTGTTGCTGAGCCGCACAACCATAGCAGACTGTTTCATTGATGAGGAAGTACTTCTTTTAGTGTCGAGCATTGCTACCGTTGCGCATTTATAGTATTCTCTTGTCAGTTAACATTATATGTCCTATCTTTTAGTGTATTCAATTTACACGTGTGGTGTCCTGCCTATCTATCTATCTATCTATTGCCTGACGCCGTGATCCCCGAAGGGGTGGCCACGAACGAACCGCCCCCATGCACCTCTGTCCCCAGTCAGTCGACGCCCCTCCCCCCAACCAGCACCACCTTCGTTCATGTACTTCCTCACTCCATCCTTCCACCTCATATTCGGTCTACCTCTCCCCCTCTGTCCCTCCACCTCGCTCTCATACACTCTCTTAGTCATTCTCTCGCTTTCCATACGTTCCATATGGCCGAACCATCTCAAGTTGTTCCTTTTCACACTTTCCAGCACATCTACCTCCACACCACACCTCCTTCTTACTTCCTCATTAGTCTGTCTATCCCTCCATGTAACTCCGCACGTGTCCTGCCTCCTGCCTTTATATAATTTAAGATACGAGCATCTTATGAGCATCAGACTTTCTTCAGAAGTTTCCAGGTCTATGCTGTAGGACTATACTTCACTTTCTTTCAGATAGGAGTGAAGAGTTTATTGTTGTTTAGAGTAACTGTATTGAAGCATTTTTTTATTGTATTAAATCTTGCAGTGATTTAATTGATCGTTCCATAGATTCCTTTTTATGCATTGTAACGTAATTTGCACGTTGTTTGTTATCAGGCTTGTGACGCCTACCAGCGTTGGCAGAATCGCCTCCCGTTAGCCACTAGCGCTCGCCAGGGCAGTGAAATGGGCTACAGTCTATCTACAATGTTGTACTTTCTTTCTTGTGAATCGTCATGTCACAGGCAGTATAGAAGAGGTCTTTATTTTCGTCTGTGACAATGCATTATATTTGATATCATCAGTTATAAGTTAAATGTATAAGACTGAATGATACAGCTAGAGAGTGTGAGTGAGTAAGTGCAGGAGGCAGAGTGTGTGCGCGTAGTGTTACGCGTTGTCTCGGTCACGTCATGCCACGGCCGGGCCCTCTGAGTGGCTGGCCGCCTTGCCGCCCTCCTGCCGCGGCAGGAGATAGTCCCCCCGCACTCCCTGTTGCCTTTGTGCCTTGCTTGCTCAGAGGTTGCCTGACCAGCATACCCTTCACACCTCCCTTGCCACCTGTCCCCGACTTCCACCTATAGAACACTTTCTCTCTCTCTCAACTTCTTACCTCTTATGCTTCTAATCTATTTAATATCATAACTCCCCTTTGGTTCTGCACGATTTCACATATCGGCCATCGTATTATATGCTGAAGCTCTCAGATATTCCATGTTTAGTTAGACATTTTGGAGGGGTTAACATTTTGTCTGTAGAGGTTCGACACACTCGCGGTGTCTCCCTACCTATTCCTTGGTTGTCTGCTGGGCTATTTAATGCTAGACTGGGGTGAGGCTACTGGTGTTGTGATTTCCGATGTGTACCAGGTTTTGTTGAACTTGTACAATCGCAACGGATACGTGGGAAGCCTAGGTTGTCTTTCTGACTGTGTACCTTGTGAGGTTAGCACTGTGTTGCGAGTGAGGGCTTTTGCCTCTGCCACCCAACACTGTGCTAACTCGTTTTGCTTTGACTTGAAGAGGGTCGCCAGGAGAGAACCAGATACTAGCGATCTGGATCTCTCAAGAGAGCACCCCGTCATTTAATGTAATTTGGCCGTACAATCTTAAGGACCTCGCTAGGCTACGAGCCGCTTGCTCAGCCATTGTTTCCTCGCCTACGACATCCCAGCTAGACTTTATTCGCCTAGCAGACACCTGATTAGGATTATAATCTCTTATGTTATGTATGCAGCATTTTTATTCACGTTGATTGTAAACCTTGGTTGTTGTTGAGTTGCACAACCCGAGCAGGCTTTTGTGTTGCCTGAGGAAGTACTTCTTTTGTTGTTGGAGATAATACTATTGCGCATTTTTTATTATTCCTGTGCCAGTTAACACTGTATGTCCCTACACTTGTCATATCTTGTTCCTGCTTTATATAACAGTTCAAAATTCGATTCGATCATCTTAAGCAGCATCAGACTTTCTTCAGAAGATTCCTGTTCGATGCTTTAGGACTTTCATTCACTCTCTTTAATATAGGAGTGACAGTTTATTATTGTTTAGAGTAACGTTAATTATACCTTCTTCTTGTTTGAATGAAATCATTCCAGTGATTTAATTAAGCTCTCTATCTTTTTCCTTGTATACCTTATTAACGTAATTGTATGTTGTTGTGATCAGGCTCAGAGATCATCAGCCTGTAGTAGTAGTGCATTTATACCGAGTTATAGGATACCCCGCTATCGCAGATTTAACTCTGGAGGGTATAGGTGTTTTTGTGCGCCGGCATTATAAGTTCGAGGGTTGGATCTAGTGTTACCGTTGTGGCTGTGTGCCTTTCTAGTCCAATGATTAAGAGCCCTTGTTTTATTCGTAGTCCCGTTCGAAACAATATAATTATACAGTATACTGAATATATACTGTATATATAATATATATATATATATATATATATATACATATATATATATATATATATATATATATATATGTATATATATATATATATATATATATATATATATATATATCATTAAATAACTCCTCATTCTGCACTTTGCAAGGCGTAGCAGATATAAATATTTTGGACGCTCCTCATGCAGTTTATTTCTCTGCTTTGGTATAATTTTTACAACCCTTCTCTTAACTCTGCAATGTATCAACATTTGTTCTATAGTATGGGGACCAAAATTTCATATAGTACACTAAATGGGGTCTGACTAACGAGTTATATAACGGTAGGTTAATTTGTTTGTCGAATTTGAATTTAAATGACCTCTCAACGAGTCCAAAAACTGTATTGACCTTTTTAACTGATTCTGAAATTAGATTGATATCCAAAATTTACGACAAGACACTATTTATGTTATTAATATTTTGGCAAATAAGGATATAGATTAGTTATGAAATCAGTCAAAATATAATGGATTTAACTCATGATACATACGTTTTAGAAAATGCTGATGTCCTACAGCAAAGTATTATTGATTAGCTACAAGATCAGGAAAGCTCATCAATATGGCTGGCGTGTACAAAGAGTAGGTTTGGATCATTCTTCTCATACACGGCTTGGGATCGACAGGCCTTGATTGAATGGTCTGAGTGGCTGCTTTGGAAAGCTATAGCGGTATGATGTTGTAGTGAATAACGTTGATTGATTACAAGAATGAATGATGGGCTGGAGAATTGTAAGAGGAATGTGGTATTGGTAGTGTGGTTGGTGTGTGTTGGAAACTTGGTTCATGAAGCTGATAACAGGACTGATAATGGCGAGGAGGCAATAATGGTTGAATGCTCGACGGTAGAGGTGATGATGGTAATAGTAATTGTGGTATAGTGATGATGGTAGTCATGGTGCTGGTGACGATGGTGATACTATAGTCTATTCGCTGTAAGTAGGCGAGAAATCATGACCTCTAACCTCTGTAACTAAAAAACGACTAGAGTAATCGAGCTAATATGTATACCATTTGGGAAGAGTCAGTCAAGGAATAGACGTGGAAATGTACAGACCATTTGTTCTGGCCCATTTTGAGTTACAGAGGATAGAGGTCATGATTGTTCGCCTACTTACAGCGAATAGACTATAGTACAGGCCCCAGCGAATGTGGCATGGTGACGGTGGTCATTCTGAATTTCTGAATATACAGCAGGAACCTTTCGTGGAGGTAAAGCCGGTATCACACGAGAGCTTTTATAGTCAACATACAATGATCAACATTTTTCTGGCAATATTTTTGGACTATTTTACACTGGTATCGGAAACTAGACTGATGGTGGATGAATTTAGTTAACCTAAATAGTACAAATCTTGACCTCATAAGCTGCCAGACCAGTGTTGAGTATAAATGTTGAGGGAAAAAGCGCTCGTATGATGCCTGCTTAAAGGGCGATTCGAACGGTCGTAGTTGGAGGGAGTTTGTTCGCTGCTGTTGTCGTGATGGTGATAGTTTGGAGAGATATATATTTACATATATTTTCATAGATTCACTGACCACACAGACCTTACGATGCCAGTGAGGTGGTCAGGACTCAATTCTAGTGTAGATGGCATATCCGATAGAAAAGGAAAGTTGAAGGAAAGGATAGAAAAGAAATAGAAGAGAGAGAGAGAGAAATCAGCTTTGAATATGATCACTGAAATATGAAATGGTTAAACATCCAGGAGAGTACAAAGGAGTACAAAGGAAATCAAGCAACAACAGGTCTAGGCTGCTTGTCCTCCAAAACACTGAGGATCAAGTGTCCAAACAGTGGTTTAGAGTGGGTAAGGGAACATTGGAAAGGGAACTACTGCCCTAGAACTAATGTCTGTGGCAGGATTAGGAAGTTAGTAGGGGACAGATGGGTTAGTAACTGCTGGAAGTTTGCTCACATTCAACCTGTCCCAAAGAAGGGTGACCGCTCTCAACCCTCCAACTATCGTCCAATTGCTCTTATCTCTTGTCTTTCTAAAGTTTTTGAAACTATTCTTGCTTCCAAATTTCTTAAGCATTTCTCTTCTCATAATCTGCTCTCAGATCGCCAGTATGGCTTCCTTAAGGGTCGCTCTACTGGTGATCTTCTTTCATATCTTACTAACTCTTGGTCATCCTCCTTTCGGGACTTCGGTGAGACTTTTTCTATTGCACTAGACATATCGAAAGCCTTCGATAGAGTCTGGCATAAATCTTTAATTTCTAAACTACCCTCCTTCGGTTTCTATCCCTCCATCTGTGCCTTTGTCTCTAATTTCCTTTCTGGCCGTTCCATAGCTGCGGTTGTGGACGGCCATTGTTCACTTCCTCACCCTATAAACTCCGGTGTTCCTCAGGGCTCTGTCCTATCTCCTATTCTCTTTCTAATTTTTATAAATGATCTCCTTAACTGTACCTTAATTCCCATCCATTCATACGCAGACGACTCAACTTTACACTACTCCATTAGTTTTTCAGAACGCCCCACCCAGCAATCCCTCAACGACAAACGTAATGAAGCCATAGAACTCTTAAATTCTGATCTAAATACTATTTCCAATTGGGGCAGAGAAAACCTTGTTAACTTTAATGCTTCCAAAACCCAATTTCTCCATCTATCTACCCGTCAGGATCTCCCAGCGGACTATCCCTTATTCTTCAACAATACAAAATCAACCCTTCATCTTCTCTCAATATTCTTGGTGTCTCTTTTTCTTCTGCTCTCATTTGGAAGGACCATATTACCAGTCTTGCTAAGGCAGCCTCCCAGAAGCTGGGTGTGCTCAACCGCCTTAGGGGGTTCTTTTCCCCTGCACAGCTTCTTGCTCTGTACAGGGGCATAGTGCGCCCTTGTATTGAGTATTGTTCACATGTGTGGGGAGGTTCCTCTCACACCACTCTCCTAGACAAGGTTGAAAGGAAGGCCTTTCGTATCATTAACTCCCGTCCACTCACCAACTCTCTGCAATCTCTCTCTCTCCGCCGCAATGTTGCATCTCTCTCGCTATTCTATCGCTACTATAATAATCAGTGTTCCTCAGAGCTATCCCAGTGCATACCACCTCCTTTACGTAGGGCACGTGGTACCCGTCTTGCAACTCAATCCCACCCCTACTCTGTGCAACTCTCCAACCCAAGAGTGAAACGTTACTCTCAAACTTTCTTCTACTCAACATCTGAGCTCTGGAACTCTCTCCCAGAATCAGTCTTTCCCTCTTCCTATGACTTAAATTGCTTCAAACTCCGTGTGTCCAGGCATTTTGGCTCGAACGTCCCTTGATTTTGGCCCTGTCACTCTTTCAACTATGGGGGAGGCACTCGCTATAGGCAGTTATGCCTTTTGCCTCCCTCAATCACATAGAAAAAAAATAAAAAAATAAAAAAAATAAAGTTATTAATTTACAAACGCAGTCAGTCGCGGGTTTGATGCGAGATATTTGTCTAAGCGGAGTTTAAATGAATCAACGGTGATGCAGTCTATAACGTCTCGGGGAAGCCCATTCCACAAGTTGACAACTCGATTGAAGAAGAAATTCTTAGATTCGTGTGAGTTAAAAGATTTACCAATAATTTTGCAACCGTTTCCCTGTGTGTAATTAGATTGGTCGATAGTGAAGTACTTACTACAGTTTCATATTGTCAATGCCTTTTATGATTTTGAATACTTGAATTAAGTCACCTCTTAATCTGCACTGGGTTAAAGGAAATAGATTTAATTCTCTAAGACGCTCTTCGTATGGTTTGTTCTTTAGGCTAGGTATCATTTTGGTAACTCTACGTTGAACTCGTTCTAGCTTGTTTATATCTTTTTGGTAATAAGGGCACCAGGATTGAACGCAGTATTCCAGAATAGGGCGGACTAAGGAATTGTAAAGGGTTAGGATAACTTCTTTGGATTTATGCTCAAATGACCTGCCTATAAAGCCAATTATTTTGTTTGCCTTCTTAACAACTTCTGAACATTGTTGACTCGGTTATAAGTTACTCGATATTGTTACTCCCAGATCGGTTTCTTTGTTTACATTCTTAAGCTGAGTGCCATTCATCGAATAGTTTGCTTTCTCATTTAGGTATCCGATATGTAGTACTTTACATTTATCCGCATTGAAATTCATTTGCCAAATTTGGGCCCAACATGACAATTTATCTAGATTGTGTTGCATATCGTCAACTTGTTCTTTTGAGAGTACGCTATTTGCAAATTTTTGTATCGTCAGCAAATTTTGAGATTGTATAGGTGAGATCCTCATCTATGTCGTTGATGTAAATTAGAAAGATAATTGGTCCTAGTACCGATCCCTGGGGTACCCCGCTACTTACATTGGTCCATTTAGATGCCTTACCGTTTATGACTACTCTTTGCTTTATGTCGCTGAGCCAATCTTCTATCCATTTCAACACACAGTCTTGTATTCCATGCGCTTTTAGTTTTAGCAGTAAACGTTTGTGGGGAACTTTGTCAAAGGCCTTTTGAAAATCAAGGTATATAATATCTACAGCTTTACTCTCATCGTAGAGGTTGAGGATATCGTGGAAGAAGTCTAAGAGGTTTGTTAAACAGGAACGTTTTTTACGAAAGCCGTGTTGAGTATATTTAAGTAAGTTATTTACCTCTAAGTGATTTACGAGTCTGTCTCTTATGACCGTTTCTAGCATTTTACATACAATTGAGGTTAAGCTAATTGGACGATAGTTACTGGGTAGGGATTTGCTGCCTTTTTTGAATATCGGTGTTACGTTGGCTAGCTTCCACTGATCAGGCATAGTCCCAGACTGCAAGGATTCATTGAATAGCAATGTCAGTGGTTTGGAGAGCTCAGCCTTAGCTTCCTTTAGAACTCTAGGTGAGATTGTATCAGGTCCAGGCATTTTATTTACCTTGAGTTTATCTAAACAATTCAATACTTCTCTCTCTGTAACGGTGATATTGCTTAGAACATCTGAATTATCAATCTGAATCGGCGATGGTGTAGGGATATCACTGAGGTCTTCGGTTGTAAAAACTGATGCAAAGAAGGTATTGAGGGCAACCTCATTTGTACTTCGTCTTTGGTGTATTCTCCATTTTCATCGACTAACGGTCCAACAGTTGAAGTAACTACTTTTTTCTTTCTGATATAACTATAGAATTATTTCGTGTTTGTTTTACTTTGATTCGCAATATGTAACTCCAGGGTCTTTTTACTTTGCTTAATAAATGTTTTGGCTTTGCGTCGTAGCTCTACAAATTTCACCCGTTCTTCGTCATTTTGTGAGGATTTTAATCTATCATTAGCAAAATTTGTAGCAAGCAGACAGTCTGAAATATCTTTATTCCACCATTTGGGCTTATCATTATGGCCTGGACGCCGTATTTTCGATGGTATGCAGTCTTGCACTGCCTTAAGGTAAGTGGCTGTGAAACTGCCTTAAGATAAGTGGTTGTGAAACACTCCCAAGATGTATTTATGTCGTTATTGTTAGTCAGAAAGCTCCAGTAAGTTTCTTTAAGCTTTGATTTAAGTTTATGAAAATTTGCTTTCTTGAAATTAGGGACTTTCTCAATGCTGCTATTTGATTTGTTACTAGTAAACTTTAAAGTGAAAGTTATCGTACGATGGTCGCTGTTACTGAATTCATCACCAACATTCAAATTATCTATTAATTCTTCTTTTGTTGCGAGTACAATGTCAAGCACATTATTACCACGGGTCGAGATTGTACAAATTGAAAAAGTGAACTCTCTTGCAAGTTAGCATAGAGGTCGTGTCCAGAGTGTGAAGTAAGAATATCGCCCCATTTAGTCACTGGTAAGTTGAAATCGCCAAGAATTACGGTATCTTGTATGTTAGTTATTTCTGCAATTTTTTCATAAATTTCACTGAGAGAGAGAGAGAGAGAGAGAGAGAGAGAGAGAGAGAGAGAGAGAGAGAGAGAGAGAGAGAGAGAGAGATATATTGAAGCTGATCACTGAGATATGAAATTATCAAAAATCCAATAATATTACAGTGCTAATGATGAACAATATTAGAATAAAATTATGTTGTTGGAAGTTGTTAATAAATGTATATTTGTTTATTTATCTATCATCTGTCAACGCCAATGAACACTCATTTAATTTAAGGGGGGGTCACCGTTTTTGTTTTTATCTTTCTCTCCTTCCCTAGTTTGTATCCATTTGGCCCCATTCAGCCAACTGGCGAGCGATAGCGAGCCAGCATTGTATGGAAAAATCTTGTTTCAGCCGGAGACATTTTTGTATCGAATTTGTTTACAAATTTAGCTTGCTGTCAAAACAAAAATACATATATGCTGGCTTGCTACAGCTTGCCAGGAAAATATTGACACCTGCATGGGGGTAAACGTCTTAAAACAGTAGGCTGAATGGGGCCGAAAGGAAGCAAGCCAAAGAGAGAGAGAGAGAAAGTGAAAAAAACGCCTTAACCTTAACACATGCAATCACTATACTACTATGTCAAATGAATTAATACAAGGATAATGTAAACAAGATGTACACGAAAAGCACTTTATTATATTAATATATAAACATTTATAGCAAAATAGTCTCTTTTCACTATCATTGCACATGTTGGTACATAAACCCCTTCTGCACCGGCGACGTCTTTGGTATTTTATTTCAGCTACATTTAGACGATGTTATGAAGCTTAGGAAGGATAATTATGTGGTAGCTAAACAGATGAATTGAGACAGTCTGTAGCCTTATATATTGAGTAGACATCCTTCCTAAGCTGAACAAAATTGTCTAATAGTTGCCAGAATATAATGCAAAGTGCATCACCGGTACAGAAGGGGTTAAGTACAACAACATGATCTACGAATCCCAAAAGTTATGTACATTTTATTTTAGTTTCATATTATTTCATTAAGGGGGGTCAGAAGCTTTTTATCTTTCTTTTCTCTCTTTCTCTGGCTTGTATCTATTCGGCCCCATTCAGCCTACTCTTTTAAGACGTTTACTCCCATCCAGGTGTCGATTTTTACAGCATATTTTGTTTACAGTCTTTGACAGCAGGATAAATTTGTAGATTTTTCGATAGAAAAATTTCTCCGGCGAAGCCGGATTTCTCCATACAAAGCTGGTTCGCTATCGCTCACCAGGAAGAAATTGACACCTGAATTGGGATAAACGTCTTAAAACAATTGGCTGAATGGCGTCGAATGGATACACGCCAGGAAAAGAGGGAACAAGAGAGAAAGATAAAAAAAGCCTTAAACTCTATATACAGAATGTTTAAAGACCATGCTCATACAGTTTGTTCAGTATGATGATCATGTTCCAAATATTGCATATACAGTATAATTATACAGTATACGGAATATATCAATGTTCTTATATGCGCTTAGTAAAGGCTTATTACTCGTCCTAATTCTTTGAGGTGACCTAGATGTTTGTGAATGTGTGTTTTGTCTGTGTTTGTTCGTTGTTTGATGTTGTGTTTTGTGTTTTCCCTGCTCTTGCTCTGTCTTGAGTCGGCCGCCCCAAGGAAAAAATAAAATAAAATAGAATTAAATCGATATTACAAATAAAAATAGGAAAAGTGGGGATTGGGCCTGAGCATATAGACAGATATAATTCTTTGAGTCAATGCTCTACTTATCAATCAAATTAAATAATGCAATTCTTGTCAATTAACACGCTTTAGGCATTGATATATATATATATATATATATATATATATATATATATATATATATATATATATATATATAAAAGTATATGCATACACAATTCTCCTTAATACTCTTATTTTATTATTATCTTATAAGTGTTCAATTAATGTCAGTATCCTATATCATAAGTAATGCGATGCTATCAACGTCAAATGTATAGAATAATTCAAAATGTTAGTCACAGAAATCTCATAATTACTTAAAACTCGAGCTACTTAATGTTTGCTAAATTATTGTTTCGTATTACTATTAGTCTAGGGTAATAGATTTTTGTTGTCTTCATATGCAGCAACATTTTACAGACATAGCCTACATATTACCAGGTTAATGATTTAATTTGATATATTTTATAATAATCTAGCATTATTAGGACGGTATTATTGGTTATTGGATTCTTATAAACTTTTCCGGACACGTAGCGATAATAATTATACAATGAAGTTCATGCAAACAATTTTGCAAGATTAACTGTCCGAGTACCAGCGACGTGTGCTATATTTTATTACAGCCATATATCGCCGATAATATGCAGCTTAGGAAGGGTCTGTGGTAGTTAAAAAGTATGGTGGAGATATATTGAAGCCTTATTTTTGCTACAGGTCCTTCCTAAGCTGAATAAAATCGACTAACAAAAGCCAAAATATGATAAAAGAACGTCCCTGGTACTTATTATAATATGATAAAAGAACGTCCCTGGTACTTATTATAATATGATAAAAGAACGTCCCTGGTACTTATTATAATATGATAAAGAACGTCCCTGGTACTTATTATAATATGATAAAGAACGTCCCTGGTACTTATTATAATATGATAAAAGAACGTCCCTTTTACTTATTATAACATGATAAAGAACGTCCCTGGTACTTATTATAATATGATAAAGAACGTCCCTGGTACTTATTATAATATGATAAAAGAACGTCCCTGGTACTTATTATAATATGATAAAAGAACGTCCCTGGTACTTATTATAATATGATAAAAGAACGTCCCTGGTACTTATTATAATATGATAAAGAACGTCCCTGGTACTTATTATAATCTACAATATATTTGTTTTATATTAATTTCCCTAAGACTGTGCCCGATCTACTTTATGCCACTTGCCAATCTATCTTAAACATAACGTTTTCCAAGCTACGTCTCGTCTTCGAAATTAACCGTATACAGTTCCATACTATGCCTTAAAAAATATCCCAATCTATGTTTTGACCTACAAGTGTGTTTTTGGTGTGATGTACCTACTCGGGCTCTGGCTTGAGGCCCCCCCCCCCCTCCAAAAAACAAAAAACAAAAAAAAGGGACAAGTGGGGATTGGGCCTGAGTATATACATAAATACTTATACATGTTTTGCCAGTCGTCTAATTTTGCTTACTGTATAGTGTTTTCCAATCTACTCTTTATTCTTTCTCAACCTATATTGCATTCCTTTCTCAACCTATATTGCATTCCTTTCTCAACCTATATTGCATTCCTTTCGCAATCTATCTTACATTTTTATAAACTCAAACTCTCATAGGGCTATAACGTTTGTATAAACTCAAACTCTCATAGGGCTATAACGTTTGTATAAACTCAAACTCTCATAGGGCTATAACGTTTGTATTAACTCAAACTCTCATAGGGCTATAACGTTTGTATAAACTCAAACTCTCATAGGGCTATAACGTTTGTATAAACTCAAACTCTCATAGGGCTATAACGTTTGTATAAACTCAAACTCTCATAGGGCTATAACGTTTGTAAAAACTCAAACTCTCATAGGGCTATAACGTTTATAAACTCAAACTCTCATAGGGCTATAACGTTTGTATAAACTCAAACTCTCATAGGGCTATAACGTTTATAAACTCAAACTCTCATAGGGCTATAACGTTTGCATAAACTCAAACTCTCATAGGGCTATAACGTTTGTATAAACTCAAACTCTCATAGGGCTATAACGTTTGTATAAACTCAAACTCTCATAGGGCTATAACGTTTGTATAAACTCAAACTCTCATAGGGCTATAACGTTTGTATAAACTCAAACTCTCATAGGGCTATAACGTTTGTATAAACTCAAACTCTCATAGGGCTATAACGTTTGTATAAACTCAAACTCTCATAGGGCTATAACGTTTGTATAAACTCAAACTCTCATAGGGCTATAACGTTTGTATAAACTCAAACTCTCATAGGGCTATAACGTTTGTATAAACTCAAACTCTCATAGGGCTATAACTTTTGTATAAACTCAAACTCTCATAGGGCTATAACGTTTGTATAAACTCAAACTCTCATAGGGCTATAACGTTTCCCAATCCTACGCTTTCCGATGTTGAAACATAGGTTTTGATGTTCCAAGTCTACCATTTCTACGAGTGTTTTTGTGTCTAGATATTACTTTTATAAGGGAGCCCACCTCGCTGTTTATAAAGGAGCCCACCTCGCTGTTTATAAGGGAGCCCACCTCGCTGTTTATAAAGGAGCCCACCTCGCTGTTTATAAGGGAGCCCACCTCGCTGTTTATAAAGGAGCCCACCTCGCTGTTTATAAGGGAGCCCACCTCGCTGTTTATAAGGGAGCCCACCTCGCTGTTTATAAAGGAGCCCACCTCGCTGTTTATAAGGGAGCCCACCTCGCTGTTTATAAGGGAGCCCACCTCGCTGTTTATAAAGGAGCTCACCTCGCTGTTTATAAGGGAGCCCACCTCGCCGTTTATAAAGGAGCCCACCTCGCTGTTTATAAGGGAGCCCACCTCGCTGTTTATAAGGGAGCCCACCTCGCTGTTTATAAGGGAGCCTACCTCGCTGTTTATAAAGGAGCCCACCTCGCTGTTTATAAGGGAGCCCACCTCGCTGTTTATAAGGGAGCCCACCTCGCTGTTTATAAGGGAGCCTACCTCGCTGTTTATAAAGGAGCCCACCTCGCTGTTTATAAAGGAGCCCACCTCGCTGTTTATAAAGGAGCCCACCTCGCTGTTTATAAGGGAGCCCACCTCGCTGTTTATAAAGGAGCCCACCTCGCTGTTTATAAGGGAGCCTACCTCGCTGTTTATAAAGGAGCCCACCTCGCTGTTTATAAGGGAGCCCACCTTTGCTGTTTATAAAGGAGCCCACCTCGCTGTTTATAAGGGAGCCCACCTCGCTGTTTATAAGGGAACCCACCTCGCTGTTTATAAGGGAGCCTACCTCGCTGTTTTCTCTTTTTCTCCCTCACTCTTTGGCTTGTATCTATTCGGCTCCATTCAGACTACTGTTTTAAGACGTTTAGCCCCATCCAGGTGTCAATATTTTTTCTGGCGAACGGTAGCGATCCAGCATATACATATTTTTGTTTTGACAGCAAGCTTAATTTGTACATTTTTCGATAGAAATATGTCTCCGGCGAAGCCGGATATCTCCGTACAATACTGGCTCGCTATCGCTCGCCAGGAAGAAATCGACACCTGGATGGGGATAAACGTCTTAATACAGTTGGCTGAATGGGGCCGAATGGATACACACCAGAGAAAGAGAGAAAAGGAGAAAAAGATAAACAAAAAGTCGGTGACCCTCCTTAACACAACTTTATTTTCCGTATTAATTATTTATTACAGAAAGACTTGTTATGGAATAAAGTGAGAATAAGTTCAATACATAGTATTTTGTCATTGTAAAACATTCAATGTAGTTCATAATGATGGTTTATTCTCACATATAATAAAATCGCTTGTCAGTTGTAGCTCAGATTAACTAAACAAAAGAAAAAGAAAACAAAAAATATATATACTGTCTATATACTGTTTATATATATATATATATATATATATATATATACATATTATATATACATATATATATATATATATATATATATGTATATATATAGCGAATATATACAGTATATATATATATATATATATATATATATATATAAAGACATATCTATAAATATATATATATATATAAATATATATATACTATATACAGTATATACTGTATATATATATATACAGTATATATATATATATATATATATATATATATACATATACTGTATATATATTTACTATATATATATTTACTGTATATATATATATACCGGTATATATATATTTTTATTTATTTTTTCTATGTGAATGAGGGAGACAAAAGGCATAACTGCCTGCAGCGAGTGCCTCCCCCAGATTTCAAAGAGTGCCAGGGCCGAAATCAAGGGACGTTCGAGCTAAAATACCTGGACACACGGAGTTTGAAGCAATTTAAGTCATAGGAAGAGGGAATAACTGATTCTGGGAGAGAGTTCCAGAGCTCAGCAGTTGAATAAAAGAAAATCTGAGAATAGCATTTCACTCTTGAGTTGGAGAGTTGCACAGGGTAGTGTTGCAGATTGTGTTGCAAGGCGGGTACTACGTACCCTACGTAGAGGAGGTGGTATAAACTCTCCGAGGAACACTGATTATTGTAGTAGCGATAGAATAGTGAGAGAGATGCAACATTGCGGCGAAGAGAGAGAGATTGCAGAGAGTTGGTGAGTGGACGGGAGTTAATGATACAATAGGCTATCCTTTCTACTTTAATCTAGGAGTGCGGGATGAGAGGATCCTCCCCACACATGTGAACAATACTCAATACAAGGACGCACTGTGCCCCTGTACAGAGCAAGAAGCTGCGCAGGGGTAAAGAACTCCTTGAGGTGGTTGAGCACACCCAGCTTCTGGGGGGCTGCCTTAGCGAGACTGGTAATATGGTGTTTCCAAGTGAGAGCAGAAGAAAAAGAGACACCGAGAACATTGAGGGAAGATGAAGGGTTGATTTTTGTATTGTTGAACAATAAGGGATAGTCCTCTGGAGGTTCCTGACGGATAGTAAGATGGATAAATTGAATTTTGGAAGCATTAAATGCAACAAGGTTTTCTCTACCCCAATTGGAAATAGTAGCTAGATCAGAAGATAAGCATTTTAAGGCTTCATTACGTTTACTTTTGAGGGACTGCTGGCTGGGGCGTTCTGGAAAACTAATTGAGTGGTGTAAAGTAGAGTCGTCTGCATATGATTGGATGGGACTGGATGTACAGTTGAGAAGATCATTTATGAAAATTAGAAAGAGAATAGGAGATAGGACAGAACCTTGAGGAGCACCGGAGTTGATAGGATGAGGAAATGAGCGATGGCCGTCCACAACCGCAGCTATGGAACGGGAGGAAAGGAAATTAGAGACAAAGGCACAGATGGAGGGACAGAAACCGAAGGAGGGCAGTTTGGAAATTAAAGATTTGTGCCAGACTCTATCGAAGGCCTTCGATATGTCTAGTGCAACAGAAACGAATTACCGAAAGTTGGATGACCAAGAGTTAGTAAGATATGAACGAATATCACCAGTAGCGCGACCCTTAAGGAAGCCATACTGGCGATCTGAGAGCAGATTAAGACAAGATAATCTTATATATATATATATATGTATATACATATACATAAGGAAGTTGGAGCTTTAAACATCAATATCAAATAATAATACAATAATAATGTAGGTGTCTGATGGATAAACAATATGTTGAATTGGGTTTTATATACGGTATGTATAGATGTACTACCACCGCATATGTTGAATTGGGTTTTATATACGGTATGTATAGATGTACTACCACCGCATATGTTGAATTGGGTTTTATATACGGTATGTATAGATGTACTACCACCGCATATGTTGAATTGGGTTTTATATACGGTATGTATAGATGTACTTCCACCGCATATGTTGAATTGGGTTTTATATACGGTATGTATAGATGTACTACCACCGCATATGTTGAATTGGGTTTTATATACGGTATGTATAGATGTACTACCACCGCATATGTTGAATTGGGTTTTATATACGGTATGTATAGATGTACTACCACCGCATATGTTGAATTGGGTTTTATATACGGTATGTATAGATGTACTACCACCGCATTGAATTGGGTTTTATATACGGTATGTATAGATGTACTACCACCGCATATGTTGAATTGGGTTTTATATACGGTATGTATAGATGTACTACCACCGCATATGTTGAATTGGGTTTTATATACGGTATGTATAGATGTACTACCACCGCATATGTTGAATTGGGTTTTATATACGGTATGTATAGATGTACTTCCACCGCATATGTTGAATTGGGTTTTATACGGTATGTATAGATGTACTACCACCGCATATGTTGAATTGGGTTTTATATACGGTATGTATAGATGTACTACCACCGCATTTGTTGAATTGGGTTTTATATACGGTATGTATAGATGTACTACCACCGCATATGTTGAATTGGGTTTTATATACGGTATGTATAGATGTACTACCACCGCATTGAATTGGGTTTTATATACGGTATGTATAGATGTACTACCACCGCATATGTTGAATTGGGTTTTATATACGGTATGTATAGATGTACTACCACCGCATATGTTGAATTGGGTTTTATATACGGTATGTATAGATGTACTACCACCGCATATGTTGAATTGGGTTTTATATACGGTATGTATAGATGTACTACCACCGCATATGTTGAATTGGGTTTTATATACGGTATGTATAGATGTACTACCACCGCATATGTTGAATTGGGTTTTATATACGGTATGTATAGATGTACTACCACCGCATTTTAGCTGGTAATTCTGCCAAATATCGATGTCTACAGCTCCAACTTCCTTATAGAACGAAAATTGCAAGTGGTCAATTGAATTCTTCTCAACCTTGTATACTGCAACATAGGTTATTTTTATTCCGTATACGGTCGCGCTAATAAGTCATGTCATTACGTTTGGCTCGCTCTGTGCTGTATTAATGTCTGTCAAATGTTGGATAGAGTGGATAAGACGTGTAGGAATATGTTTGTATATCTCACTCAAAAAGAAGAAATCATGTGTAATTATTGCTGATACCAAATGTTGACATAACATAATTGGTGCTGAGACATCACTTATTAGCGTGACGACGTACAATATTCTACACATATATAAATATTTATTTTAACATTCGACATTGGACTGTTGAATAAAAGTAACACCCCGTTCTTAACATTATTCATCAATTACAAACCCCAATGTACTTGAATAAACTAATGAAAGCATATGGTCCTCCCGGGATTCGAACTCGGGACACCACACCCAGAACATTAGCATCTAAACCAATACACCACCTATATACCCAGCCTTTACACTCTATACATTATTATACATTAGTTTATACTTGTATATAAAATTATATATATACATGCATTTTCATACAAGTTTGCTCTAAGGGTTACTGGTAGGCTGGCTATATAAGGGTACATTTTCTGCTACACACAACCTTTGTTAAGGGGATACCACTCGCTGTTTATGGACCCCCTTCTTCCTCATGTTAAGCATATTTGTTTTGAAATTTAAAGACGTTCCTTTCATTAGTTTGGCGAATTTAATACCTTTCGCCCCATTTCGTTTTCAATTTCAAGATCTTTTGTGCCATTTAGGTGTCGATATTTTCCTGGCGAGCGATAGCGGCCTGTAATTTTAAGAGGAACCGGCCTTCGGTCGGGACATTTTTCTATCGAAAAATGTTTAAATTTATCTTGAAGGGGGGTCTAGGGAGTGTTTTTTTAACACTCAAGGCGCGGGGCATGACATATGTCGAGCGAGAGAATAATGGCCACCCCTGCGGGGCCCGACATTAATCGGGCGGGATTTTGAGCACATTATCGGCTCTGAGAGAGAGTCCACGCGTTGGGAGGACGATAGGCGGCTTCTGACCGTTCGGCACGGACCCAGTGCCGAAACTGACACTACCTTTGCAACATTCCACACCCACAGCCGCGAAAAACTCGTATTTTAGGGTTTTTCCCCTCGTGTTGCACGACCGCTACAGGATAACCCGTTGTCGTACAATGATTCAGGTGTCATTGGAAAGCTCTATTATCGCCCTTTCACGGATACATAATTGTATTACGCTCTGGCTCTTGTTTATGCATGAAAAAGAGCATGGAATGAAGCTTGTTTAGGGTAAATATGCCCGTCAGGCAGGTAGTAGAAGTTACAAACATCCCCATTCGTAAGAGGTTAAGCTTGATGGAGGTCTAAATGAATAAATTAATTAATAGACCAAAAAAACGAGTAGTACCCCTTTAAAGACTTGTGAGCAGCGGATGATGAACTAGGGAATGAATGCATCGTGAGCAAGAATATGTGACTATGTATGCAAGAATATGTATGTAAGAATATGTAAGAATATGTAAGAATGCAGTATGTATGCAAACATTGAGGTGGGTAGGGCCATTAGTAAGGCTATTTGGGCATTAAGGACTGATCGTCAAGCCTGAGTCTATTCCGATAATCAAGAGACGGACTTAGGGGGAGGCAGTTGGTTTTTCTGGCCCCTCTTCTACCTCAGGTTTAGCCCATTCGTTTTTAGATTTTTAGACATTCGCCTCATTAGTTTGACGATTTTAAGAATTTACACGCCATTTCTTTGTCAATATTAAAACCTTTCGTGCCATTTGGGTGTCGATTTTCTCCTGGCGAGCGACAAAGAGCGTGTAATTTTAGGAGTAACTGGCCTTTGGCCGGGACATTTTTCTACCGAAAAATGTACACATTTATATTGAAGAGGGGTCATGTGTGTTTTTTTTTTTTTAACCCACTGAACCCCAGCTAGTTAATAATAAATGTACCACCCAGGACCAGCAGGTTGTGAAATTTTTTGTTTTGTTTTCCAGAAAACACCAGGAATGGGTTAGACATGAAGGAAAACCCACAAAAAACCGATCCCCTAGGTCATTAAGGGGTCCTACGGTGCGCCCGAAAGTCAGAATTAACATGGGGAAATGGGTAGGCAAAAACAGGCAAAAACAGGTTTTTGCGCGCTCACACTCACGCAGATGGACTTTGAGAGTTTTAAACCATCGGCATTGTTGCGTGGGATACTTACACAGTTCTCATACAAATCTGAACCCCCTAGGTGCCATAGGACCGGAGTAATTAAACCCCGACGCAACATGTGCGTCCTGGGGTTCAGCGTTACATACATTGCCGACGCACTGTTTGCGTCGCTGGGGTTCTGTGGGTTAAGTTTGATAGAGGTTTAGAGAGCAAACTAAACCCCATCCTTAAACCAGTAAGCCGAACCAGTAAATAATGCTTCACAATACCGTCTGAGCTCCCTTAACGTCCTAAAGAAGAAATAGCAAGAGAGTGTATGTGTTGAGGGGGGTCACCTGCTTTTTGTTATCTTTCTCTCCTTTTCTCTCTTTCTCTGGCTTGTATCCATTCGGCCCCATTCAGCCTACTGTTTTAAGACATTTATTCTCATCCAGGTGTCGATATCTTCCTGGCGATCGATAGCGAGCCAGCATTGTATAGAGAAATACGGCTTCGCCGGAGAAATTTTTCTATCAAACATTTTACAAATTTTGCTTGCTGTCAAAACAAAAATATATATATGCTGGCTCGCTACCGCTCGCCAGGAAAAATATTGACACCGGGATGGGGTTAAACGTCTTAAAACAGTAGGCTGAATGGGGCCGAATGGATACAAGCCAAAGGGAGAGGGAGAAAAAGAGAAAAAAAGTGAGGTGGGCTCCCTTAACGTCCTAAAGAAGAACTAGCGAGAGATTGTAACAGTGTTAATGGTGGTGCGGCTGTGGTTGATGTCTTGAATAGGGCTTGGCCTGCTTTTGTTCTCTCCTTTTCTCTCTTTCTCTGGCTTGTATCCATTCGGCCCCATTCAGCCTACTGCTTTAAGACGTTTATCCCCATCCAGGTGTCGATTTTGTCCTGGCGAGCGACAGCGAGCCAGCATTGTATGGAGAAATCCGGCTTTGCCGGAGAAATGTTTCTATCGAAAATGCTGTTAAAGACATTTAAAAAAATAAATTGGCTCACTACCGCTCGCCAGGAAAAAATCGACACTTGGATGGGGATAAACGTCTTAAAACAGTAGGCTGGATGGGGCCGAATGGATACAACCCAGAGAAAGAGAGACAACGAGAGAAACAGAGCAGGTGACCCCCTTTAATAGTGGTAAGGGTGGTGCGGCTGTGGTTGATGTTGTGAATATAGGGCTTGAAGTGAGGCAGGCGAACTACTAGAGTAGACCAGGTATACTCCACCACACTACCACCACCACCACCATAACCTCCACCACCACCATCCCTGTTCCTCCGCCACTGATAGTAAGATGAGCGCCGCAGTCTGAAACAAAAGAGATAGACGTGGTGTCACTTTAACAAATCACATTCTTGTGTTCAGTAAAATTAAGGGGGTTCACCGGCTATTTTTATCTTTATCTCCTTTTCTCTCTTTCCCTGGCTTGTATTCATTCGGCCCCATTCAGTCAACTGTTTTAAGACGTTTATCCCCATCCAGCTGTCGATTTCTTCCTGGTGAGCGATAGCTAGCCATCATTTTATGGAGAAATCCAGCTTCGCCGGAGACATTTTTCTATCGAAAAATGTACAAATTTAGCTTGCTGTCAAAACAAAACTATATATATATATAATATATATATATATGCTGGCTCGCTACCGCTCGCCAGGAAAATATTGACACCTGGATGGGGGTAAACGTCTTAAAACAGTAAGCTGAATGGGGCCGATTTAATGCAAGCCAAAGAGAGAGGAAGAGGAAAGAGAGAAAAAACGAGGTGGGCTCCCTTAAATAAAAATGTTCAAACATGTTAACATTGTCACGCATTGAGAAAGATATACAAGATAATGTATTATTCGAATTACAGTATGTTGTAGGTTATGTTTTTAATGTTGATCTTTGAAGCTGAAAAGAATGGTATCAGTCAATATGATCATGATTTTAACCCTTTGAGTACCAGTGACGTGTGATATATTTTATTCTAGCTATATTTAGACGATATGATGCAGCTTGGGAAAGATCTGTGGTAGTGAAAAGGTTTGGTTGAGATAGTTTGATGCCTGTTATTGATAAAGGTCTTTCTTAAGCTGAATAAAATCCTCCTATAGTTGTCAGAATATGATGAAAAGGACGTTTCTGGTATTGCACGGGTATTGTTTTAAGTAGTGTTATTATTATTATTATTATTAGTAGTAGTAGTAGTAGTAGTAGTAGAAGTCGTAGTAGTACAGGGTATAGTTCAACATCTATTATTTGAGAAGAGGATTTCAGTAGGCCTATACAAAGAACAAATTAGCGGTTACTGATAGGAGAGGACCAAGTATTAATCCCTTACGTACCGGCGACCTCTTTTTAATTTAATGTTTGCCATATTTCGACGATTTTGTACAGTTTAAGAAGGATCTGTGATAGTATAAATGGTTGCGGGAGACAGTTTGAAGCCTGTGAATTGCTGGAGGCCCTTTTAAAACTGATTCAAATCGTCTAATAGTAGCCAGAATATTAATAAAAAGACGTTGCCGGTATAGAAGGGGTTAATAACTATATAGCTGAATCTCTGCTCTTGTAAAGTATAGGAACAACTTTACATTGTGTACATTAAACGAAAAATGGACGTCTTTTTTCATAAATATGTTGGACAAGCTATTGCACTTGCTTTAATAAATATTTATACAACAAATTTCAACTCAGGGGGAGACACTAGACACAGGCAGTTCTGCCTATTCTCTCCCCCACTCACATAGAACAAAAAAAGAAAACTTATATATATATATACTGGTATATATATATATATATATATATATATATATATATATAAGAGGTCGGGTTGGTGGGCTTACGACCCCCACCCGTGAAAAGTACCTAAGCAAAGAAAAACAAACGAACAGCCTCGGATGCAGGCGGACCCTATGTTGACGAACCAGAACAGACTAAGGACATTTCCTTCGGACATTCTGAGAATGGCTACATGGAATGTTAGTGGCATGAATGATGGCACAAAAGAGAGAGAGGTTCTGGAAGTGCTAGTGAATGCCAGGCTGGATGTATGTGGAATGACAGAGACCAAATGGAAAGGTTCAGATGTGGGAGTGTGGAATGGGTGTGTGAGCTGAAGTGAGTGAAGGTGCAGCGAGAGAAGGTGCGTGTTTGTTTGTAAGTAACAAATGGAAGGAATGTGTAAGAGAGTATGGGTCTGTGGGTTCAAGGATTGTGTGGGTGAGAATGAAAGTAGGAATACAAACGTGGGTGATTGTGTGTGTGTATGCACCGAAGAGGATAAACTTGAAAGAGAGAAAGAGGAGTTCTGAATGAATGTGGAGGCGTGCCTGGATAAGTTTGACAAGAACGAAAGAATATTTCTGATTGGGGATATGAATGGTAAGGTGGGTGATAGGAAAGTTGAGGGAGTGGTGGGAGGGTGGGGGGTACCATCAGAGGTGAATGGGAATGGTAGTGCACTTGTGGACGCATGTGTGGGGAGGAGGTTGTGGATAGCCAACACCTTCTTCCGACACAGAATGATACACAGGTACACGTGGAAACGGGTGTGGACGATGAAGGATAAGACAGTGGTGGAACGAAAGTCATTGATTGATTATGTATGTATGGATGAACGAATGAAGAAATCTATGATGGATGCTAGGGTGTATAGGGGTATTGGAGGGGGGTCTGTCTGATCATTATGTAGTAGTAGCTAAGGTTAGGATACAAAAGAAGTGGGTGAGGAGAGCTGGAGGGAGGCGAGAGGACGGTGGAATGGTGAGGAGGGTGGAGAGGTTACAGGAGGAGGAAATCAGGGAAGAGTACAGGAGAGCAGTAGAAAGACGACTAGGTGGGTTCGACCTGGAAGTTATGGAGAAAGTGGAGGAGATGAGCAAGGTGTTTAAGAAAGAGATCTGTGCAGCATGTGAGGAGGTGTGTTGAGTGAGGGAGTGAAAGGTACAGCATGGTGGACAGAAAAGGTAAAAATAGCTGTGGAAGAAAAGAAGAAAGCATATAGAGAGTGGTTGGGTAGTAGAGGGAATGAAGATTTCGGAGACAGAAACGAGCGAGGTACGTGGAGAGAAAGAGGGTGGTGAAGAGAGTAGTGAAGGAAAGTAAGAGAAGAGTAGATGAGGAATTTGGAAGGAATCTGAGTGTAAAATGGAGGGAGAGTAAGAAACTGTTCTGGAAAGAAGTCAAGAAAGTTAGGGAAGGTAGCAAGGGAAACAGTAAGGGTGTAAAAGATAAGAATGGGAGAATGCTAGCCGAGAAGCAAGAGAGAGTCGAAAGATGGAGGGAGTACTTCAATGAGTTGCTAAATGTAAGGAATGAAGAGCCAGCAAACATAGTTGGATATGGTATGGGAGGGAGAAGAAGAGAAGTAGTGGAGGAGGAGGTGGGGATCAGGAGGTCAGAAGTGTGGGAAGCCATGAAAAGAGTAAAGTTGGGGAAAGCACCAGGAACAGACGGAGTGTGTGGGGAAATGTTGAGGTATGTTGGTGAGATAGTGATCGAATGGGTATGGAAAATGTGCAAACTAGCATGGGAGAAGGGGAGTGCACCCGATGACTGGAAGACTGGCATAATAGTCCCCCTATATTAGGGCAAAGGGGAAAGAGGAGTGTATGGTAACCACCGAGGAATATGTCTTCTAAGCGTAGTAGGGAAGGTATTCAGTAGGGTGGTGATTGAGAGAGTGAGAGTGAGAACGGAGAAATGGATAGGCGACGAGCAGGGACGTTTTAGGAAGGGAAGAGGATGTGTAGATCAGATTTTTACCCTGAATTGTGTTGTGGAGAAATATCTGGAGAAGAAACAAAAGGTGTATGTTGCCTTTCTGGACTTGGAGAAGGCCAATGACAGAGTGGATAGAAAAGGTTTGTGGAAAGTACTTAACCCTTTCACGCTCATATGACGCAGAGGTTGCCAGATTAGCAATAAGAAATAGAATTATCTCACTCTTATAATTACTTCTCCAACATTTGTTTTCTGCCCACAGCTAACTCATGACATCTGCAGAGGTTGAAGTAACTAAACTAAAGGTTTCTCAATACCCCTGATGGTAACAAAGGCTTTAAAGTATCCCTAATAGGCTCAAAGTTGTTGCGTCATATGTCGGAGTGGGTTTGAATATACGGAGTAGATGGCAAGTTGCTGAAAGCAGTGAAGAGCATGTATGAGGGTGCAAAGGCGGCAGTACGTGTGGAGAATGAGCAGAGCGAGTTCTTTGACCTGAATGTTGGTTTGAAACAGGGGTGTGTGATGTCCCCGTGGTTTTTTACTGTATATATGGATGGAGTATGAAAGAAATACTATCAAGAGCAGTGGATGTTGGTGTATCGCTGAAAAGGGAGGGAAATGAGTGGAAGCTACCTATACTGCTGTATGCGGATGATGCAGTTTTGATGAGCGATAATGAATGGGAGTTGCAGGGTCTGGTAAATGAGTTTAGAACAGAGGGCGAAAAACGGAATTTGAAGGTAAATGCGGGGAAGAGCAAGATTATGGTCTTCGAAAGGGGTGAAGTCACTGAGTGTGAGGTGAAGCTGAATGGTCAGGCTATGGGAATCGTCAACTCTTTTAAGTATCTGGGCAGTGTGTTGAGTAAAGCTGGGACTATGGATGAAGAAGTGCGGGAGAGGGTACAACAGGGGAAAAGGGTTGTAGGAACGCTGAAAGCAGTAACAAGAAATAGGGTGGTCAGTATGGGAGTGAAGAAGTCCTTGCGTGACAGTGTGGTTATCCCGACACTGACTTACAGAAGCGAAGCATGGACGTTTGAGAAGAGACTCAGATCAAGAGTGAGAGCAGTGGAAATGAATTACTTAAGAAGTGCGTGCGGAGTTACATGGAGGGATAGACAGACTAATGAAGAAGTAAGAAGGAGGTGTGGTCTGGAGGTAGATGTGCTGGAAAGTGGAAAAAGAACAACTTGAGATGGTTCGGCCATATGGAACATATGGAAAGCGTGAGAATGACTAAGAGGGTGTACGAGAGCGAGGTGGAGGGACAGAGAGGGAGAGGTAGACCGAAGGAGAGGTGGAAGGATGGAGTGAGGAAGTATATGAACGAAGGCGGTGCTGGTTGGGGGAGGGGCGTCGACTGACTGGGGACAGAAGTGCATGGGGGCGGTTCGTTCGTGGCCACCCCTTCGGGGATCACGGCGTCGGGCAATAGATAGATATATATATATATATATATATATATATATATATATATATACAGTATATACTGTATATACATATATATATAAAATTATATATATATACCGGTATATATATATTTTTTTTTTCTATGTGATTGAGGGAGACAAAAGGCATAACTGCCTATTGCGAGTGCCTCCCCCATAGTTGAAAGAGTGACAGGGCCAAAATCAAGGGACGTTAGAGCCAAAATGCCCGGACACACAGAGTTTGAAGCAATTTAAGTCATAGGAAGAGGGAAAGACTGATTCTGGGAGAGAGTTCCAGAGCTCAGCTGTTGAGTAGAAGAAAGTTTGAGAGTAACGTTTCACTCTTGGGTTGGAGAGTGGCACAGAGTAGGGGTGGAATTGAGTTGCAAGACGGGTGCCACGTGCCCTACGTAAAGGAGGTGATATACTTCCTGATCGTTCACCGTACTGTGCGGACGTATCAGCCTGGCGCTCCTGGCAGCCTAGACTAGCTGTTGGTCTTCACCTTTTTCTTCATTTCCTCCTCTACTACTGACACAGAAGCTCAACATGGAACTATAACATCTTGGACCACTAAATCATTCAATATGCTGCAGAAATTACTACTTTTGGTCGCTGTTGCCGTTAGTGGTTTGTCAGTGTGCTGCCTGCGGACCAAGCCCTCGCCATCGTCTTACCAGCTTGAGTGGAGTGAAGCACCGAACCCCTGGACCCGCCACCGAGTCACTATGCCCCGACTAATATACACCAGGAAAAACTTATTTCTACTGAAAAAAGGTAACGGATACCCTGCACCCTGTATTATAGAAAAACTTAAACATTTGAAAATATTTCACGCCCGTGGCAACAAAAGGGGGCGAAATTTTCCTCGTAATATAAGTGTTGTGAAGACCAAAAGAAAAATGAATAAACCAGTGACTATAAAACCGTACAGACATTTTGAAATACCCAGGATTTGGTATAGTCTTCCTTCCCTCCTGCTAGCCAATGTTACTTCACTAACAAATAAAATTGATGAACTTACAACAGTGATACATAATTGCTCACCCGGCATCGTGGCCATAACTGAAGCCTGGCAAATAATACCAGAAATTATCCATATTGAAAACTACCGCCTTTTCTGTCAACTGCGAACTGAAAAACGTGGTGGTGGTGTGGCCCTATTCTGCCGCAGTGAACTTTGCCCATTTCCCCTACCCATTAATGTAGCGAACGAAGTGGAAGCATTATGGATCCGAATCACTCCCTCCTTACACCCCAGACATGTTGCATATATTATTTGTTGTGTTGTTTATCACCCCCCAAGACACCATACACGTGATTTACTCCTACAACATATTTCTGATACGTCTGACCTATTAAAATTACAGTACTCATCATCTAAATGTATTATATGTGGTGATTTTAATGAAATAGACACGTCTGACCTTCAAACACACCTTCAGCTAACCCAAGTAGTAAATTTCCCTACACACCATAATAATATTTTAGATATAATCCTAACAGATATGTCAAACCTTTATGAAACCCCGATTCCAAGCCATTTGGACGAAGCAATCACACCTCTGTTTTCTGGACTCCCAAACCTACTTTCGCTCACACAAATAAGAACAAAACACACACGTACAGACCTATAACCGACTCGGCAATTCGACTCTTCGGTGATTGGATTGTTCGATACCCATGGGTTGAGGTGTTAACTGTTGAAGATGTTTATAGAAAATGGGAAAATGATCTCAATACTATTAATATAGCCTACCTACATTTCTTCCCTGAAAAAACTGTATTTACTCACCAGTCTGACCTCCCTTGGATTAATTGCCGTATTAAACGACTTATGCAACAACGTGACAATGCCTTTAAAGCCAACAACACCACCCTTTTCAAATAACTTCGAAACAAAGTTATTAGAGAAATTAAAATGGCAAAAAAGACTTTCTATCCCAACAAAATACAACACTTGAAACACACAAACATTAGTGAATGGTTTAGCCAAATTCAGGAATTTTGTGGCCTTAAGAACCGACCCTCTACCTTCCCGTGTGTCAACCATCTCACCAGTAATGAAGCAGCCGAGACAATAAATAATCATTTTGCCTCTATATGTCAACAACTTCCCAAGCTATCTCATGACCAGCTCCCAGCATACCTCCCTGCCCCCTCCCCCCCACCTATCGTATTAGAGTACGAAGTTTGCCGTCGTTTACAGATTCTCAAACCTAAACGCTCCTCCACTCCACTCGATCTTCCTATCCGCTTATACAAAGAATTTGCTCCTGAACTTTCCTTACCTCTCACATCCATAATTAATGCTTCCTTACAACAATCCAAATGTCCTAAAGATTGGAAGCATTCCTGTCACTCCAATCCCTAAATCTTCAAACCCTCAATCTCTTAATGAACTATGGCTCATAGCTATTACACCTATTCCTAGCCTTATTTGTGAAAGTTTTGTAGCTGAATTGGCTTACAAAGATATATACAATAAATTAGACTCGTGCCAGTATGGAAATATTAAATCCTCATTCACCTCACACTACCTCATCAGTTTTCTTGACTTCATTCATTAAACTTTAGACCGCCGAAACACGTCAGTAACAGCAGTATTCATAGATTTCAAAAAAGCCTTCGATCTAGTGAACCACACCATTATAATTAAGAAAGCACTACAACTTGGCCTCAGGGAATGTCTTACCTCCTGGTTGGCGGATTTCCTCAACGACCGTCAACAATCCGTCCGCTTTCTAGGCAGTATCTCTAGTTCACAAACACTTACTTGCGGTTTGCCTCAAGGGGCACGAATGGTTATTTAATACTCAGCAATAACGCCCTTCAAGACGCAGAACTCAAATGGAAATATGTTGACGATTCCACACTAGCCTCTTCCATCAGCAACGCTTCTCCAGACTACAGCATTCTCCAAGCCAACCTAGATGCCCTACTGACCTGGACACAAGATAATTATGTCACTATTAACCTAAACAAAACACTTGTCATTAACTTCAATGTTGCTTCTAAACCCATCCCTCCACCCACCCTCAAGCTTGGCAATCACACCCTCGAGATAGTTCAGTCCACTAAATTACTTGGTGTTTCCCTTCAGCAAAAACTACTCTGGGATAAACATGTTAACACCATAGCTAGTGCTTCTTCTTATCGGCTACACATGTTACGCACCCTGAAACAACTAGGGGTTCCCAGAGATGACATGCTACTTTTATACAAATCTTTTATATTACCCAAACTCTGCTATGCTTCACCCGTTTGGTCATCCTCTCTCAACTTAACCCAAAGAAATAAATTAGAAAAAATTCAGAAGAGAGCACTCAGAATAATGTTAGGGGCCATCTACACCACTTACCAAGATGCATGTAACCTAATTAACGTCCTCGCCATATCTAACCTCTACGAACAACACCTTCAGCAGTTCTCCAGCAAACTACTAAACAACCCCAGACACCGTCACCTACTACCGCCCGACGCCCCTCCTCCTCTACGCGCTGTTCGCCACTTCAACCGTATTGTCCCCGTAAGAGCACCACAGACTGACCGCTACAAGAACAGCGTCATTCCTTCAATAATTAAGGTCTTAAACAGTCAATAAATTATATACATATTTTTCATTGTAAATTAGCCTGTTAGCTCTTGTGTCAATTTAAATTTTAATTTGAATTTTAATTTTAACTATGTATCAACTTCCTTGTATATTTTCAGCCTTCGGGCTGCTTTTGTGAATAAACCGTTAATTATTATTATTATTATTATTATTATACACTGGGAAATCTCTGAGGAACACTGATTATTATTATAGTAGCGATAGAATAGCGAGAGAGATGCAACATTGCGGCGGAGAGAGAGAGATTGCAGAGAGTTGGTGAGTGGACGGGAGTTAATGATACGAAAGGCCTTCCTTTCAACTTTGTCTAGGAGAGCGGTGTGAGAGGAACCTCCCCACACATGTGAACAATACTCAATACAAGGACGCACTATGCCCCTGTACAGAGTGAGAAGCTGTGCAGGGGAAAAGAACCCCCTAAGGCGGTTGAGCATACCCAGTCCTTCCAACTGAGAGCAGAAGAAAAAGAGACACCAAGAATATTGAGAGAAGATGAAGGATTGATTTTTGTATTGTAGAAGAATAAGGGATAGTCCGCTGGGAGTTCCTTACGGGTAGATAGATGGAGAAATTGGGTTTTGGAAGCATTAACCCTTAACTGGCGGCGCGCAACATAAGTCGAGTGAAATAAATTTGGACTATGTGGCGGCGCGCGACATAGGTCGTGTGGCAATTTCAGCACGTAATGTTGCTGAGAGAGAGAGACAAGTGGTGGCAGGAGATTAGCGAGCCTATGACTGCTCCAGACCACCGCGGCGGACCAACTAACATGAATCCCACCCTCCTTCACCCTCTCACACTCGCTACATAGTGAAATGTATGGGGAAGTACCGAATTACATGGTTTTTGCACCCGTGTTGCAAGAAAACTAGCGGTCATACAAGGATCGTTGTGGTGTCACTGGAAAGCTCTGTTTATGCGCTTTCAGGGATAGATACTTGTTTTACGCTCTGGGTCTTATTTAGGTATGAAATGATCACGTAAACAGCCCTATTTTGGGTAAAAACACCCTGCTGGTGGCTACATATTATTTACCGCCTAGGCCGCTCTTTAGGTGTTAAAGGTAACAAGGTTTTCTCTGACCCAATTGGAGAGAGTATTTAGATCAGAATTTAAGAGTTCTATGGCTTCATTACGTTTGTCGTTGAGGGATTGCAGGCTGGGGCGTTCTGAAAAACTAATGGAGTAGTGTAAGGTTGAGTCGTCTGCGTATGAATGGAAAGGGAATTGAGGTACAGTTGAGGAGATCATTTATAAAAATTAGAATGAGAATAGGAGATAGGACAGAGCCCTGAGGAACACCGGAGTTTATAGGGTGAGGAAGTGAACAATGGCCGTCCACAACCGCGGCTATGGAACGGCCGGAAAGGAAATTAGAGACAAAGGCACAGATGGAGGGATAGAAACCGAAGGAGGGTAGTTTAGAAATGAAAGATTTGTGCCACACTCTATCGAAGGCTTTCGATATGTCTAGTGCAATAGAAAAAGTCTCACCGAATTCCCGAAAGAAGGATGACCAAGAGTTAGTAAGATATGAAAGAAGATCACCAGTAAAGCGAACCTTAAGGAAGCCATACTGGCGATCTGAGAGCAGATTATGTGAAGAGAAATGCTTAAGAAATTTGGAAGTAAGAATAGTTTCAAAAACATTAGAAAGACAAGAGATGAGAGCAATTGGACGATAGTTGGAGGGTTGAGAGCGGTTACCCTTCTTTGGGACAGGTTGAATGTGAGCAAATTTCCAGCATGAAGGGAAGACGTTAGAGGATAGACAGAGACGAAAGAGTTTGCCTAGGCAGGGAGTCAGCACGGAAGTACAGTTTTTGAGAACAACAGGAGGAACACCGTCCGGACCGTACGCCTTATTCGTATTAAGCCCAGAGAGGGAAAAAAGTACATCATTAGAAGATATTAGGATATTAGGCATAAGTAAGAGAGAGGAGGGTGGAGAGGGAGGAATAGCACCGGAATCATCCAAGGTGGAGTTTCTAGCAAAAGTTTGAGCGAAGTGTTTAGCTTTGTCAGAGGAAGAAGTGATGGTTGTGCCATCAGAGTGGAAAAGGGGAGGGAAAGACGAGGAAGAGAAATTGTTGGAGAGGTTTTTGGCTAGATGCCAGAAAGCTTGGGAAGAGCTAGAGTTGGATAGTTCAGTGCATTTATTATTGATGAAAGAGTGTCAAACGTGCCAACGTCGAAGAACAGATTTGGCTTGATTCCGGCCAGAAACATAGGAAGAATGAGAGTCTTGAGTTATAAGGCGTCGGTACCGGTTGATGCTTCTTCGTTATTGCGGACAGCAGTAGAACAGGCGTGAGTAAACCAAGATTTGTTAGCATTAGTCTGAGAGAAAGAGAATGGAATATACGCTTCCATGCCCGATAGGATTACCTCGGTAATGCGTTCAGCACTCTCCGAGGGTCCTCGGCCACGGAAGCAGAAATAATTCCATGGGAAATCAAAGAAGTACTGTATATATATACATATATAATTAAATATATATATATATATTGTTAAACATAAACAAAGACAAAACCATCATGTAAATTGGGATGAGGCTAAGATGATCTACTGGTCAAGCTGCTATTATGAAAGACTATTTGCCGAGTCCGCCTTGATCATAGAATTTAGAAACACTATGAATCTATATGATGGCCTTTACAAAATAGATAACATCCTGCTAAATATCCTCAATGAAAATGATAAAAAAAAACCCAGCTAGAAATAGATGTCCAGACCGTCAGATCATAGATTGAAACAGCTTGTAGTTTGACATCTGACCCTTTTATCATAGTATTAGATAGTTAGGTATCTTATTAATACTATACACATGAGGTATGATCACTATGTATTTTCTTTGTTATGTTTTTTATTTTATAATAATTATTGTATATATGTATGTTTATGTATGTATACAGTATATGTGTGTGTGTATGTAGGTGTGTGTATATATGTGTGTTTATGTATAATTTATATACTGTTTAGTTGTGAGGGGGATATGCCAGGTGTGGGTTATTCGGCTTTCTACAGACTCCTTTTATCCTTATGTTGATCTGACCATTTTGGGAAGGTCAGTCCCCAGGGTCCATAGTATTAGTGAGTTGAGCCTATATTTCGGCCTTATAATTAGGGTTGGGTGTGGGAAGGATCTGCCTTGTGTGACCAATCGGCTTTCTGCAGACTCCCATTTTTCTTGTGTTCTTATATATGTAATTTGCATTTGTATGTATGTAATGTATGCGTGTATACAGTAAGCATGTATATGTGTATGTATATGTAATTATATGTATTTCTACAGGTATATGTATTTCTACAGGTATATGTATTTCTTCATATTTACATAAGTTACGATAACAGTTTGTAAGGGATCTGCAAGTTCATTGATGTGTATCAAATTGTATATATGATTAGATTGTATTGATAGGCATATTTCAATGTATATATGTACATATATTTTGTATATAAAATAAGTATGTTCCTAAAAATATGGCAACAGGCAGTAGGCTAGCAACACTTTTTGGATTTATATGCTAGTTAGCAACTCACAGATAATTTAGGACGGGTATTTAAGCCTCACTCTCCCCCTGTTTTCTTGTATTACCCTGAAGATGTCTTGAGAGAATAGACGAAAGCTTGGTGTTCCATTATTTCAATTTTCCAGGCGACTTTTACTACATAATTTGATCACATATTTGTGATTTTACCTCCATATATATATATATACACTAGAAAAGTTAGTTAGAAGGGTTAAACATTTGTCTAGATTTTGTTTTCAATTTAATTTCCTGCAAATGTATTGTTTGGTAACTGATATGGTTATAATATAACGTTACCAGTGTAGTATTACAAATGTATTGTTTGGTAACTGGTATGGTTATAATATAACGTTACCAGTGTAGTATTGCAAATGTATTGTTTGGTAACTGGTATGGTTATAATATAACGTTACCAGTGTAGTATTGCAAATGTATTGTTTGGTAACTGGTATGGTTATAATATAACGTTACCAGTGTAGTATTACAAATGTATTGTTTGGTAACTGGTATGGTTATAATATAACGTTACCAGTGTAGTATTGCAACTGGATTTGGAATTGGATTCTGACTGAGTATTTAGCATTATTTTTAATATATCAATAGCACATAGAACGATGCAACATATGACACTGATGATTTTGTAAAGTTGACAAGATATGAACCTGGAACAAGCATTGTAAATAACTGATATAATATAATATTTTCACAAGATAATATACATATACGTGAGATGATGTAATAATGATGTTTGCTGTGGGTAAGACCATTTATTTTCATTAATACTCTGCATTAATGTCTTGTAGATATTTACAGCAAGCTCTGCACGCTGTATGCCCCTAGTAGATGTTTTGCCAAATGTACAGCCGCGCTAATAAGTGATATCGGCACCAATTATGTTTTGATCAATAATTGGTATCAGCAATATACAAGCTTCACTTCTTCATATGGAGTGACATATACAAACATGTTTCCTACACTTACCCACCCTGTTCAATATCTGACAGAAAATAATACAGCACAGAGGGAGCCAAACGTAATGACAGCTGGAACATGGCTTATTAGCGCGACCGTACATAGGTAAATTAACATAATGGCTATTATTCAAGGAACCTACAGTGACCTCAGAAAGTTATTTGAGCTAGTTGATGAATCTTTAGCAAAAATTTAGATCTTAAATTAAGTGGCATACCACAAGGGGTACCTTAAGGGGGCCCACCCCGTGTTTTCTCTCTGTCTCCCTCTTTCTTTGGGTTGTATCTATTTGGCCCCATTCAGCCTACTCTTTTAAGACATTCATCCCCATCCAGGTGTTAGTTTTTCCTGGCGAGCCAGCATATTATTTTAAATGGTTTTGACCGCAGGCTAAATGTTTACATTTTTTTATAGCAAACATTTCTCCATACAATGCTGGCTCGCTATCGCTCACCAGGAAGAAATCGACACTTGGATGGGGATAAACATCTTAAAACAGTAGGCTGAATGGGGCCGAACGGAAACAAGCCAAAGAAATAGAGAAAGAGAAAAGGAGAGAAAACAAGCAGGTGACCCTCCTTAACAGTTAAAGCGTAATCAACCAATAACAAAAGGGACTCTTACTTGCTTTGGTGTCTAAAATAGTTATCCTAGCTATGTTTTTGGACTTTCTGGTGCCAAAGGGTTGTTCTCTGGAGGGCGCTGACTGCACACCTGGATCAGCGGTCGTCAGGACACACAGAGAGCAGAGACAGCAGGAGTAGAGTCAGCAGGGGATGGGAGTAGATGGTAGATACAGCCGAGTCAGCAGGAGTAGATACAGTAGATGGTAGATACAGCGACGATGGGGTCCGGGAGAGGGCAGGAATCCAGCGAAGGAGACCCACAGCGAGGAGGAATGAGGGAGAGAGGAGTTACTATAGTCTATAATTTTGCTGTAAGTAGGCGAGAAATCATGACCTGTAAACCTTTGTAACGAGGGAGAGAGGAGTTACTATAGTCTATTTGCTGTAAGTAGGCGAGAAATCATGACCTCTAAACCTTTGTAACGCAAAAAGGGCTAGAGCAAATTGGCTGTAAATCTCCACATCTATTCCTTGACTGACTCTTCCCAAATGGTAGAAATATTAGCTCGATTACTTAAGTCGGTTTTTAGTTACAGAGGTTAGAGGTCATGATTTACCGCCTACATACAGTGAATAGACTATATTTACTAAAGTAGTTATGTGAAGAATCCTAAGCCATGGGCGAGCGTGAAAATAGGTACCATCCTAGAAAGTTGAAACAGTGCTGGTGGTGTAATGGCTTAAGTGCTTATGTTATGGGCGTGGTGTCCCGACTTCGAATCCGAGGAGTACCAAATGCTTTCATTAGCACGTGCATTGGGGTTTGTAATTGATGAATAATGATAAGAACGGGGTGTTGCTTTATTAGAATGTATGTTATTTATTATGTTTTTTCCACCAACCAACTTCACCTCTAAACTCAATCAATGACATCAACAAATACATGTGGCAATCCAAGGACTCGAACCCAGGACACTCACATCGAAATTCCGCGCACTTATGCATTACGCTATGAAGACAATTGGGAGACATTGCTGTGGTGTGGTTATCCTACTTCACTGTCTCAACATTATCATAATTGTAGTGCTGTTGAACACCAATTGTAGTGCTGTTGAACACCAATTGTAGTGCTGTTGAACACCAATTGTAGTGCTGTTGAACACCAATTGTAGTGCTGTTGAACACCAATTTTGATACGAGAATATAACGTAACTTCGGTTCTATTTCAGTCTCGTCGACTTATCTGCGTCTTTAACGATACATTGTAATATTATTGGTGCTAAGGGGGGTGACCTGCTTTTGTTTCTCCTGTTCCCTCTTTCTCTGGTTTGTATCCATTCGGTCATATTCAGCCTACTGTTTTAAGACTTTTATCCCCACCCAGGTATCGATTTCTTCCTGGCAAGCGATAGCGAGCCTGCATTGTATGTAGAAATCCGGCTTCACCGTAGACATTTTTCTATCGAAAAATTTACAATTTTAGTCTGCGGTCAAATTTTTTTTTTTAAATATGCTGCCTCGCTCTTGCTCGCCAGGAAAAAATTGACACCTGGATGGGGATAAACGTCTTAAAACAGTAGGTTGACTGGGACCGAATGGATACAACCCAGATAGAGAGAAAAACGAGGTGGGGCCCCTTAACAAATGCAACTTATACAAATATTTACAAGTATCTGATAATGGGTGTGTAATCTCTTCCTGGAATTACGTTTTAAGCCAGTGTCACACGAGCGACTTTTCCGTCAATGTTTACGAGCAATTGTAGTCTGGCATCTTCAACATTGAAGTTATATCAGAAATCAGCCACCTAACATAATCTACCTTCAGTCTAGTTTCCGATTCCAATGTCAAAAAGCCACAAAATATCACGAGACAAAACTTGCCCATCGACAATTGCTCGTGTGACACCTGCTTTATCCGCTTGAACTAAAATCACATTATTGCTCGTTCTCTATATGGGAGACTCGTGATAACTTTTACCCTTTCAGTACCAGCGACGTCTATCATAGTTTATTCTACCTATATTCAGACGATATTGGGCAGTTTAGGAAGGATCTGTGGTTCTTCAAAGGGTTGGCTGAGATACTTTGAAGCCTTATTAATTGCTAGAGGTCCTTCCTAAGCTCAACAAAATCGTCTGATAAATGTCAGAATAGGATCAAAAGGACGTCCCCGGTACTGTACGAGTTAAAAAGGTGACCGGACAACTCAACTGGTAGACCATTTCAACCAGTAGCTCTCAACCAGTACCAAATCAACCAATATGGTTAGGTTAGGTAAGGTTATGTTAGTACTATAGTTTGACACTGGTTTGGTTGGTCTTGGTTGATTCGGCACTGGTTGAGAGCTAATGATTGAAATGGTCTTCTGGTTGAGATGTCCGGGAACCCTTTAAAAATACTATTGCAGTCAAATAATATGTTATATACTATCACTAAGTCTACATTTAAATTTTCGAAATTGTCACAGGTTGAATTAAATATGTTTTTGTTTGTATTATAATAATATTGATTATGCTGTAGCGTTTTGAAGGCTCATATTGAATAAGACATCATATATTTCTGTGAACATATCTGACACTAACTTCACCCTCTCACATAATTATAAAAAGAGGTCTAGGAAAAGGAATACATGCATGTATTCTTTCCAAAGCAATATACAGTATACCATTATTTCGAAATTTGACACTTAAATAAACATGCAGCTGAAATTATATGACATTTAGCGTCAGATACAGGGCATTATTCTTAGGTATGGGGTGGTCTCACCTTCCCATTGCAAAGATCAAGTACCACATTATAAACTGACATTTGTATATATATATATATACCGGTATATATATAATAATTATATATATATATATATATATATATATATATATATATATATATACCGGTATATATATATAAATCAATAAATTTATATAAATGGAATGATTTCTGCTTCCGTGGCCGAGGATCCTCGGAGAGTGCTGAACGCATTACCGAGGTAATCCTATCGGGCATGGGAACGTACATTCCATTCTCTTTCTCTCAGACTAATGCTAAAAAATCTTGGTTTACTCACGCCTGTTCTACTGCTGTCCGCAATAAAGAGGAAGCATTCAAACGGTACCGATGCCTTAAAACTCAAGACTCTCATTCTTCCTATGTTTCTGCTCGGAAGCAAGCCAAATCTGTTCTTCGACTTGCCAAACACTCATTCATCAATAATAAATGCACTGAACTATCCAACTCTAGCTCTTCCCAAGCTTCCTGGCATCTAGCCAAAAACCTCTCCAACAATTTCTCTTCCTCGTCTTTCCCTTCCCTTTTCCACTCTGATGGCACAACCATCACTTCTTCCTCTGACAAAGCTAAACTCTTCGCTCAAACTTTTGCTAGAAACTCCACCTTGGATGATTCCGGTGCTATTCCACCCTCTCCACCCTCCTCTCTCTTACTTATGCCTAATATCCTAATCTCTTCTAAAGATGTACTTTCTACCCGCTCTGGGCTTAATACTAATAAGGCGTATGGTCCGGACGGTGTTCCTCCTGTTGTTCTCAAAAACTGTGCTTCCGTGCTGACTCCCTGCCTAGGCAAACTCTTTCGTCTCTGTCTATCCTCTAACGTCTTCCCGTCATGCTGGAAATTTGCTCACATTCAACCTGTCCCAAAGAAGGGTAACCGCTCTCAACCCTCCAACTATCGTCCAATTGGTCTCATCTCTTGTCTTTCTAAAGTTTTTGAAACTATTCTTGCTTCCAAATTTCTTAAGCATTTCTCTTCTCATAATCTGCTCTCAGATCGCCAGTATGGCTTCCTTAAGGGTCGCTCTACTGGTGATCTTCTTTCATATCTTGCTAACTCTTGGTCATCCTCCTTTCGTGAATTCGGCGAGACTTTTTCTATTGCTTATCGAAAGCTTTCGATAGAGTCTGGCACAAATCTTGAATTTATAAACTACCCTCCTTCTGTTTCTATCCCTTAATCTGAGCCTTTGTCTCTAATTTCCTTTCCGCCCGTTCCATAGCCGTGGTTGTGGACGGCCATTGTTCACTTCCTCACCCAATAAACTCTGGTGTTCCTCAGGGCTCTGTCGTACCTCCTATTCTCTTTCTAATTTTTATAAATGATCTCCTCATCTGTACCTCAATTCCCATCCATTCATACGCAGACACAGACGACTCAACCTTACACTACTCCATTAGTTTTTCAGAACGCCCCAGCCAGCAATCCCTCAATGACAAACGTAATGAAGCCATAGAACTCTTAAATTCTGATCTAAATACTATCTCCAATTGGGTCAGAGAAAACCTTGTTACCTTTAATGCTTCCAAAACCCAATTTCTCCATCTATCTACCCGTAAGGAACTCCCAGCTGCCTATCCCTTATTCTTCAACAATACAAAAATCAAACCTTCATCTTCTCTCAATATTCTTGGTGTCTCCTTTTCTTCTGCTCTCAGTTGGAAGGACCATATTACCAGTCTTGCTAAGGCAGCCTCCCAGAAGCTGGGTGTGCTAAACCGCCTTAGGGGGTTCTTTTCCCATGCACAGCTTCTTGGTCGGTACAGGGGCATAGTGCGTCCTTGTATTGAGTATTGTTCACATGTGTAGGGAGGTTCCTCTCACACCGCTCTCCTAGACAAAGTTGAAAGGAAGGCCTTTCGTATCATTAACTCCCGTCCACTCACCAACTCTCTGCAATCTCTCTCTCTCCGACGCAATGTTGCATCTCTCTCGCTACTCTATCGCTACTATCAGTGTTCTTCAGAGCTTTCCCAGTGTATACCACCTCCTTTACGTAGGGCACGTGGTACCCACCGTTCTTGCAACTCAATCCCTCCCCTACTCTGAGCAACTCTCCAAACCAAGAGTGAAATGTTACTCTCAAACTTTCTTCTACTCAACAGCTGAGCTCTGGAACTCTCTCCTAGAATCAGTCTTTCCCTCTTCCTATGACTTAAATTGCTTCAAACTCCGTGTGTCCAGGCATTTTGGCTCGAACGTCCCTTGATTTTGGCCCTGTCACTGTTTCAACTATGGGGGAGGCACTCGCTATAGGCAGTTCTGCCTTTTGCCTCCCTCAATCACATAGAAAAAAAAAATATATATATATACTGCTATATACAGTATATATATATATATATATACATATATATACATATATATAAATATATATATATATATATATATATATATATATATATATATATATATATATATATTCTGTATATATATATATATAAGCAGTACTGAAAATTCATAATAGATATAATTCAAGAATGAAACGATATTCCCAAACGTTCTTCTATTAAAAAACTGAGCTCTGGAACTCTCTCTCTGAATCCATCTTTCCCTCATCCTATGAATTACATTACTTCAAACTCTGTGTGTTCAGGCATTTTGGCTCGAACATTCCTTGATTTTGGCCCTGTCACTCATTTAACTCTAGGGGAGGCACTCGTCACAGGCAGTTCTACCTTTTGTCTCCCTCATCCACATAGATAAAAAATATAAATTTTATACCTTTAGGTCAAACATTTGATGACATTTAGGTACATTTCATTAGCAGGGAAAATGTCATGGATATTTCGCAGTTATAAGTAACACCCCGTTCTTTAGCATTAACCCCTAACTGTCGGCGAGCAACATAAGTCGAGTTAAATAAAGCTGGACTATGTGGCGGCGCTCGACATAGGTCGAGTGGCAATTTCAGCACGTAATGTTGCTGAGAGAGAGAGACAAGTGGTGGCAGGAGAGTAGCGAGCGTATGACTGCTCCAGACCACCGCGGCGAACCTACTGACACGAATCCCACCTCCCTCCTCCCTCTCTCACTCGCTATATACGGAATTGTATCGGGAAAGTGCCTAATTACATGCTTTTTGCACTTGCGTTGCACGGTTATTGCAAGAAAACTAGCCATCAAAAAAGGATCGTTATGGTGTCATTCGAAAGCTCTGTTTATGCCCTTTCAGGGATAGATACTTGTTTTACGTTCTGGGTCTTATTTAGGCATGAAAATGATCACGTAAACAGCCCTATTTTGGCTAAAAACACCCCGCTGGGCGGTACATATAAATAAACCGCATAGGCCGCTCTTAAGGTGTTAACCCATGGACGGCGAGCGTCCTCATATGAGCCAAGGCCTAAAAAAATTTTTTTAAAAGGCCCCAGTAGCACTTGAAACAAGTGAAATGGTGATTAACCCTCCAGACCCGGAAGGGCTCTTGAACGCCCATAACAAACTCGGCCCGCGCAACCCGGAAGCTCTTGAACGCCCAATGCTTGCGTACGTGCTATCGAATGCCGCGCGTACATTTTCGGTATCGTGGGAGGGTAGGTGGCGTCACCAGACATAAACTACGAACAGCAACAGTATCTACCCCGACGCCATCATGGATAGTACGCCAAATAGTGATTCCGCTGTGTCCGATACCGTGCTCCCTACGACGCCCGCCCTAGTTCGTCGCGCCTTACTCCGACGCCATCGCCTAAATGTGTTATCTCCCGGAGGTATTGAGACGACATTGAGACTTTATGAGCGTGCTGATGCACAGCATAATGTTGATGATGAAGGCAGTGATAACTCGGCTAAATATCAGTCGAGTGATTATGGCGATGAGAGTGACAAAGACGAGCAATTCCTGGGATTTGCGAGAGAACATGAGAGTGATGAGAGTGATGAAGGTGATGTACAAGCTTTTGAGGAAGCTGTTTTACCTGAAGACAGTGAATTGAAGAGATTGAGTGAGTGGGAGAGTTCGAGGTCACTCTCCAAGTTTCACATGAGTGACACCACTCCAAGCCCTTCGCCAGCTAAATCGCCTTTCAAGCTACACTTATATAAGAAGCAAATACTTGAAAAGGCGGCCGCGGCAGCTAGGGAAGAAGCCAAAAGACTTGGTGAGGATGAGGCTGTGAGTGAGGGTGAGCGTGGTGACTCATCTCGCCCGCCATTGTCTCCCTTATCTTCCCAAGCCACCCAAGATGACCCGGGTGCCCCACATTCTTCACCACCACCCCACCACTGCCAAGGGTTGAGGACCCCCCACTTTCGGCCTATTTGCCTCCTAGGTCCCCAATCAGGAGACATACTGCTGCCGAAAAGGGGAAAGGAAGGAAATATACCAAAAAAAGGACAGAAAAGTAAGCGGGCTTTGTTCGAGGCTCCCGCGGCGTCCACCCCTGCCCGTCCCAGCCATACGCCCCCGCAACTTTCCCCACGGTCCTCCCCACCTCTCCTGCCTTCAACATGTCTTCCTGAAGAAGTATTTGAGCTCGCATCACCAATACCTGGGCCTAGTGACAGTGAAGCATTGCTTTCTGTCACTCGTCGCAGGCCAAGGAGCCCAGGACCTCGGGGGGACATAGCCTCACCTACCACTCCTTCCCCACCTCGCCCACCCGCACGCCGCCTACGCATCACTCGTTCCCCGCCAGATTATGTGGGGGCCACTGATGATGAAGGGCACCACTCAGAAGACTCTGGCCATGATTATGTAGGTCCACCATCAGGGCAAGATGACCACTCTGACGATGACAACATGGACATGGACGACCCTCAACCCATCCGGTTGGCCCGGCGTCGTGATGGCCGCCGCCCTGGCCGCGCGCCTCCCGAGTTGGCCGTGGGCGTGCTGGGCCACCAGCTGGAGCTCCTCGTCAGCGTCGACAAGACCCATTCTACGTTTTTCAGTGGCAAGACGTAGTTGACGGGGATGAGTACAACCCTGATGTGCCAGCTTTTGATGAGGTACAGGAGAGTTCAGGCATTACCCCCAATTTTCCCGCAGGCCCCAATGCTCCACCACACGAACTTTTTGAGGCCTTCTTTGATGAGGAGGTGGTAGGGTATGTTGTCAAAGAGACAAATAAGCAGCACCAATTCCAGGTCCACTTTTTGGGCAAGGTGACCAAGGGCCACCTGAGGCAGTGGACCCCAGTGATTCATCACGAGTTCATGGTGTTCCTGGCACTCACCATGCTACTGCCTCATGTCAAGAAGCATAGGTTGCCTGACTATTGGATCACCAATGATCTCATATCCACCCCTGCCTTCGGGAAATATATGTCTCGCGACCGGTACCTTGATATCCTCGCAGCGCTCCATCTTGACACCAACACCGACGTCCACCTCCCAGACAAGCTGTGGAAGATTAGGATGATGCGAGAACGCTTCACCTCCTACTTCAAGCCCTTCTGCAAGGTCGTCATTGACGAGTCTCTTGTGCTGTTCCGGGGAAAACTCAGCTTCCGGCAGTACATCCCCTCAAAAAGACATCGCTTTGGCATAAAATTCTTTGTGCTGTGCGACTGCAAAACTGGCTATGTCCTGGACTTCCTGGTTTACAGCAGGAAGGAAGGGGACGTGCTTGTGGACCCCCTCATTGGCTTTGGCGGAGCAGTGGTGCAAGCCATGATGGACCGCTATTTCCACATGAATCACGTCCTCTTCACGGACAATTACTACACGTCCCTCACGCTCTCAAAGTACCTGCATGAGCGCAAGACGGGGACTGTAGGCACAGTATGAGGGAGAAGGAAGGGCATGCCACCTTTCCCTCCAAACACCAAAAAAGGCGATGTGTTCAGGAAGAAGTCGGGGCCCATTCTGGCTATCCACTGGCACGACCAGCGGAAGGTCAACCTCCTGAGCACCATCCACAAGGGGGAAATGGTGGAGACTGGCAAGGTGGATCGCCGCACCCAGGCCAGGGTGACCAAGCCCGATGCTGTCCTGGACTACAACATCAACATGAGGCTGGTGGACAAGTCCGACATGCAGATAGGATTCATTGACTGCCTGCGTACCTCGTGCAAATGGTACAAAAAGTTCTTTCTACACATGGTGGACATGTCCATTCTGAACGCCTACAACATCTACAAGCTTCGGAATGAGAACACACCCACAATAGCCTGCGGAGGTTCCAAAAGCAGGTGTTGAAGGAACTCCTGGAGAAGTATGCTACGCCACAGAGGGCAGTGGCACATGCTGGGCCCGCCGCTACTGACCGCTTGCACTGTGCATATTACATGAATATGCACAGGCTTGTTTCCCTGCCTCAGTCAGCATCAGGAAGAACGCAGCAGAAGCGGTGCCATGTCTGCTACAACACCAGGCTGATGGCGAGGTCAGGTAAAAAGTCCACCCAGGAGTGTGTGGAGTGCAGGGTGGCACTCTGTGCTGAAGGGTGCTTCTTTGATTACCACTCCAAGCAGGAGTTCTAATAATCATAGTGAAAGTGCCAAAGATAATGACAATATGTACAGTATATATATAGGCAAAAAGTGGATGTAAAACAATTTATTGGTATACAAAAGTCATGTATTATGAAAACATTTATACAAATACAATTACACCATAAAAATATGTGAAAGTGACACATATGTATATAATAAGTGACATTCATATGATTACAACCTATAGAAATATATAAATCAGTGAAAAAAGACAATAAATTGTATATAAAACGTTTACAAAGCATATAACTAAGTGAAAGTGACACAAGACCTAATATGTGATGGCCAAAGTATAATAAACACCTGTGATAACGAATAATCAGTGCCTAATACACCAATAACCTACCTCAATTACTAATAAAATGTACCGTATCGAGTGAAAATGAACATTATCAGTGACAGTGACACTCTCTAAAGCATATTTATCAAAGTGAAAGTGACACAAGACCCAATACTTGATGGCCAAAGTATAATAAACACCTGTGATAACGAATAATCACTGCCTAATACAACAATAACCTACCTCAATTACTAATAAAATGTACCGTATTGAGTGAAAATGAGCATTATCATTGACAGTGACACTCTCTAAAGCATATTTATCAAAGTGAAAGTGACACAAGACCCAATACTTGATGGCCAAAGCATAATAAACACCTGTGATAACGAATAATCAGTGCCTAATAAAACAATAACCTACCTCAATTACTAATAAAATGTACGGTATCAAGTGAAAATGAGCAATATTAGTGACAGTGATACCCTAATAAACATACTTTATATAATTGGCCTCAAAAAACTATAATAATATCAAATAAACATCACATTCTCAATATCAAACACTAAAATCATCTAAGGGAGATAAACACTTTGGTGCGACGAGCGGCTAGGTGCGTGGTGCGTAAGCTGGGGCGACGCATCCGAACGCGGGAAGAATTTCCGCCGAAAAGCACTCGTCTTCCCGCGCTCACCATTACGCAATCACTCGGGCTAGAGACCTCTACTCAACGGCATTCTACAGAGGAAGGTTTGTGGAACATTTTACTTTTTTATTCATAACATTACATGCCATATTTATTGAATTACAGATGAGTTAACATAGCCCAAAGATCGTCAAAACACCCGGTACCACAGCACAGTCGCGAGCTAGAGGGCCCGGGGCTGGAGGGTTAAGTGAGATAATTCCCCACCATACCTCCCATCACTCCTCCACATGTCAAAATCCCCTCCTTCCCCCCCCCCGCCTTCAATTATCACCTATTTTTCCTCTTATTACAATCTTTATTGGTGTATTTATTGTGCTAACATCTCCATTCTGGTTCCAAGGCGTGGTGCCAGACCTAGTAACAGCGTGGTATGCTAGAGAGTGTGAGGGAGTGTGTCTGTCTGGCTTCAGGCCTCGTGAGTGGAGGGTGTGACTCGCCTCAGCTCCACACTTCATGAATGATCGGTCGGCAATTTTGACCATCCAAACACTATTCTCACTTGTTATATTGCTGTTACCTTATCATTTTCTTCATATTAAACGTAATATAGGTGCATATGAATAAGTAATAACGATATTAATGATAAAATAATTATTTTAGTCAGGAATGAACCAAATTACCTTTGCCTGGTGGGACGTTTCAAAAGCCATACCTACGCACTTCTTAGGTTAATATCAAATACAAACCCCAATGTACTTGAATAAACTAATGAAAGCATATGGCCCTCCCGGGATTCGAAATATATAATAGAATAATTAAGAGGGGGGGGGGGGGGGGCATTGGTCTGCACTGGACAAACTCGGGCTATTGATGGTGATGGTGGTTTTAGGGGAGCCCACCTCGCTGTTTTTTTCTCTCCCTTTCTCTTTGGCTTGTATTCATTCGGCCCCATTCAACCTACTGTCTTAAGACGTTTACCCCCATACAGGTGTCAATATTTTCCTAGCGAGCAGTAGCGAGCCAGCATATATATATATATATATATATATATATTTGTTTTGACACCAAGCTAAATTTGCAAATTTTTCGATTGAAAAATATCTCCGGCGAAGCCGGATTTCACCATACAATGCTGGTTCGCTATCGCTCGCCAGGAAGAAATCAACACCTGGATGGGGATAAACGTCTTAAAACAATTGGCTGAATGGGGCCAAATGGATGCAAGGCAGGGCAAGAGAGAAAAGGAGAGGAAGATAAAAAAAACGGTGACCCCCCTTAACGATACTAATGATTAATTCATATATGTTCTCCTATCAGCACCGAAAATACCTTACGCATATTACTCTGTGTGCTTTACCCTCTAGAAAATCATAGAGTTGCACACCCTCATGTACAGTCGGACTAGTAAGTGATGTCTCGGTACCAATATTGTTTTGATCAATAGTTTGTATCAGCAATATCTAAACTTGATTTATTAATTTGGAGTGAGATATACAAACATATTCCTATCTTTACACACCCTATTCAACATCTGACAGACATTAATACAGCACACAGCGAGCCCAACGTAATGACAGCTGGGAAATGACTTATTAGCGCGGCCGTACATTCATCTCCACATATATTCAACAAAATCTCCTCTCCTCACATGCCTCTCATAATCGTTAGTAACGACATTCTGTATAATACATTCACCACCTAATATATTTCTACACATGAAATTAGCAACACACACATGCATACACACACATTCACTTAGAGGCACTAGACAAACGCAAACTCAGGAAACTTCCTTCACCACACACGGACACTCGTACATAGACCACAAATCAAATTATGAAGCCACAAACTAACAAACTAAATGAACGCCACCAATCTCACCACACAAGCTCACGCAAGGACGCACACACACATACTATCTCTCTCTCTCTTATACACACAGGTACACACAGAGGAACCACAAACTACAAAATAAACAACCCATTACACCTTCAAGTAAATGATTGCCACCATTCACACCCAACACACACTCGTAACTTGCCTCGCCATCGCAAATCACACACAAACACACAACATCTCTCTCTATCTCTTCTTCTTTTTTTGTATCCTTTCCTTCAACTTTCCTCTTCTATCGGATATGCCATCTCTACTAGAATTAAGTCCTGACCACCTTGTTTGGATCGTAAGGTATGTGTGGCCAGTGTATATATGTAAATCTATGTACATCTATATCTCTCTCTCATTTCATTACATCTGGTCTCCTCTTAGCCTTGCAGCACCATCACTAAGTCATAAGCTCAGCAAATTACCGAAGGCTTCAAACAGAATCTTGCATCTCTTATCAGGACATCTTATTAGGCATCAACACAGAGCTAACAAACTGGATAAATAGTTGGCAATGGTATAATTATATTCTGAGTGGACTTAAAGTTCATAAAGTTCATAAAAGTTTATTGCCATAGATATAGGTTTACATGTTTACTAAAAATGTGCAATTATATAATAACTTCAGTAGCTTCTGGAGTTCCACAGGGATCTGTCCTGGACCCATAGCTGTTTATCATGTATGTCAGTGGCATTGATATTTGGCTGTTGAGTGTGATCTCTAAGTTTGTAGCTGAGATTAAATTTGAAGATGTGCTAAGTGATGCATGTTGGCCAAATAAATCCAAAACCGATGATTTATTGTTGAGAAAGACTCTGTAAGTGACTGACTTGGAAAACTATTTGGAAGTTCTGATTAGTAGTGAAATCAAATTTTCCAAGTAGTGCATTGAAGCAGAGAAGAGAGCGCATAAATGTTTAGGATATATTTATTAACCCCTAAACACGAACCATCCTAAATAGAGGTTCTTCAGGTGCACTGCAACTATCCTCAATAGATCCAGAGCATAAACAAAACTTTAAAAACACCCCAGTGGCACTCAAAACAAAGCCATTTGTGATTAGGTGAGATAATTCCCCTCCATTATTTTCTACCACTCCTACATATGTTTCCCTCCCTCCCCTTCCCCTCCTTCGCCCCCTTTTCCCCCCACCTCAATTATAATTTATTTTTTCTCTTATTCCCCCTTTTATCGGGTAATTAACGGCGCAAATTTCCCTCACGAAGTCTCTTTAACACGGGCGAAGTAGCTAGAGATCCTTACGACAAAGAGACTTCTAGTGCAAGGCCTCAGTGTCGCTCTACAGCTCGGAGAGGGAGCATATACGTCCCCCCGGCTCTCGCCTCATGATACGACCTTGCGACAGTAATTCGTTTTTTTCACCCCCCAAATGCTATCCCACTTCTTTTATTGCACTTAAATGTTCATATGTTCATAATAAAAGCCAAATAGGCGGATATTGATAAATAATAATTATATAGTATATGGTACTATGACGATTTTCGTCAGAATAGAGCCAAATACGTACTTCGCTTGGCGGGAGGGTTTGAACTACCATAGCTTAGAAGTTTTCGAGTTAAGAAACAGTTCCAATATACAAAACTACACTCTACATATTCTAATATGGCCTCTTCTCGAATATGCAAGTCAATTCTAGCACCCAGCATATATATGGAGCAACTAGAAAGAGTCAAAGATAGGGCAACAAAGCTTATGCCATAGATAAGAAGACTGAGCTATGAGGAGCTGTCGACAGCTCTTGATAACTTTTTGTTGGAAACACGTAGATTACGAAGTCAGCTCATTGAAATCATTAAAATACTTTAAGGGTTTGACTAAGTGGATTTTAACAAAATGCTTACCCTAAATAGAAAAAAAACACGCAACAACGGCTGGAAGTTAAAGTTAAAGAGGTTCAACACCAGTGTATGTGGAAACTTTTTCGCATGTAAGATCTTTTTAACTTGGAACAAACTTCCCTCAGAAGTAGTAAATATTTATTCAGTAGAGCAGTTGAAGAAGTGAGTAGACAGTAGTTTGCACACTCTATAATGTGTGCAGTGATCTACACGATGCATCTCTTTCCACTTCGAGTGTCTCCCAGGAATGGACCACAAGGTCTTTAAGATGCCAACTATTCCTTGTTACTCATTGCAACGCTCTCTCTTTCTTTTTTCTTCAACCAAAAAACAAACCATTAAGGGAGCCCACCTCGCTTTTTTTGCTCTTACTCTCCCTCTCTTTATGGCTTGTAACCATTCGGCCCCATTCAGCCTACTGTTTTATGACGTTTACCCCCATCCAGGTGTCATTATTTTGCTGGCGAGCAGTAGCAAGCCCGCATATATATATTTTTGTTTTGATAGCAAGGTAAATCTGTACATTTTTTGATAGACAAATTTATCCGGCAAAGCCGGATTTCTTCATACAATGCTGGCTAGTAGAAAAATGTCCTGGCCGAAGGCCGATTCCTCCTAAAATTACAGGCTCCCTATCGCTAGCGAGGAACAAATCGACACCTAAATGGCACGAAGGGTCCTGATATTGACAAAGAAATGGGGTGAAAGGTCATACAATCCCCAAACTAATGGAACCGACGTCTTAAAATCTCAAAACAAATGGGGCTAAACATTAGGGAGAAGGTGGACCAGAAAAACTGTTTGTGACCCCTTAATGAGCGTCTCTCAGTTTGTAGCTAAGTGGAGTGGGGAAGGGGTGCAAACAGGGTCTTATTGGTGGACCTCGTAACGGTGTGGCTTAAGGGGGGTCACCGTTTTGTTTTATCTTTCTCTCCTGTTCTTTCTTTCCCTGGCTTGTATCCATTCGGCCCCATGCAGCCAACTGTTTTAAGACGTTTATCCCCAACCAGGTGTCGATTATCGCTCGCCAGCATTGTATGGAGAAATCCAGCTTCGCCGGTGAAATTGTTCTATCTAAAAATGTACAAAATTAGTTTAGCTTGCTGTCAAAACAAAAATATATATATGCTGGCTCGCTAGCGCTCGCCAGGATAATATTGACACCTGGATGGAGGTAAACGTCTTAAAACAGTAGGCTGAATGGGGCCGAATGGATACAAGCCAAAGAGAGAGAGAGAGAGAGAGAGAGAGAGAGAGAGAGAGAGAGAGAGAGAGAGAGAAAAAAGCGAGGTGGGCTCCCTTAAGCTAGGAAAAGGAGGGAGCAAATGAGATAAAGAGGTACAATGAGTAGTTAGTATCTCAATGGCCTTGCGGTCCATTCCAGGGTGATACTCAAAGTGGAAAGAGAGAGACTGTGTGGTGTTCCAGTTTTTACAGAGTGTGCACAATACTATCTACTCTCTTCCTGAACTGCTTAGTTAGTTAAAATAGGACTTCAGAGGCTATCAACCCTATTGGATTATTAAGCCAGCAAACTGCAAGTCAAGAATAACGTAAGGCCTGGAGCCCCTTTTCAAGAACTCCAGTTCCTTCCTTGAACTGCTCTATTGATGAACTGTTTACAACTTTTGAGGGAAGTGTGTTCCAGGTAGAACATATCTTATATGTGCAAGTTTCTACAAATACTAGTGCTGAACCTTTTCAAGTCTATCTTTCTACCATGGTTGCGTGTTGCATTCATATTGAGGCTAAACATTTTGCTATAATCCACAATGTCACACTCATTACGACAGTGTTGTATATACTTCAATGAGCTGACCTCGTGGTAGTTTGCGTGTTTCCAAATTGCCAGAGCAGGGTCTAACTAAACAGGTTATGATTGTCACTGTGAACGGATCATTACCCACTTATTAAGCATAGAGGTGGTGCCATGTTAAGGGGAGGAAAATGTGTTTCGAGTCCTCCTCCCTCATGTTTAGCCCTATTAGTTATAAGATTTCCAGACAATCGCCCCATTAGTTTGGCGATTTTCAGACCTTTTGCCCCATTTCTTTGCCAATATTAAGACCTTTCGTGACACTTAGGTGTCGATTTTTTTCCTGGCGAGCGATAGCGAGCCTTTATTTGAAAAGAAATCGACCTTCGGCCGGGACATTTTTCTACCGAAAAATGTACAAATTTATATCGAAGGGGGGTTTTGTGGGTGTTTTTTTAAAAGTTTGATTGAGGATTAGAGAGGAAACTAAATCCCCTCCTTAAACCATTGAGCCGAACCAGTAAATTATGCTGCACAATACCGTCTGAGCTCCCTTAATTGTGTTCCATTTTACACACACTATTTCTACAGTCAGTGCCAAAGAAGGACCTCCCCCCCCCCGACTCACCTTTGGCCGCGTCAGGAGAGGTGTTGACGACCAAGGGCGCCGTCAGGTTTTTCGCGTTGTCGTCGTAGTCGCCGTAAACCAGTCGTGGCGGTGGAACCATAGTGGTCGTTGTAGTCGTAGTGGTGGTAGTGGTGGTGGTTGTCGTTACTAGTTCTGGTTGAGAGAAAAAGGGAGGTGGTTTAGTATAGCTTTGTGGTGGTAGTGGTGGTGGTTGTCGTTACTAGTTCTGGTTGAGAGAGAAAGGGAGGTGGTTTAGTATAGCTTTGTGGTGGTAGTGGTGGTGGTTGTCGTTACTAGTTCTGGTTGAGAGAGAAAGGGAGGTGGTTTAGTATAGCTTTGTGGTGGTAGTGGTGGTGGTTGTGGTTACTAGTTCTGGTTGGGAGAGAAAGGGAGGTGGTTTAGTATAGCTTTGTGGTGGTAGTGGTGGTGATTGTCGTTACTAGTTCTGGTTGAGAGAGAAAGGGAGGTGGTTTAGTATAGCTTTGTGGTGGTAGTGGTGGTGGTTGTGGTGGTAGTGGTGGTGGTTGTGGTGGTAGTGGTGGTGGTTGTCGTTACTAGTTCTGGTTGGGAGAGAAAGGGAGGTGATTTAGTATAGCTTTGTGGTGGTAGTGGTGGTGGTTGTCCTTACTAGTTCTGGTTGGGAGAGAAAGGGAGGTGGTTTAGTATAGCTTTGTGGTGGTAGTGGTGGTGGTTGTCGTTACTAGTTCTGGTTGGGAGAGAAAGGGAGGTGGTTTAGTATAGCTTTGTGGTGGTAGTGGTGGTGGTTGTGGTTACTAGTTCTGGTTGAGAGAGAAAGGGAGGTGGTTTAGTATAGCTTTGTGGTGGTAGTGTTGGTAGTTGACGATACTAGTTCTGGTTGGGAGAGAAAGGAAGGTGGTTTAGTATAGCTTTGTGGTGGTAGTGGTGGTGGTTGTGGTTACTAGTTCTGCTTGGGAGAGAAAGGGAGGTGGTTTAGTATAGCTTTGTGGTGGTAGTGGTGGTGGTTGTGGTTACTAGTTCTGGTTGGGAGAGAAAGGGAGGTGGTTTAGTATAGCTTTGTGGTGGTAGTGGTGGTGGTTGTGGTTACTAGTTCTGGTTGGGAGAGAAAGGGAGGTGGTTTAGTATAGCTTTGTGGTGGTAGTGTTGGTAGTTGACGATACTAGTTCTGGTTGGGAGAGAAAGGAAGGTGGTTTAGTATAGCTTTGTGGTGGTAGTGGTGGTGGTTGTGGTTACTAGTTCTGGTTGGGAGAGAAAGGGAGGTGGTTTAGTATAGCTTTGTGGTGGTAGTGGTGGTGGTTGTGGTTACTAGTTCTGGTTGGGAGAGAAAGGGAGGTGGTTTAGTATAGCTTTGTGGTGGTATTGGTGGTAGTGGTGGTGGTTGTGGTGGTAGTGGTGGTGGTTGTGGTGGTAGTGGTGGTGGTTGTCGTTACTAGTTCTGGTTGGGAGAGAAAGGGAGGTGGTTTAGTATAGCTTTTGGATTGTAAATGTTGTAAGCTACATCTTTTTATTTTATGTCATAAAACTTTGACTTTCTTTCTTTATTTATTTGGTTGCGATCAAAGTTAAGTATTATAAGACGCTTAGAGGTGAAGATCGTTTTTACTTCGCAAAGGGAGAAAGATGATTTTTGTGTTTTAGCAATTACGTTGCAGGCATATTTCCGGTATATTAGGGCTCATTCAGGCACTCCTGAGTGATTGACCAATTGTCTGAATGAAATTAAATGTATTCAGCCAAAAACTAGAAGAAAATAGCTTCAAAATGACATCAGAAGGAGCTTTGAAATATCTCATTTAACCCCTTTCACTACCACAGATCCTTTTTAATCTGCAAAAAATCGTCTAAATATAGCTAACATAAACTTAAAGAGACGTCGCCGGTACAGAAGGGGTTAAGTTAATACGTACCTATGAGGATAGTGCTCGCCTTTTCTTCCCCCAGTGGGTTTTTGATGATACATGTATAAACTCCGAAGTCAGAGAGCACCAGGTTCCTCATTTGTAAAGTCATGTTATGTCTGGAACGAGAAAAAAACAGAACAGGGAGTTAATGGTCGAAAGAGAGAGAGATAAATATGTACATAAATTTACATATATACAATGGCCACACAGACCTTACGATCCAAACGAGGTGATCAGGACCTAATTCTAGTAGAGATGTCATATCCGATGGAAAAGGAAAGATGAAGGAAAGAATAGAATAGAAGAAGTCGGTCCATTCCGAGAGAGAGAGAGAGAGAGAGAGAGAGAGAGAGAGAGAGAGAGAGTAGGGGGTAGGGAGGGTCTTGGTTTATGGGATGGAAAGTTATAAAATTAATAATATTAAAAATGTCACACATGGGCTACGCTCTTAATATATTATGTATATTTTCAGCTGCTGGAAAATTGACCACTTGCGAGTTTCAGGCTATAAGGAAGTTGGAGCTGTATACATTGATATTCAACAGAATTAACTGTTAAAATGCTGTAGCAGTACATTTATAAATATATTATACCCAATTCAACATACTTTTTAGCCGTTAGAAGCCTACATAATTATTGCATTTATATTTACCATCGATGTCCACAGCTCCAACCTCCTTATAGCCTGAAACTCGCAAGTGGTCAATTCACATGTCCTCTTCTTGATTACTCAGTTATTATAAAGCTTTATGGAGAGACATATTGCTAATTTTGAGAAATGTGTATTTACTTGATGCAAATACATAGTACTTTCATTAACCCATTCAGTACCAGGGACGTCCTTTTCCTCATAGTATGGCAACTATTATGCGATTTTAATCAGCTTAGGAAGCACCTCTAGCCATAATAAGACTGCAAACTCTCTCAACCAACACTTTTAACTACCACAGATCGTTCCTAAGATGCACAATATCATCTAAATAAAGCTACAGTAACATATTAGATACGTCGCTGGTACTCAAAAGCTTAATTCCCAACATGTACGGGGAAATCAGCTGCTATGGGACTGAATTTACCATCAGCTGGACAAACATAGACTATATTTTGAGCCCTTCTACCTTCCTCCCGAAATACACACCAACATAATTATACCCTTTTCAGCCAGCGGTAACATACACATTACCGGATATATCTATAGTCCGTTCATTCTAGCTTGGGCAGAACTCGTAACCTCTAACCTTTGTAACTCAAAAAGGGCTAGAGCAAATGAACTGTCAATTTCCACACATATTCCTTAGCCAAGTCTTCCTACTTGGTAGAATAATTAGCTCTATTACTCTAGTTATTTTTGAATTACAGAGGTTAGAGGTTGCGATTTCTGCCAAACCTAGAATGAACAAACTATAGTATTACAAACTGACAATAATCCTAATCTCTCTCTCTCTCTCTCTCTCTCTTTGACTAGCTTTAAGGGAACCCACCTAGCTTTTATTATCTTTCTCTCCCTTTATCTTTGGCTTGTATCCATTCGGCCCCATTCAGCCTACTGCTTTAAGACGTTTACCCCCATCCAGGTGTCAATATTTTCCTGGCGAGCAGTAGCGAGCCAGCATATATATATTTTTACTTTAACAGCAAGCTAAATTTGTACATTTTTCGATAGAAAAATTTCCCCGGCAAAGCCGGATTTCTCCATATACTGCTTGCTCGCTATCGCTCGCCAGGAAGAAACCGACACCTGGATGGGATACATGTCTTAAAATAGTTAGCTGAATGGGGCCGAATAAATACAAGCCAGGGAAAGAGAGAAAAGTTGATAACAAAAGGCAAATCACCCCCCTTATTAGTGGAGTTTCACCAGGGAGTGAGACGCTAAAATAGTAAATGCCCAAAAGCGGCGAGTCCAGCGAATTATCCGCCAGCATAAGCACTCATAAACGCACATATGTACACACAAATACACAGACATGTAGACACACATACACACTCATATATCGACACACACACACACACACAGCCCGTAGCCTAGTAGGTAGAGCTCTCGTCTCACACACGAGGGGTTGGGGATTCAATCCCCGGCCGGGCGGAGACAAATTGGGCTTGTCTCCTTTCATGTGTTAGCCTCAGTTCACCTAGCTGTAAATAGGTACCTGGAATAAGTGGACGACGTTGTGACGTCCAATCTGGGGTTGGCAAAAATGGTACAAGGCGAGATGGGTATCATATGGTTCACCTAAGCTGATGGCTACCTAAGCCTTCGGGCGAGACGGTACCGTCTATAGTGAGAATGGTACCATACAGATCCACCCTAAGCCTTCGTTTCCGATGTCGCCAATTGGCTAAATACAGACTACACACACATCCACAGCCATTCCAACAGTACATAAAACACTTAACATGCATTTCACGCAATACATTCCCAGTTAAGGAGGCGCGATAATAATGAGCTTAGCTCGCATTGCGTGGATTCCCCTTGACGAACAATTAACTGAATACACACACACAAACATATATACAGTATATACTGTATATACTGTGTATATATATATATATATATATATATATATATGTTTCTAATCTCTCAGTGGGGTTCGAACTGCCGACCGTCAGGACGATAGCCGACGCTTTAATCAACTACACCACGGCAGTCTATTAAAGCGTCGGCTATCGTCCTGACGGTCGGCGGTTCGAACCCCACTGAGAGATTTGAAACATTTAGTGGCTCACGTGTATTTGGGATATATACTCAATATATATATATATATATATATATATATATATATATATATAATTATATATATATATTATATCTATCTATCTATCTACAGTATATGCTCAGGCCCAATCCCCACTTTTCCTAGTTTTGTATTTGTATTTTCTATTTTACTCTATTTAATTATTATTTTTTTTTTTTCTTGGGGGTGGCTGACCCAAGACAGAGCAAGAACAGGGAAAACACAAAACACAACACAAAACAACGAACAAACACAGACAAAACAACAAATTCACACACATCTAGGTCACCCAGGAGAATACCCGGAGACCAGGGTCACCAAGGTCGTTCCAGCACTCCCCCGACCCCTGACCACCCGGAGAGGGTCCGATCTCGGCAGGCAGACATGCAGCGGAGCCAAAGCCACAAGCCTGCCCACCACACTTCCAGGCGCACCCAGGCGCGCCCGGGCCAGGCGCCTGATGAACTATTATCTAGTCCAAGTTGCGCCCAACCCCTTCCCCCAAATGACCCCGTGTTCACTCAACTATTCACAAGCATTCTCCATTTATTCCTATTTATTACCACTGCCTTTGCCTGATCTATAGGCATTCCTCTATCATCCAAAGTTTGTCTTACACAGTCTCTCCATCTCAATGGGGGTCTTCCTGCCCTTCTATCTCCCCTTGTATCTGACTCACATATTCTCTTTGTAAGCCTTTCATCTCCCATTCGTTCAACATAACCATTCCAGCTCAGCCCCCTTCTGTCCACTCTGGCTGACAAATGTTCCTGCTGCCCCACTCTCCTACATATCTCTTCATTCCTCAATCCGTCTCTACGAGTAACTCCACACATACTCCTCAAGCAGCTCATCCCCATCACATCCAGCTTTCTTTTCTCCTTTTTCTTCAGAGCCCATGTCTCAGCCCCATACATCACTGTTGGCACAACAATCCCTTGATACATTGCACTTTTTACTTTCATTCCGAGATTTCTCGTCTTCCACATACTTCCCATTGTTCCGAAAACCTTCTTTCCTTCACACACTCTCTGTTTTACCTCCATGTCCATACCTCCACTCCTGCTTATCGTTCGTTCCTCCTAGATATTTAAAACACTCTACTTGTTCTAATATTTCCCCATCCAGCCTCACATCTAGATTCACCCTACTATCACACCTATTACACACCATTACTTTACTTTTATTGACGTTCAACTTCATTTTCCTCCTCCCACAAACCACTCCAAACTCTTTGACTACCCGCTGCAATTTCTTCTCAGAATCCGCCACCAATGCTGTGTCATCAGCGAACAGCAACTGATTCAACTCCCAATCTCTACCATTCTTTCCTACTAAACCCAATCCTCTTCCCATAGTTCTCATATATACTGTATATATACAGTATATATATATACTGTATTTATATATATTTGTTTGTTCTGTATGTGACGAGGCAAAAGGCAAAACAGACTGCAGCGAGTGTCTCCCCCAGAGTTGAAAGACTGATTCTGGGAGAGAGTTCCAGAGCTCAGCTGTTGAATAGAAGAAAGTCTGAGAGTAACATTTCACTCTTGGGTTGGAGAGTTGCACAGAGTAGGGGTGGGATTGTGGTGCAAGACGGGTACCACATGCCCTACGTAGCGCAGGTGGTATACACTGGGAAAGCTCTGAGGAACACTGATTATTATAGTAGCGATTGAATAGCGAGAGAGATGCAACATTGCGGAGGAGAGAGAGAGATTGTAGAGAGTTGGTGAGTGAACGGGAGTTAATGATACGAAAGGCCTTCCTTTCAACTTTGTGTAGTAGAGCGGTGTGAGAGGATCCTCCCCACACATGTGAACAATACTCAATACAAGGACGCACCGTGCTCCAGTACAGAGGAAGAAGCTGTGCAGGGGAAATGAACCCCTTGAGGTGGTTGAGCACACCCAGCTTCTGGGCTACCTTAGCAAAAACTTGTAATATGGTCCTTCCGTGTGAGAGCAGAAGAAAAAGAGACACCAAGAATATTGAGAGAAAATGAAGGATTGATTTTTGTGTTGTTGAAGTATAAGGCAAAGTCCTCTGGGGGTTCCGGACGGGTAGTAAAATGGAGAAATTGGGTTTTGGAAGCATTAAATGTAACAAGGTTTTCTCTGCACCAATTGGAAATAGTAGTTAGATCAGCGGATAAGTGTTCTATGGCTGCATTACGTTTGTCTTTGAGGGATTGCTGGCTGGGGCGTTCTGGAAATCTAGTTGAGTAGTGTAAGGTAGAGTCGTCTGTGTATGAATGGATGGGACTGGAGGTACAGTTGAGAAGATCATTATGAAAATTAAAAATAGAATTGGAGATAGGACAGAACCCTGAGGAACACCAGAGTTGATAGGATGAGGAAGTGAATGATGGCCGTTCCCAACCGCAACTATGGAACGACCGGAAAGGAAGTTTGAGACAAAGGCACAGATGTAGGGAAAGAAACCGAAGGAGGGTAGTTTAGAAATTAGAGATTTGTGCTAGACTCTATCGAAGGCATTCGATATGTCTAGTGCAATAGAAAAGGTCTCACCAAAGTCCCGAAAGGAGGATGACCAAGAGTTAGTAAGATATGAAAGAAGATCACCAGTAGAGCGACCCTTGAGGAAGCCATACTGGCGATCTGAGAGTAGATTATGAGAAGAGAAATGCTTAAGAAATTTGGAAGCATGAATAGTTTAAAAACTTTAAAGATACAAGATATGAGAGCAATTGGATGATAGTTGGAGGGTTGATAGCGGTCACCCTTCTTTGGGACAGGTTGAATGAGAGCAAATTTCCAGCAAGAAGGGAAGACGTTAGAGGAGAGACAAAGACGAAAGAGTTTGCCTAGGCAGGGAGTCAGCCCGGAAGCACAGTTTTTGAGTTCAACAGGAGGAACACTGTCCGGACCGTACGCCTTCTTAGTATTAAGCCCAGAGAGGGTAGAAAGTACATCCTTAGAAGAGATTAGGATATTAGGCATAAGTAGGAGTAGGGGTTGGAGAGGGAGGAATAGCACCGGAATCATCCAAGGTGGAGTTTCTAGCGAAAGTTTGAGGGAAGAGTTCAGCTTTGTCAGAATAAGATGTGATGGTTGTGCCATCAGAGTGGGAAAGGGGAGGGAAAGACGAGGAAGAGAAATTGTTGGAGAGGTGTTTGGCTAGATGCAAGAAAGCTTGGGAAGAGCTATAGTTGGATAGTTCAGTGCATTTATTATTGTTGAAAGAGTGCTTGGCAAGTCGAAGTGTTCTTCGGCAGAAAAATAGGAAGAATGAGATTCTTGAGTATGAAGGCGTCGGTACCGTTTGAAAAACGTCCTCGAATGGTGACAATGTTAACAACTCACGTAAAGGGCGGGTATCCATCTTGCGGGGTGACGGTGAAGTACTCGTGGTTCAACACCTCCGACCCCAAGAGGTTCTCCCTCCGCCACAGTACCCGGGGGCTGGGGTGGGCGGCGTACAGGCAGGAGAGGTTGATGGTTGTCCCTAGTAGCGCCCACATAGTACCCTTAGGACCGTGGAGCACTGGGGGATAGTTCACTCGGACCTGAAAGTACCGGGGTTACCTATTTATTTTGTCTGGTTAATTATTATATGTTTTTACCAACCAACTTCACTTCCAAACTCAATTAATGAAATCAACAAATACATGTGGCACTCCAAGAACTGGAACCCAGGACACTCACACCGAAATTCCGCGCACTTATGCATTACGCTATCAAGACCAAATTTGTTGATTTCATTAATTGAGTTTAGAAGTAAAGTTGGTTGGTGAAAAAAATATGAATTAATTCTGGTTCAGGAGAAATTTATAGCGGGGCCTTCCTGAGGGTTAAGTGCCCCATTAATTACTCCTTCCATTCGTCTATATATTAGGCTACCATAGCGCAGTTGAAATGTATGTTACATGCTCAGATTTATATGCATAATGCAGGATTCGGAACTGCATAATAAGTCGTAGGCTTGTCCATAATACTTTAACTGTCTTGATATCGTAATGCATAAATGAGCTGAATTTCGATGTGAGTATCCTAGATTCGAGTCCTTGGAGTGCCACATGTATTTGTTGATTTCATTAATTGAGGTTAGAAGTAAAATTGGTTGGTGAAAAAATATGAATATATATTATATGGTTTATATACACGCATACATGACATACATGCATATACGTGTGAGCCTTGGTAAACCAGAAGTGGCATTTGTGGTATAGTCTATTCGCTGTACGTAGGCGAGAAATCATGAACTCTAGTTTCTGTAACTCAAAAACAACTAGTGTAATCTAGCTAATATGTCTACCAATTGGGAAGAGTCACTCCAGAAATAGATGTGGACATTTTCAGCTAATTTGCTCTAGCCCTTTTTGAGTTGCAGAGGATAGAGGTCATGATTGCTCGCCTACTTACAGGGAATAGACTATAGTGGTTCCAACTACAATACAGCTCCAGCACCACCTATCAACCTACAGATACTTTCAGACAGCTTGACGATCAGTGGCCATCTTATCACAGTTTCTGATTTAGCCCGAGAAAGACGAAAATCCTCATAAGAGGTTTAGTGGGCAAAGGCAAAGGTCCTCATAATAATCAAGGCCTACAAAAAGCCTATTAAAACACCCCAGTGGCACTCAAAACAAAGCAATATGTGATTAGGTGAGATAATTCCCCTCCATTACTTGCTACCATTCCTACATATTTGAACCAAAATATGTCTGCATGGCGGAACATTTCAAATACCATAGTCTAGCCGTTGCCGGGTTAATAAATGCAGACCAAGTAATTGGTTGATAAGTTTCATGCAAGCTTAAAAGTAGCAGAGTTACTGAAGTAGCTCATGTGGACCGTAAAATCCATAAATTTTACCTTGACCCTCTTGCTGACGGAAGGCGGGTGTCCGTTGCTGGCGATACACAGGTAACCGCCAGAGCTGGAGGGGCTCACGTCACGTAGCCTTAGCACCTCACCCACTACCTCTGGCACTGGGGAACACAAATGGAGAAAGGATTAAGGGGGGTCACCTGATTTTGCATCTCTTTTTCTCTGGGTTGTATCCATTTGGCCCCATTCAGCCTACTGCTTTAAGACATTTATCCCCATACAGGTGTTGATTACTTCCTGGCGAGCGATAGCGAGCCAGCATTGTATGAAGAAATCCGGTTCCGCCGGAGACATTTTTCTATCGAAAAATTTAAATAATTTAGCCTGCTATCAAAATCATATTACAGATATATGCTGGCGAGCGGTACTTAAAACAGTAGGCTGAATGAGTCTGAATGGATACAACCCAGAGAGAGAGAGGGAGCAAGAGAGAAAAAGCGAGGTGGGCTCCCTTAACAAATGTGCACCAATTTCAGGAGAATATGATCAAATATTGATTACAATAAAGAAGAACAACTTTTAGAAAGAAAGCAAATATTTATATATTATTATGTTCTCTCCACCAACCAACTTTACTCCTAAACTCATTAATGAAATCAACAAACACATTCTGAGACAAATTATTCACTTCACATACAGTATGTGAAAAAATTGATAAATGCACTGAATTTCAGTGTGAGCATCCTAGGTTCGAATCCCTGGACTGCCATATGTATTTGTTGATTTCATTGAGTTTAGGAGTAAAGTCGGTTGGTGGAGGTAACCTAATAATTAACCCATTAAGCGCACGCAGGGTGTAGTGAACACCACAGTTCTGGGTGGCAATATTAGGCTCCATCCCTGTCTATAATTATCACTTTACGATAAATATCGTTATTACTTATTTATATGCGCCTATTTTACCTTTAATATGAAGATAGTAACCTGTAACAACAATAATACTTGTGGAAATATAATTTTTCTGGTCAAAATCGCGAATTGTAAGCGAGCGGTTCATTCATCAGGTGTGAGCCAGCTGTTGTCACACCCTCCTCTCTCTAAGCCTGGGAGAGTGACTGAAGCCTGTATCTCTCTCTCTCTCTCTCTTTCCCATGCATAGACACACACATCACCACACACTAGGATCGGCCTGGAGATGCTTATACGAAAATATACCAATGAATAAGGGAATAACAGAGAAAATAGGTGATAATTGAAGGGGGGGGGGGGGGGGGAAGGGGGGAAGGAGGGCATGTGGAAAAGTGATATGAGGTATGGAGGAAAAACAAACTTGTTTTAAGTGCTACTGGGGCCTTTTCAAATGTTTTTTTTTAGGCCTTCCCTCTTAAGAGCTTTCTCGCCGTCGCCCAGTAAAACCTCTTAAGAGTATTCTCGCCGTTCCCGGGTTAAGCGTAATGTACGTGTACTTACTCCAGTTGTACTTACTCTAGTTGTATTGCGGGAGTGAGCATGCTCGTTATTTCCCGCCTCCTATATGTGTAGGTGTCATATTTATCGTTGGAATGGCTGTGGATGTGTGTGTAGTCTGTATTTTAGCCAATTGGCGACATCGGAAACGAAGGCTTAGGGTTGATCTGTATGGTACCATTCTCACTATAGGCGGTACCGTCTCGCCCGAAGGCTTAGGTAGCCATCAGCTTAGGTGAACCATATGATACCCATCTCGCCTTGTACCATTTTTGCCAACCCCAGATGGGACGTCACAACGTCGTCCACTTATTCCCGGTACCTATTTACAGCTAGGTGAACTGAGGCTAACACATGAAAGGAGACAAGCCCAATTTGTCTCCGCCCGGCCGGGGATTGAACCCCCGACCCCTCGTGTGTGAGACGAGAGCTCTACCTACTAGGCTACGGGCTGTGTGTAAGTTTACAAATGCGTATGGCGACCCATAATGTGTAATATTTATATACATATGTGAGATGACGGGGTTGGAAAACAGGGACAAGGCTGTGACGGTAGACACCCTGATCATGCAGGGAAAGGAGCAGCCTACCAGAACCAGAATAGCTGCCATTAAGGAAACCAAGAAGACCAGGAGAGGACAACATCAAGAGAAGGAGAGAGAAAATAGAACACAACCAGTTTTCCATGCTTTAGCACCTGCCAAAGTATATCAGTCTGCCTATATTTCCAGACCTACCCATGCTCTAATCCCTGAGAGTATAGGTCAGCCTGCCCCTTTTACCAGATCTACCCATGCTCTAATCCTCGGGAGTTTAGGTCAGTCTGCCTGAAAAAGGAGTTAGAGTCCGGACCAATCACAGGGATCCCTGCTCAACCAATGGCAGGGCCAGAGACAAACGACCAAGGCGTATACCCAGTGCCAGCCAGATTTGCTATACAGTGAGGAATATTTTATGCAAGTTCCTCACCAAAACCCATTGAACTATCTGCACAGATGGGAACCCCAGAACCTCCTCTACAGTACCTCACGGGAAGACTGGGAATAGTGCAAATGAAATGATCAGGAATAAACATATGGCCTGTAGACTAGGAAAAGCCAGATATCACGATGAACAAAACATCATTAATTATGCAGCCATACAACCCTGTGAAACCAAGAGGGTAATATTGAGAGATCAATAATTTCCTTGTGTTTATATACATAACTTCAGTGTATTTTTAGAATAAGAATTACCTACACAATAGCAAAAACAATAATATCCACATGTCCCTATTATATCTAAAAAGACCAAATTGAGTTCTAAAAATAAACCGAATATAGTCTGACTGAAATTGAAGGAAGTTAGCAAATACGATTGCTATCTTCCACTGGTTAGGCCGGTTGTGGGTAGACATTGGTATTGAGTCTCATCCAGAACGAGAGTGTGTAGAGGAGCCCGGAACCAACTTCCCCTGTACCCGTGAGAGAGGCAGTTCCCCCTGACGTCCAGCCCAGCAGTACCAGGAGTCCTACGTCGTCCAGATTCTCGTTCATGGCTACCTCTACCCCATACTCTAAGTGTCTCTGCATGTTAAAAGTTCTGGCTATTGTTGTGAAGGTAAGATAAAATATGCGAGTATTCTATTCCATTTAATTATAAATCTGTGCCTAAGATCTATCTGGACCCTCTAATACCCGTGTAAGATTTATGTAGCTTTGATCCGTACAGTGATTCAATAACTACGAGATATTGTTACAATAAATTGTATTTAATCCTTCAGACCCTTGATTGTACGTACGTTACATAGTAATTTTTACACGTGTTACTTAGTTGAATACTCTCAGATTTTACTCCTATGTACTATTATTCTTTGTGTATCCAAGTCGAAGTGAAGTGTATAACGTGAACCTACTCCCTTCTTTAAAGACAATATACCTGAAACCTACGCCCAATTCAGGATTATATTATCCGTGTGATTATTACCAGAGAATACTTATCGAACTATTTCCCCCCCCCCCCCCTCTCTCTCAAAAGTAAAGAACCCTTTCCGTTGAGTTAGATTTAATTCATTTGTCAAGATACTGATCTCTATTAGTTCTTGTGAATATTCTAATAATATACGTTACTCGGGTCATGTAATTCTTTCAACACCAATCTAGGAATTCAGATTGTACAGTCCTTGATCGATTCTGCCTAATATTTGGCTATTGATTATATTATGACTTCTTCTAGTAATTAATTTATTATAACTATTAATTAAGTTATAATACAACGCTACATAGTTCTGAATTCTTTTAGGAATTTGTTAATTTATTCAAAACTCCTTTTATGCCATCATACATGGTATTTCCTAAGTGCAACGTCATTGCGTACGCTTATTCAGGATAGCTATATTACAGTGCTCTTTGTAAAGCTATATTACAGTGCTCTTTGTAAAGCTATATTACAGTGCTCTTTCATTTGCGTTTCTTAAGTAGTAGGTTAATTTAGTCCAATCTATAATACATTATATTATTTTTATCTATTCCGACTCAATCACTATATTTACTGTGAATCTGATTTCCTCAACCCGTGTAATTTGACCTCATCTATAATCGAATATTATTTTGCGTGTCTCGTGTGAGAGATAATTCGCAATAACTCTTAGAAAGTTGAATTCGGATTTAAACTATCTTCCCCCCTTGAATCAACTAAAATACATACCTTTAGTACCTGATTTTATATCGCATGAAAGTGAAATGTTATATTCAGGGATCACAGTCCATCTGACCTATAGTCCCCAGGGCGGTATCTTTTGAAGTCTCACCTGAGCTCGACTAAATTTCTTTTGCCCACCGCGCAGACTCACGCATAACCTAGCGATAAGTTCCATACCTTACGTTGCCTTTGTCAGAATACTTCGCGTTAGACACTTGGCTCGCATATGTATTATTGTCAATGATTCTTGTTTGTGTATTTATGTGTCTGTCCATCATTGCGTATTTTCTCTCTTCAATTACTGTGTAAGTGACAAACTGAAATTCACTAGAGAGTAAAACTTATTTAACTCTCAAGTCACATTGATATACTTGATATTATTCTATATAATAGTGGAGTTAGTACCCTTATACTATGTATTCTATATAATAGTGGAGTTAGTACCCTTATACTATGTATTCTATATAATAGTGGAGTTAGTACCCTTATACTATGTATTTTATGCCAATTGAATAAATAAGAGTGTAATCTATCCTGTGTGTTTATTGTGATATTGAATGCCCGATTGAGTAAATACTTATCATATTCACGAAGTTCGATGTGTTCCTGTTGAGCATATTCCAAAGCTAAGTATCCAAAGCCCGGATTATAAGGATATAATACTGAAGAGAGTTGGATTACAACCCGGCATAACAATATTAATTAATCTTAACCCCTTCTGTACCAGCGACGTCTCTTTTATTTAATTTCAGCTACATTTAGACGATTTTATGAAGCTTAGGAAGGATATGGGGTAGCTGAAAGGATGAAATGAGATAGTCTATATCCTTTTGTTTGGTTGACGTCTTACCTAAGCTTAATGAAATCATCTAATAATTGTCAAATTATAATGAAAAGGACTTCAACGGTACTGAACGGGTTAAGGGGGGTCACCGGCTGTTTTTTATCTTTCTCTCCTTTTCTCTCTTTCCCTGGCTTGTATCCATTCGGCCCCATTCAGCCAACTGTTTTAAGACGTTTGTCCCCATCCAGGTGTCAATTTCTTCATGGCGAGCGATAGCGAGCCAGCATTGTATGGAGAAATCCGGCTTTGCCGGAGAAATTTTTCTATCGAAAAGTGTACAAATTTAGCATGCTGTCAAAACAAAAAATGTATATATGCTGGCACGCTCCCGCTCGCCAGAAAAATATTTACAGCTGGATGGGGGTAAACGTCTTAAAACAGTAGGTTGGAGGGGGCCGAATGGATACAAGCCAGGGAAAGAGAGAAATGGAGAGAAAGGGAAAAAAGCAAGGTGGGCCCTGTGACGTTAACCACTCCGTCAGAACCGCATGGCTTGTCCTACAGTGACTCGCTAGGATCGCCAGGGCAGTGGATTGGGCTACAGTTTATGTATTAGAGTGTGCTTTATTTCATATGAAAGCTCGTGTCATGGGCAGTCCAGAAAGACTCTTTGTTTTCACCCATGTCAAGGCTTTATATATTTAATTGTAAAGTATATGTTTTATCATTAACTAGTAATGATGGGATCTGGGAGAGAGAGAGAGAGTAGAACAGAGTGAGAGGGGGGCGCGCAGTGTTTTTGCCCCGCTCGATGACGTCACGGCTGGCTGCCTCGTGGGGGTTGGCTGAGAGAGGTCCTTAGCATGCTGCTAGCTCCCTTGCTAGTGGCTAGAGGACTTGTAACCGCTTTTTTTCCCACGCGGCTCGAGCTAGTGCGAGTATATATACAGTTCCTCGCCACTCTCTCCCTCAGATCTGGTTTCTAGAACGCATCTCTCTTTTTCCCTTGGATATCTGTCCTCCTCGCCGCACCTGAGAACCTGTTCCTCTGCCTATCTCTCTCATTTTCCATATCTTTCACCACCTTTTATTAACATTATATCCCCTCTGGTTAACTCTGCAAAATCAGCTTCATGCTGGCCAGTTGTATTGTGCGTTAAGGTCTGATATAACCCATGTATGTTAGTTGTTAAGATAAGTTGATCACGAAGCATTGGTTGGCATTCATATTGTTTAGTACTGCTTCCTTTAATTATTAGTGTTCTTCTGGATTAGATAATGCTAGACGAGGAGTCTGATATTATAAGGTATTGTTTCCTATGAGTGCTGGCTTTAGTTAAAAGCAGCACGACATACCTGAGAACTGGAGTTGATTGAGTAAATTCTAGTCTGTGTGCCATTGAGAGTAGAGCATGCACGAATGAGGGCTTTTTGCCTATACCATTCTGCACTGTTCTAAGCTTGTTGTTTGTCTTTGAGGTACGCCAGGAGAACGCTTAATACTTCGGTATTAAGGTTTCTCAAGAGAGCTACCCTTCATTATAACGTAATATTTGACACACAGACTTGAGATTTGCACTAGGCTATGCGGCATGCCATGCACACCAGTATCTCGTATCATTGACTCTAGCTAGACTTTATCAGTCACAGTAGACATTAAGTATATTAACCTAATTACTCTTTTTATGCATACCCATTTATCATTACACAAGCATTTCGCAGCCTAGTTTGATGTATGAAGACACAAACGACTCAGGCTCTTTTTGTTGATAGGAATACTGCATTGTTGTGGCGATTATTATTATTGTTGTAGTGTTTAGGATATTCTTGGCTCCGACGGCATTATATATTCTGCCTTTTTGTGTGCATAGCCTGCACGAGCATTGTTCCGCTGCCTGCCTTTTTTGGGTTCCATTTCCGATACGAGCATCTTTATAGCATCTAACATTTAAAGAAGATTCCTTGTTAGTGTTGAAGGACTTTAGTGCACTTTCTTTCATGCAGGAGTGCCTGACATTTATTGATTAAAGTAACGTAAGCTGTAACTTCTCTTACCACCTTACTTTGCATACCATAACCAAGCACCTTCGGTTATAGGTAGTAATAGGCTGTTTTCACATAACATTAAGCCTAGAGTAGACGCACATATATTGAGAGTTTGATAGCCTATTATTGCATATAGAACTCTGTAGAGTATTTGTGTTCTTTGTTCACTGGGAATATACATCAGAGGTTGGATCTAGCGCTTTCCGTTGTAGCATTTATGCCATTACTAGTCCAATGAATAAGAACCCTGATATATTTAAACCCCAGTCGTAACAGCCCCCTTAACGTTCCATGCATATATCATTTCCAGAAGCCATTGGAGGCCAAACTTTTCTTCTTGCAAGTTTTGACATGAAGCTGACACCCTTAATAAACGTCACGGTTAACAAGCTTATATTGTTTAAGGGGGCCCACCTCACTTTGTTCTCTATTTCTCTCCCTCTCTCTTTGTCTTGTATCCATTCGGCCCCATTCAGCCTAATGTTTTAAGATGCTTACCCCCATCCAGGTGTCAATATTTTCCTGGCGAGCGGTAGCGAGCCAGCATATACTGTATATATTTTTGTTTTGACAGCAAGCTAAATTTGTACATTTCTCGATAGAAAAATTTCTCCCGGATTTCTCCATACAATGCTAGCACGCTATCGCTCGACAGGAAGAAATCATCACCTGGATGGGGATAAACGTCTTAAACCTGTTGGCTGAATAGGGCCGAATGGATACAAGCCAGGGAAAGAGAGAAAAGGAGAGAGATAAAAAAAAGCCGGTGATCCCCCTTAATTATGTTGGGAACATGTAAGAATAGTAGCTCGAAACCAACTACTGTATATCCAATGTTCTAGAAAACCAACTGCTGTATATCCAATGTGCTAGAAAACCAACTACTGTATATCCCATGTTCTAGAAAACCAACTACTGTATATCCAATGTTCTAGAAAACCAACCACTGTATATCCAATGTTCTAGAAAACCAACTACTGTATATCCAATGTGCTAGAAAACCAACTACTGTATATCCCATGTTCTAGAAAACCAACTACTGTATATCCAATGTTCTAGAAAACCAACCACTGTATATCCAATGTTCTAGAAAACCAACTACTGTATATCCAATGTTCTAGAAAACCAACTACTGTATATCCAATGTTCTAGAAAACCAACTACTGTATATCCAATGTTCTAGAAACCAACTACTGTATATCCAATGTTCTAGAAAACCAACTACTGTATATCCAATGTGCTAGAAAACCAACTACTGTATATCCAATGTTCTAGAAAACCAACTACTGTATATCCAATGTGCTAGAAAAGTGTACGGCATTAATTTGCCTATTCTACTTCCCCCCTTCCCCACCCATCCCCGCCGTCCACACACACACACACACACACACACACACACACACACACACACACACACACCTACTGTGTGATCTACCACCCACCACGCTCACCCACCGGCCCCGCACTAATCAACCACATCATCGATACATGTGATGATCTCAAACTCCAATTTCCATCATCCAAGTTGGTGGTTTGTGGGGATTTCAATGAACTAGACACCTGTGAGATTCAAGAACAGCTGCATCTTTCACAAATTGTTGACTTCCCCACCCACAACCACAACACTCTTGACCTTATTTTGACAGACATGGATGAGCAGTACCTCCCACCTGAACCTTTACCTCCTGTGGGACGCAGCACTCACCTCTCCGTGTTCTGGTCACCTGCCCCTACCACCTCCCATCAACAGACCCCCGTCATCCGGACCTACCGACCAACGCCAGACTCTGCAATGCGGGGGTTCGGGCAGTGGTTGGTTCATTACCCGTGGACGGAGGTTCTCACTGAAGAAGATGTTAATGCCAAATGGGACAACTTTGTATCTTCCACCACCGAAGCCTACCACCACTTCTTCCCCACCAAGAGGACCAAAATGCACCCCTCTGACGTCCCATGGATTACTCCTCGGATCAAGAGACTGATGCAGAATCGGAACAAGGCCTTCTACACGGACAACAATCGCTACAAGGACCTACGCAACATTGTGATAAGGGAAATCCGTTGGGCGAAGAAGTCCTACTACCCTACAAAGATTCATCATTTAAAACAAACCAATATCAGTCAGTGGTACTCTAAAATTAAGAATCTTTGTGGCTTAAGTAGTGGGACTCCTTCGATCCCCTGTGTTTCCCATGTCCCTCGTGTAGATGCACCTGAACTGATTAATAATCACTTCTCTACCATCTGCCAAACCCTCCCCAAACTAGACCGCACCAACCTCCCTGCCTTCCTCCCATCCCCTTCCCCCCCAGTAACTGTTCAAGAATTTGAAGTTGCCAAAAAGCTTTCCAGTTTCAAATAAACAAGATCAACAACCCCAGTAGACCTACCCATGAAAATATACAAAGAATTTTCGGTGGAATTTGCCACCCCCCTTTGCTCGATAATTAATGCCTCCTTAAGGCAAAGTAAATGCCCTGCAGACTGGAAAACTTCATACGTCACTCCAATCCCCAAAACCCCCTCCCCACATTCTCTTAATGAACTCAGACCAATTGCCATTACGCCCATCCCTAGTCTAATCTGTGAGGACTTTGTATTCACCTGGGCTTACTCACAAATCCGTCACTTGATAGATCCCCAACAGTTTGGCAACGTAAAAACCTCCTCCACCACTCACTGTCTTATTAGCTTCCTAGATTATATTTACACAAATCTTGAGAAGAGAAAGACTTCCCTCGCCCTTGCCTTTATTGACTTCAGGAAAGCATTTGACCTTGTTGACCACACCATCATCATCAACAAGGCCATAAAGTTGGGACTACATCCTACCCTGGTTGCGTGGTTGACCGACTTCCTTAGTGACAGACGACAAGCAGTGCGATACCAAGGCTTCATCTCCACCTTCCTAGACATCACATGTGGAGTCCCACAGGGCACAAAGATGGGGCCTCTATTGTTCCTCATCTTGATTAATGATGCCCTAAAGGACACCCTATTCCACTGGAAGTACGTGGACGACTCGACAGTCGGCATTACTGTCGATAACACCTCCCCTAACTATGACCCCCTACAAGACATCCTCGACCGTCTTCAAGCCTGGACCACAGACAATCATGTGACTATCAATCATGACAACACAGTGGTCATGCACATCAACACTTCCGTTACCGACCTTCCTCCACCCACTGTCACAATTGGTCCTCATCCCCTTCAGCTTGTTGAGTCCACCAAACTCCTCGGAATCACTGTGGACAACAAACTAAACTGGAAGAAACATGTAACTACCACAGTCAGGACCGCCACTTACAAGTTGTTTATGCTAAGGCGGTTGAGATCCCTGGGGGCGCCGGAGAATGAGCTGAAGAGTATATATAACACCTTCATACTCCCTAAGCTCACCTACGCCTCTCCCGCCTGGTCCTCCTCTCTAACCCTAACACAACAACGTCAACTGGAGAGAGTTCAGAGGAGGGCATGCAGGATCATCCTGGGTGGCACATATCCAGGGTACGAGGAAGCTCTCACCACCCTTAGCATACCTGCACTTTCAACCCACCACTACAACACACTCAAACAGTTTGCATCTAAGCTGCTTGTTCACCCACGACACAGAAACTTACTTCCACCAGACGCCCCTAGACCTACACGTGCAGCTCGTCATTTCAACACACTCCAACCAATAAGAGCAAGAACTGACAGATATAAAAATAGTCCTATCCCAACCATTGTTAATATTATTAATAATGTGTAATAACGGCCTGTCACACCATATATACGCGCCCACCTTTAATAATATATGCATAAGTGTGTGTGCGTGTGTGTATTAGAATATAATTATGTATGTATTTGCTTGAGTTTGTTTATGTATATGTGTATATATGTATCTATGTATGTGCAGTATATGTGTATGTATGTGTGCGTATATGTGTATGTATGTATGCGTTATTTATGTATATGTATATGTGTCTATAGTGTATACTGTTTGTGGTTCGAGCCCGGCTGAGAGTATCAGGTAGGATAAGAGAAGAGCATATATGCATGTAATGTGCATATATTTATGTATATGTATGTCTGTGTGTATGTGCTGTCAATGGTCCGAGCCCGGTTGAGAATATAAGGTATATAATATATATATGTACTGTACGTGTATTTATATGGTCATATGCACATATGTATGTAAATATACGTACATATGAGCGAGAACATATTGCTCACTAGCGCAACTTCTGATTATAAATCTATGCATAAGCATTATCTATTATTAAGTGTTCGCGTATCTTCATCCATGTATTTCCACCCTTAACAATAGAACGCCCAGCTCTCCCATATTTCGCCTTCTGTCACACACACACACACACACACACACACACACAAACACACACACACACACACACCTACACTACCGAGGATTAACCTCCCATTGTAGTAGGCTGTATCTGACCATACGGACCATATACGGACTTGAATTGCTGCACCCTCTTTACCCTTCAACTCTTCACCCTGACCATACCAAAACAGTTTTTGTATGTATGTATGTTTGTGTGCATACGTGAGCGTTTGTGTATACGGACATGTGCACACTTACTGCATGTTCTTATGTTCCTATGTATGTATGTATATGTATGGGCGCACGTACGTGTATATACGTATGTTCTGTATATGAGTAAGTAAATAAATGTGTATATGTACTGTATATCATTACTCTCATGGTTATTTTATGATAATTTGTATTCTGCACATGCATCATTATTGTATTTATTTATTTTGTTTGTAAACTGAGCTTACCATCCTCATATCTGTACATCTCATGTTCATCCACTAAATTGTAAAATGTGTATTTTCAGCTCATGAGGCTGCCATTCTTTAACAAACCGTTTATTATTATTATTATTATTACACACACACACACACACACACTTTTCTTGTATCTTCATCCATGTATTTCCACCCTTAACAATAGAATGCCCAGCTTTTCCACATTTCGCCTTCTATCACACACACACACACAAACACACCTACACTAAAGAATATCCTATACACTACAATTCCCCCAAGCTGTCTCTACTGTTTTTTTTTTTCTTTTTTTTTTTTTTTATATCCTTGTTTTGTTCTCTACCGAGGATTAACCTCCCATTGTAGTAGGCTGTACCTGACCTTACCTGTACGGACTTGTAAGCCACTCCCTCTTTACCCTTTTCAACTCCTCACCTGACACTACCAAAACAGTTCTTGTATGTATGTATGTTTGTGTGCATACGTGAGCGTTTGTGTATACGGGCATGTGCACACTTACTGCATGTTCTTATGTTCTTATATATGTATGTATATGTATGCGTATGTATGTGTATATATGTATGTTCTGTATATGAGTAAGTAAAATAAATGTGTATATGTACTGTATATCACTTACTCACATGGTTAATTTATGATAATTTGTATTTTGCACCTGCATCATTATTGTATTTTGTTTTTCTTTCTTGTAAACTGAGCTTACCATCTTCATATCTATACATCTCATGTTCATCCACTAAATTGTAAAATGTGTATTTTCAGCTCATGAGGCTGCCATTCTTTAATACACCGTTTATTATTATTATTATTATTATTATTACACATATACAAAAATCTCATGTATACCCAAACTCTCTTGTTGTTGTTTTTTTATCCCACACAGGGGATTGCTCTCCAGAATTAGCTGTAATTCAAACACGGGTAACACACACATATATATACAGTATATATATATATATATATATATATATATATATATATATATATATATATATATATATATATATATATATAATATACATACTGTATATATACTGTATAATTATACACTCATGGACGAGTAGATACGGTGACCAACTCTTCCAAGAATACCTGGGCTGGCTGGGATCGAATCCTGGTCAGGATACCTCTCTCCCAACCAACACAACTCCCACTATGCCCCAAACAGCCATTAACACCCTGCAGTTCTACATACCAGAGCTAACATGGACCTTTTCCCACAACCATTAGCCATAATCACCTAGTCTCTCTATCTCTCTCTCTCTCTCTCTCGCTCTTACATTTACAACAAGAGAACAACTCCCACTACACCCCCAAACAGTCATCAACACCCTGCAGTCCCACATGGCAGATCTAGAATGGTGGTGTTCTTACAAGCACCAGCCCGTGTTGTGCCGTAAATCTCCCCAGGGTCTGGTACCGCCTCACTGCACCTCATAAGGGGAGAGAGGCTGTTTGTTTGGTCTATTAATTAATGTATTCATATATTGTTCTAGTTTCCTCCCTAGACCTCCATAATGATTAGAAAAACACCCCCTAGATCCCCCCTTCCAGATAGATTTGTAAATTTTCCGGTACCAAAATGTCCAGGCCAAAGGCCGATTCCTCTTAAAGTGACAGGCTCGCTATTGCTCGCCAGGAAAAAAATCGACACCTAAATGGCACGAAGGGTCCTAATATTGGCAAAGAAATGGGGTGACAGGTCATAAAATCCCCAAACTAATGAAACAAACGTCTTAACATATCAAAACATGTGGGGTTAAAAATTAGAAAGAAGGGGTCCAGAAAAACGGTCTGTCTCCCCTTAAGTGTCAACGGCACCTGGGCTAAACCAGTTGTTTGCTGCACACGGGGAGATACCGAGTGTGGCAATGCTGGCTCGCTATCGCTCGCCAGGAAGAAATAGACACCTGGATGGGGATAAACGTCTTAAAACAGTTGGCTGAATGGGGCCGAATGGATACAAGCCAAAGAGAGAGGAAGAAAAAGAGAGAAAAAGCGAGGTGGGCTCCCTTAAAACCTCTCGGATACCATAATATCTAGACCACTCATACGAATTTGTGGACCCCCTATATTTGTGGACCCCCTATATTTGTGGACCCCCTATATTTGTGGACCCCCTATATTTGTGGACCCCCTATATTTGTGGACCCCCTATATTTGTGGACCCCCTATATTTGTGGACCCCCTATATTTGTGGACCCCCTATATTTGTGGACCCTCTGGACCCCCTATATTTGTGGACCCCCTATATTTGTGGACCCTAACCCCCTATATTTGTGGACCCCCTATATTTGTGGACCCCCTATATTTGTGGACCCCCTATATTTGTGGATCCCATATATTTGTGGATCCCATATATTTGTGGATCCCATATATTTGTGGATCCCATATATTTGTGGATCCCATATATTTGTGGATCCCATATATTTTTGTGCATGCAATTATAACTATCTGGACTGATTTTAAGATAGAACTTGCTTACCAATAAATAATATAAATAGTTTCATAGTTAATTTATAGAAAACAAATATTCATAAATTCGTTTCCAGAGATATACTTCCATAATTAGAAATAAGTGAAATCCACAAATATAAATGAGTGGGCTAGGGGCTCTGGGTATCCGAGTGTACCAAAGCAAGATGGGCTAATTTCGAGATGTAAATTGTGAAAATGAGCTATCGTGTATGAGAGTGTGGAGATGTTTATAGAACAGTCTGAATGTTGAATGCATTTTTTTTTTTTTTTTTTTTTAGGACGTATCCAATTAGATGAAGTCAAGACGTGATCATTTCGAGACGTTAATGATGGTGAACATGAGCTATACTCTATTCACTGTAAGTAGGCAAGACATCATGACCTCAATCCTCTGTAACTCAAAAACGGCTAGAGCAAATAGGCTGTACATTTCCACATCTATTCCTTGACTGACTCTTCCCATATGGTAGAACTCTAGTCGTTTTTGAGTTACAGAGGTTAGAGGTTATGATTTCTCGCCTACTTACAGTGAATAGACTATAGTGTGCATGCTATTGCAAAAACACAAATATATTTTCATGAATGAGTTATTATATAATGCATATGTATGTTCATTTGTCTTAAATTATAGTCATATAATATGTATTTCATTTTAGATTTGACCAAATGGAACACAGGCAAGACGTGGTAACATCAAGATGTTGATTGAAACTACTCCTACACGTCTTCACTAAACCGATCTATGGTATATATGAATATTATTTAAACCTGAACACCTGACTAAGAAGAAAAGTTCAAAGTTGATTGGTTTTCACATACATTTCTTCGACTGATTACAACAAAAATATTAAAGGGAAACAAGAGATAAATGGCTGGCCCCTTACCCAGAATGGTGTCTGAGATTCTGATGGGTTTGTAGTCCTCCCTGATCCATCTGACGGTGGGTGCCGGGGTGCCGTGGGCGCGACAGGTCAGGTTGGCAGAGTCACCCCGAGTTATAGTTACTTCTTCGTCGCCTCCATCTAATACTGGCGGCTCTGAAGGAGTAGATAGAGAGATAGATATATAAATAGATGAATTATACAAGGACTGTCGATATATTGATTAGGGTCAGGAGGGTGGACTGAGACAGGGTAGGTACAGAGAAAATGGAAATATATGGCATCCATAGGGTTAACCCGTTGAGTACCAGCGACGTGTGTTGTATTATAATCTAGCTATATTTAAACTATAGTATGCAGCTTAGGAATGATCTGTGTTAGTTAGAAGGGTTGGTCGCAATAGTATGGAGCCTTATTAATGATAGAGGTCCTTCCTAAGCTGAATTAAATCGTCTTATAATTGTCAGATGCCTGTCTATTAATTTGTACATTGGAATTCTCCAAAAAATAATATTGTATATTGAAGGAAATAATTTCGAGTTGGGGAGATAATTTAATCCTTATCTCAAGCATATAATCCACCTAAAATTAATCTGTCCTATAAACTATCTAGCTAGCATCTGCATTATCTATCTATATGACTACCTACAATCCATCACCCTACACTCTCAATATATATCACACTAACTATTTATCTAGCTATCCTATACAAAGCCACCGCCGGTAACTGACGGTGAATAAGTGACCACGGCGAGAGTAGACTGCCCCCCCCCCCACCCCAACGGGCGGGAGGAAGCTTTGGTTGAAATTAGAGTAGGGAGGAACCCATTTTGGGATTTAGGGTATTACCAGAAGTGGGCTGAACCTTTTCCCTGTGATTTTAGGGTATTTACAAGAATATAATAAGCCGTAGGAACCAGTCCCGGTTTGGCTTTGGTCTGTGATTCTAAGATTTATATTTAATGTTTTTGTTTGTGTATACATATATGTAATATATGAGTAGGGTAAAGCAAAGTATATCCACCTTTACCTTTTTGAGACAATGTATATGCAATTGTATGTATTTATACTATCTCAATAAAGAATCTAATCAAATCAAAATCCCCCCAAACTCCAGCATGACCTTTATCAACTCTACGTAAGCAGAGTTTAGTACCGTCCCCCCCGTATAGTGGGTACCATCGGAAAAAAATGTGGCATTGTCGATGTCGATGTCAATGTTGTCGTCGTCCGTCTGTCCCGGAACTCCTCCTAGACCTTTGGACGGATTTTCACCAAATTTCACACAAATATTTAATATTTGTTAGGTGAATGTGAACGTCAGTCAAAAAAGATGTTTTGAGTTTGTGCAACAGTTATGATTTTAGATCCAAAATATGGTTTTACCCCCATCCAATCCCCCCCCCCCCCTCCCCCCACCAGCAATGATGGGGAACGCCTTCGATCTGGGGCTGAAAACAACTCGCCCCTCATTTGTCAGGTTAAGTTAGGTTAAATTAGTTTAGTTGATATTAGAAGTGATGGTAGTAATAGTGGGGATGATGGTAATAGTAATGATGATGGTGATAATAGTAGTGATGATGGTTGTAGTTGTAGTGATGAAATCACTGTGTCTGTATGCTTGTATGTGTGTGCCCAGCAGGGGCACTAACACATGTTGGTGATTGTCATAGTATTTGTCATAGTAGTAGTGATGATGATCATAATAATGGCGATGATAACAATAGTAGTGATTATGGTGACGTTATAGTGAGGATGGCAGTAGAAGTGATGATGGTGATAGCATGATTGATGATGGTAATACTTGTGATGATGATAACCCATAGCAGAGTTGGGTATGCCGTTTTAATTATGGGGAAAACGGCACGTCTACTTTATTGTTATATTATTGTTAGGGGGGACTACTATAGTCTATTCGTTGTAAGTAGGCGAGAAATCATGACCTTTAATCTCTATCAGAAAAAAAACGAATAGAGTAATCGAGCAAATAAATATACGATTCGGGAAGAGTCACTCAAGGAATATATGTGGAAATTTACAGGTAATTTGCTCTAGCCGTTTTTGAGTTACAGAGGATAGAGGTCATGATTGTTCGCCTACTTACAGCGAATAGACTTTAGCCTTTCAAAACACCCAAATATATCGTTATGAGTGTATTGATCTATTTTAAACCCATTTCTTCATAAAATTTACGGTCGCTCTAATAAATCATGTCCCAACTGTCATTACCTTTGGCTTGCTCTGTGCTGTATTAATGTCTGACAGATGTTGAATAGGGTGGGGAAGTGTAGGAACATGTTTGTATAATTCACTCTATATGAAGAAATGAAGCTTAGATATTGCTGATACCAATTATTGATCAAAACATAATTGGTGCCGAGACATCACTTATTAGCGAGGTTGTACTCTCTGGACCGTATTCCTCGACAGTCCCCATTATCGTTGGTGATAATTACTATAGTTTCGCTGCATTCCTAGCCAGTCAAAGTGATACACTATCGTTTATCGTTTATCGTCCGTGTATTCTAGGTTGAGTTTTTTTTGAGTTATGAGAGGTTAGGGGTTACGATATCTGCCCAACCTAGTATGAACAACATGTATCATGTTGACTGGCTAAGAATCTGGGAAAAACTAAAGGAATTACCACCGACATTATTGGGGGGTGTCTACGAATGGGAGCCCTTATTTAACTGTCTAAAAATTAACCCAACATCCTATGAGTGATATAGGCCATGACAAAAAATATGACTTTGAAGAGGGAGCCTGTAAAATCCGGTCTTCCATTTTCGCTATTGTCTGTACTTAACCTGTCTTAATCTCCTATCGTTTCAAAATCTATCCAAATACAGTAGATCTATTTTACCTTATACATATACACACACACACACATATACATACACAGATATATATATATATATATATATATATATATATATATATATATATATATATATATATATATATATACCGGTATATATATATATATATATATATATATATATGTAGTAAAACTCGCTAGGAAAATTGAAACAATGGAACACCAAGCTTTCGTCTATTCTCTCAAGACATCTTCAGGGTAATACAAGAAAACAGGGGGAGAGTGAGGCTTCAATACCCGTCCTAAATCATCTGTGAGTAGCTAACTAGCATATAAATACAGAAAGTGTTGCAGCCTACTGCCTGTTGCCATATTTTTAGGAACATACTTATTTTATATACAAAATATATGTACATATATACATTGAAATATGCCTAACATATCTTAGTTTTGCCATATGACGATGAATTAACACCTCTCACAACATCTCTCAATAATTTGAATATAAATGTAGTATTCAATTATGAAAAATCCGTCAAGTCTACTTTGATTAAAAACAGCCCTAAAAATTATGCAGGTGGTGTATATTTCATTCCGTGTAAAGTATGTAATGACATATACATAGGACAAACTGGAAAAAGATTAGAGGTGAGAGTTAATAGCTTTAAGATAAAATTAGATAGGCATATGGCCGAGATGGGTTGGGTGTGAGGGGGATCTACCAGGTGTGGGCCAATCGGTGCTCAGCAGACCCCCGTAATCTTGTGTTAATCTCTGACCATTTTGGTGGGGTCAGTACTCAAGGTATTAGTGAGATGGGTCTATAATTGGGCCTTGTAATTGGGGTTGGGTGTGACAGGGATCTGCCTTGTATGGGCCGATCGGCTTTTTGCAGACTCCCATTTTCTTATGTTCTTATGTTCTTATGTAACACAAACAATCAGTAAGGTCAGCTCAAGAATCTAATGGTATTGTTAGACATAAACAAAGACAAAACCATCATGCAATTGGGATGAGGCTAAGATGATCTACTGGTCAAGCTGCTATTATGAAAGACTATTTGCCGAGTCCTCCTTGATCAGAGAATTTAGAAACACTATGAATCTAAATGATGGCCTTTACAAAATAGATAACATCCTGCTAAATCTCCTCAATGAAAATGATAAAATAAAAAGAGCTAGAAATAGATGTCCAGACCGTCAGATCATAGATTGAAACAGCTTGTAGTTTGACATCTGACCCTTTTATCATAGTATTAGATAGTTAGGTATCTTATTAATACTATACACATGAGGTATGATCACTATATATTTTCTTTGTTATGTTTTTTATTTTATAATAATTATTGTATATATGTATGTTTATGTATGTATACAGTATATGTGTGTGTGTATGTAGGTGTGTGTATATATGTGTGTTTATGTATAATTTATATACTGTTTAGTTGTGAGGGGGATATGCCAGGTGTGGGCTATTTGGCTTTCTAAAGACTCCTTTTATCCTAATATTGATCTGACCATTTTGGGAGGGTCAGTCCCCAGGGTCCATAGTATTAGTGAGTTGGGCCTATAATTCGGCCTTATAATTTGGGTTGGGTGTGGGAAGGATCTGCCTTGTGTGACCAATCAGCTTTCTGCAGACTCCCATTTTTCTTGTGTTCTTATATATGTAATTTTTATTTGTATGTATGTAATGTATGCGTGTATACAGTATGCATGTATATGTGTATGTATATGTAATTATATGTATTTCTACAGGTATATGTATTTCTTCATATTTACATATGTTACGATAACAGTTTGTAAGGGATCTGCCAGTTCATTGATGTGTATCAAATTGTATATATGATTAGATTGTATTGTTAGGCATATTTCAATGTATATATGTACATATATTTTGTATATAAAATAAGTATGTTCCTAAAAATATGGCAACAGGCAGTAGGCTGGCAACACTTTTTGTATTTATATGCTAGTTAGCAACTCACAGATGATTTAGGACGGGTATTTAAGCCTCTCTCTCCCCCTGTTTTCTTGTATTACCCTGAAGATGTCTTGAGAGAATAGACGAAAGTTTGGTGTTCCATTGTTTAATTTTCCTAGCGAGTTTTACGACATAATTTGATCACACGCATTTGTGATTTTACCTCCAAATATATATATGTATATATATAGATATATTTTTTTTTCTATGTGAATGAGGGCGACAAAAGGCATAACTGCCTGCAGCGAGTGCCTCCCCCAGATTTCAAAGAGTGACAGGGCCGAAATCACGGGACGTTCGAGCTAAAATGCCTGGACACACGGTGTTTCAAGCAATTTAAGTAATAGGAAGAGGGAATAAATGATTCTGGGAGAGAGTTCCAGAGCTCAGCAGTTGAAATGAAGAAAGTCTGAGAATAGCGTTTCACTCTTGGGTTGGAGAGTTGCACAGAGTAGGGGTGGGATTGTGTTACAAGGCGGGTACTACGTAACCTACGTAGAGGAGGTGGTATACACTGAGAAAGCTCTGAGGAACACCGTTTATTGTAGTAGCGATAGAATAGTGAGGGAGATGCAACATTGCGGCAAAGAGAGAGAGACTGCAGAGAGTAGGTGAGTGGACAGGAGTTAATGATACGAAAGGCTTTCCTTTCTACTTTATCTAGGAGTGCGTTGTGAGAGGATCCTCCCCACACATGTGAACAATACTCAATACAAGGACGCACTGTGCCCCTGTACAGAGCAAGAAGCCGAGCAGGGGTAAAGAACCCCTTGAGGCGGTTGAGCACACCCAGCTTCTGGGAGGATGCCTTAGCGAGACTGGTAATATGGTCTTTCCAAGTGAGAGCAGAAGAAAAAGAGGCACCGAGAACATTGAGGGAAGATGAAGGGTTGATTTTTGTATTGTTGATGAATAAGGGATAGTCCTCTGGAAGTTCCTGACGGGTAGTAAGATGGATCAATTGAGTTTTGGAAGCATTAAATGCAACAAGGTTTTCTCTACCCCAATTGGAAATAGTAGCTAGATGAGAAGATAAGCGTGTTATGGCTTCATACGTTGCAGCTATGGAACGGCCGGAAAGGAAATTAGAGACAAAGGCATAGATGGAGGGACAGAAACCGAAGTAGGGCAGCTTGGAAATTAAAGATTCGTGCCAGTCTGAATCGAAGGCCTTCGATATGTCTAGTGCAACAGAAAAAGTCTCACCGAAGTCCCGAAATTTGGATAACCAAGAGTTAGTAGGATATGAAAGAAGATCACCAGTAGAGCGACCCTTAAGGAAGCCATACTGGCGATCTGAGAGTAAATTATGAGAAGAGAAATGCTTAAGAAATTTGGAAGCAAGAATAGTTTCAAAAACTTTAGAGATACAAGAGATGAGAGCAATTGGACGATAGTTGGAGGGTTGAGAGCAGTCACCCTTCTTTGGGACAGGTTGAATGAGAGCAAACTTCCAGCAAGAAGGAAAGACGTTAGAGGAGAGACAGAGACGAAAAAATTTGCCTAGGCAGGGGGCCATCACGGAGGCACAGTTTTTAAGTACAACAGGAGGAACACCGTCTGCCCCGTACGCCTTCTTAGTATTAAGCCCAGAGAGGGTAGAAAGTACATCTTTAGAAGAGATTAGGATATTAGGCGTAAGTAGGAGAGAGGGGGGTGGAGAGGGAGGAATAGCACCGGAATCATCCAAGGTAGAGTTTCTGGCAAAAGTTTGAGCAAAGAGTTCAGCTTTGTCAGAGGAAGAAATTATGGTTGTGCCATCAAAGTGGAAAATGGCATGGAAAGACGAGGAAGAAAAGTTGTTGGAGAGGTTTTTGGTTAGATGCCAGAATGCTTGGGAAGAGCTAGAGTTGGATAGTTCAGTGCATTTATTATTGATGAAAGAGTGCTTGGCAAGTCGAAGAACAGATTTGGCTTGATTCCGGGCAGACACATAAGAAGAATGAGATTCTTGAGTTTTAAGGCGTCGGTACCGTTTGAATGCTTCTTCCTTGTTGCGGACAGCAGTAGAACAAGCGTGACTAAACCATGATTTTTTGGCATTAGACTGAGAGAAAGAAAATGGAATGTACGTTTCCATGCCAGCACTCTCCGAGGGTCCCCGGCCACAGAAGCAGAAGTCATTCCATGGGAAATCAAAGATGTACTGCCGGAGAACCTTCCAGTCGGCAGCGCCAAAGTGCCACAAGTGCCGCCGGCTGGGAGGATCGGAAGGCCGTACTGAAGATATAGGACAGGTGACGGAGATAAGTTTATGGTCGGAGGAGCCCAAAGGAGTGAAAAGATTGACAGTATAAGAAGAAGGGTTAGAAGTCAGAAATAAGTCAAGAATGTTGGGCCGATCTCCGAAGCGATCCGGGATACAGGTGGGTTGCTGGACCAGCTGCTCTAGGTAATTTATGATAGAAAAAGACGTACGCTTGTTCACCAGGTTGGTCAGTAGAGTGAGAGGAGAGCCATTGGCGGTGGTGAACGTTGAAATCTCTTAAGATGGAGATTTCAGAGAAGGGAGAGATAGATAGAATGTGTTCCACTTTAGAGTTTAGATAGTCGAAGAATTTGGGAAAGTCGGTAGAGTTAGGGGAAAGATAGACAGCACAGCAATATTTAGTATGAGAATGACAGGATAGTTTGAGCCATAAAGTTGAAAATTCAGAGGAGTCGAAATCGGGAACACGAGAGCAAGTGAGTTTGTTATGCACGTATGCACAACATCCGCCTTTGGCTTTGAAACTAGGATAGAGAAAGTAGGAGGATACAGAGAAGGGGCTGCTGGCAGTTGCTTCAGACACCTGAGTTTCGGTGAGGAAAAGAAGATCAGGTTTGGAGGAGGAGAGATGGTGTTCGATAGAGTGAAAATTAGAGGAAAGGCTGCGAATATTGTAGAAGTTGATAGTAAGAGTGACAGGCCGTGGTCCAGAGTATTTAGAGGGGTCGTCAGGGGAAGGTCGGGCATGTGAGGGGGTATTTATGCCTCCCTCCCACCCCCCCACCCCCTGGGGACTCTAGGCTGGGCCTGTGTTCATTATCATTTTTTGTTTTAATAATTATGAAGGAGGAAGTGTGGTGTGCATGTTAAGTGTAGTGAAGTAGATAGGAGGAGGAGGGGTTTGTGAGAGCATGCTGGACTACTCTCAGTGTAAGTGAGGCACAAAGGGAATCAGTAAGAGAGGCCAAGCAAATGAAACAGGAGTTCTAGCGAGTCCTTATCAAATACCCACAGCCTCTCCTGGGTATAGCCCTGTTTGATTGGTGCCTACAATCTATCCCCATTCCCCCTATTAGTCACCTTGTACGACACACACACACACAGTAGGACGCGTGGGGCATATTCTTTTTTCCTCCACCATAAGATGGAGGCCCCATTACCCCCAGGGGGGGGGGGGGGGGTATATATAAATGTATATATACAGTATATATATATATATATATATATATATATATATATATATATATATATATTGTTACGTATCTTGATCCTCAAGTGGTTAACTTGATGAATCTAGATAGCACAGAGATATATTTTAAGGTATCAGTCAGCTGAAGGCAAAACAAAAGTAAAATCTAATAAAATTATTTACTGTTGTTGCTTCCTTTCCTTTTTGGATTTTAGGACTTGGTGTCCTTTATTGACTGATACTCTTTAATTATGAAAAATACTGAAACTAATTAAAGTCATGTAGTATTTATAAAGAATTATTATTTAACCGAAGCTTAGTAGCCTATGGTTATGAACCGAATAAGTTATATCTAAAGAAGGACTATTAATTCTATAAAAAGTCTTGAAAGATAAATATTAAGGTAAGAATATTTCTGTCTCTTACCCTTTTTGAAATGAATAGCTAGTTTTCTTATATGTCCTTTTATTTATATTTAATGTAATTATTCTTGGTTCTTGTCCTACGTTAATAGTTTTATATTATTATTATCATCAGGATTAATATCAAATTCACATAAAAAGCTAGATATATATTTAATAATTAGTTAAATGTATTTCTTAACCACGTAACATTGAGGTTTGATTATGAGTAAATTAAGTTACAGGATCGCTTCATAGATTCGATTCAGGTCTCACTCAAATAATATGAAAAGCAAAACTAATATTTTGAAGCTAAAATAATTTTCTTCAGCTTAGGAAATTACTAGAAGTAATATTAACACAGCCATGTTAGTCTAAGGCGATACTACTAATATGAGACAATAGCATCACCGTACTAAGCACCGTTAAGCAATGTAAGCTTAATTAAAAGAAAATGAAAGAACTCGTAAGTATTAATATAAAACAATAGTATTACTTTCATCATAACCCAATTACTTAAAGAGTTGCTTTAGTCCACAAGTTAGTCAACTAAAATAGTTAAGTACATAATAGTAGTGTTAACGTTAATTCGCAATCACATATCTCACTAACCAACATAACGTAAGTGTTTACACCGAACACACTTAACACACACTTATATAATCTGACTGACAGTCACAATCCCATTATAATACTTCACCCCATCTTCCTCCAGCTGCAAGTTCACCTTCCCCAACTCCAAATCAGACTGATTTGAATGCCCACTACTCGGGTCTTATATACTAAACAATGATGGTGTAGGAACGAATCAGGAGGCGAGTGATGGTGCGCGCCCCTATCATAGCTCCTCGAGTTGCATAGCAGGTGCGTGGTCCAATGGGGGCTCCTGGCGTCGATCATACGTCATAGCGTCGGGTCATCGAAGTAGTTTGCAGGGCCCCTATGACGCACGCAGGTGTGAAGGCTTGTTTGCTGGTATGCGGACGAGCTGGTTTCCCACTCGCTAGTTGGCCGCCTGGTCTGCTTCGCCGCCTGGGTAGTTTGGCACTCCTTCAACTCTAATTCTAACTCTTAAATTAACATACAGGGCTCCATATGTCAGACCTCCCCCCTAGAAAAGAGTTTAAGGAGTATAGTACATAATATTAAACATAATACATAAATAGATTCACCACCAGATTGGCAACAGCAAGATCATAATGAGGATATAATAAGGATATTACCCAAAGTAGGCAACGTCTCCAGGTACCACATCAGAACATAGCCGGAACGTAGCTGGAGCGTTATTCGAACTGCAAGGCATCTCACAGCTGAAGGCTTAAAAGCGCACTACTAAAACATGATATTTACCTCGCTACAAGGGAGAGCTAATTGCCAAAATCCTCTCATTAAATTAAACTTACTGTTGTATGAGGCCAACCTGGTAAATGCAATCTTTGATCCGTGGCAGTGGGTAGGTATCGTTCTTTGTGACAGCATTAACTAGCCTATAGTCCATACATAACCTATGGCTCCCGTCTGGCTTTGGCACAAGTATGACCGGACTACTCCACTGGCTTAAGGCCCTTGTGATCAGCTGGGTTGAAAACATGAAGTCAAGCTCGACCTGCAGTATACTCCTGCGTTGTGGTGAGACATGGTAGGGGGATAGTTTAATGGGAGTTGCATCCCCTACGTCGATGTCGTGGAAGGCCAAAGAAGTGAGCCCTGGAGTATCACGGAACACACTGGGAGACTGAGATAAAACAGAGATTAGTTGGTTCGCTTGATCAGAGGGAAGATGACATAGTTTAGATGGTAATTCCCCCCAAGCTACTGAATTATACTGAAAGTTGGATAGGCTACATGACAAGTCAAAGTCTGCATGGATACCTTCAGGCTCTGGAACAGTCTGTTGCGGGTCAGTAAGAGAACTGAAGACTTTGTCCGCACCAGGCTGTCCACAGGTCCTGACATTCACTGCCACAGTGGGAGAATCTGGAGGAGAGGAATCAGGTGACCTATGGTAGGGTTTCAACATATTTATATGGAATACTTGCGTGGGCTTTCTCCTGTCTGGGGTAGTTACTAGATAATCGGTAAGGCTCACCCTCCGAATGATCTTATATGGGCCCCTGAACTTGGCAGATATAGGTTGGCCAAAAAGGGGGAGCAGGACCAAAACCTCATCACCAGGTTGAAACTCCCTCTCATGGGCTTTTCTGTCATACCAGTTCTTCATGGAGCTTTTAGCCACTGTCAAGTTTTGAGCGGCAAACTCACATGAGGATCTCAGCCGGGTTTTAAAATCTGAAACATACTTGAGGAGGTTTTGGTTCCCCTCCTGGCCAACTAGGCTATCCTGCAATAGTTGCAAAGGACCTCTTACCTGGTGACCGAAAACTAGCTCATTAGGGGAAAAACCCAAGGATTCAGTTGGAACCTCACGAGTAGCAAATAAAAGAAAAGGTACCCCCTTATCCCACTCAACTCCGGTCTCTGTACAATATTTACGCAACATTCCTTTTAATGTCTGATGATACCGTTCGAGAACCCCTTGACTCTCTGGGTGGTAGGTGCTAGACTTAACATGCTCGATACCCAACTCCTTCAGGGACTGCTGAAAAATGTTAGAGGTAAAATTAGTTCCTTGATCACTTTGCACCTCATGGGGGAAACCCATTCTGGTGAAGAATTTGAGCAGTTCCTTGATGACAGTTGGAGTAGAGGTAGTCCTTAAGGGTATAGCCTCTGGGTAGCGAGTTGCCATGTCCATGATAGTTAATAAATAAATGTTACCTTGGGAAGTCTTAGGCAATGGGCCTACAATGTCCACTACCACCCGAGTAAAAGGATTCTCGAAAACGGGCAAGGAGCACCAGAGGATTTTCAGGCACCTTCTGATTGGGTTTTCCTGTCATCTGGCAAGTGTGACACACTCTACAAAACTCCACTACATCTGCACGCATTCCTGGCCAGTAAAAGTGGGCTCTGATTCCGTCTAGAGTTTTTCTCACACCTAGGTGTCCTGCCAATGGTATACAATGTGCCATTTCCATGATATCTCTATGACAAGGTTTGGGGACTACTACTTGATAAACGTCCCAAGCCCCGTCATCGATTGGTCTGTGTGGCTGTCTCCATCTACGCCACAATACTCCTCCTTTGAGGTAGAAACATTCACCACCCTCCTTCTCACATTCCTCTTCACTCACAGACCTGGCAGCTAACCCTTGCATTCACTATCATCTCTCTGCTAGCTCTACCAGGCCACTAGGACAATTTGGAGGGGTTTCATGGTCATCGTTAGGGTCAAGATGAGCCATAAAGGTGTCAGATAAATCCACCTCAGTCACATCATCAGGCACGGTTGGAGCGGCATTCACACTCTCATCATCCCTTTCAACTCTTACATTCGGTACATTTCTGTTTGAGGGAACTGCTACTTGAGACATTGAACGTGTGACAGCACACACAGGGAAAACTGTTGGCATCTCCTTTTCGAGCTCACCGGTTAGTGGCTCGTTAACAGGGGAAAGTGACAAAATGGGGTCTGGTCGGACCTTCTCACCTGCTACATCATTCCCCAAAAGGAGTGTTACCCCAGGCACAGGGATATCTTGGGACCTACACAAAGCTATGGTGGCCTCACCCTGTAGTAACTCGCATTTAATTTCGCCTTTTACCAAGTATGCATAAAATTGGCCTCCAGCACCTCTCATTACAACTGGTTCGCCAGGTGGGCACTTAGTGTAAGGATTCACCATGAGGGTGCTAGTAGAACCTGTGTCTCTCAGAATTTTTACCTCATGCATTCAACCATTTAATCTCACGTTGCCAGATGAAATAAAGGGACGGTAACTGTCCTGCACTGATGGTGAAATGATTATTGGCTTAACCCTAGTGGGTTGCACCACGCATGCTACTACACCCCTGTCCAGATGATTTACGTTAGCTGCTAGGTACTCCTTCTGTCGGGAGTCCTGCATTAAAGGAACTTTTGGTGCTAGGTACTCCTTCTGTCGGGAGTCCTGCATTAAAGGAACTTTTGGTGCTAGGTACTCCTTCTGTAGGGAGTCCTGCATTAAAGGCACATATGGAATTTGAGATACGGCGGCAACTGTCTGCCCCGATCTCTCGGTTTTCTCCTTGGCCCAGCACTGATAAGCTAGGTGGCCTCTTATGCCACAAAAAGTACATACTTAAGGGGATACAGGAACGTTCCCTCTTTGAGCATTACTAATAATTTGGGGCCCACCTCTGTTACCATTGCCCTGAGTCGCATTTTTAGTTGGGGGAACAATTCTATTTTGGCTAGCTGGGGAAGACGTTACAGGCTTGTGACTGGGTCCGTCAGATTTGTGATTGGGATACTTAAAATTAGAACTAGAATTATCGTAGGGCTTCTTTCCACGAAATTTGTTGTTGAGCACGTATGTGTCAGCCATGTCAGCGGCGTCGGCAAGACAATCTACCTTTTTCCCCTTTAAATGATAGGATACAGAAGAATCAATTTTCCATAGGAAATTTTCTAACAGGATCAACTCCTTCAGATCGTTGTAGCTTGTGACTTTCTTACTCTTGACCCAATGATTGAAAGTTTTAGTCATGGTCCTGGCAAATACCTTATGGGTTTCTTCTACTTTCTTCTGTTTTTTACGGAAAGATTGCCTGTAAGCCTCAGGCTGCAATTGATAGGTTTTTAAGATAGCTTCTTTGAGATTGTCATAATCCTGCCTAACCTCTGCTACTTCTGACAAATACGTGGCTCGAGCCTGCCCTGTCAAAACGGTTGTAACATAAAAGGCCATTGATCTCTTGTCCACTTCATACCTCCAGCAACTTCTTCAAACAAAACAAAGAAATCCTGCACATTATCCTCAGTGAAAGGTGGAATGACACTAGTCATAGTCAATCCCAGAGGGGGAGCAATTAAGGGAGCATTTGTATTGACATTTAGTTGAGCCGTACGATATTGATATTCACATTGTTCGGTCGTTGCACTGGCATTTATTCTGGCTAGTTCTATACTTGCGTTGGCTTGTTCGGTATTTGCTCTGGCTTTTATGCTGGCTTCTTAGGTATTTGCTCTAGCTTGTTCGGCATTTATTCTGGCTAGTTCTAAGTCGGTGTTTGCTTTTATTCTGGCTAGTTCTAATATTTGATCACCGGTCAAACCAGGTGGCAATTGTTCATCAAGTTGGCTAGGTTTACTCGGGATCCCACCAACTGCTCCGTCACCCTCCTTGCCTTCTACAGGGAACAGGTGGGTTTTTATGGTCTGAGCCACCTTTACTTTAGACATGTTTGAGACAGTTAACTGGAGATGTGAGGCAAGCACTTTCAGTTCAGATTTTGACAGATGGGCAATATCAGGGGCTGTGGGTTCTGATTCTATGAAAACTCGAGCATCTTCGTCATTAATTAGTTGAGGCATGATTAATATTTGATTTTTAAGTAGTGAAACGGTAATGAAACTTAGTGAAACTGTATGAAACGAATCCTGGCGAGGTCGCCACTCTTCTGTTACGTATCTTGATCCTCAAGTGGTTAACTTGATGAATCTAGATAGCACAGAGATATATTTTAAGGTATCAGTCAGCTGAAGGCAAAACAAAAGTAAAATCTAATAAAATTATTTCCTGTTGTTGCTTCCTTTCCTTTTGGATTTTAGGACTTGGTAACCTTTATTGACTGATACTCTTTAATTATGAAAAATACTGAAACTAATTAAAGTCATGTAGTATTTATAAATAATTATTATTTAACCGAAGCTTAGTAGGCTATGGTTATGAACCGAATAAGTTATATCTAAAGAAGGACTATTAATTCTATAAAAAGTCTTGAAAGATAAATATTAACCCCTCCAACCCGGATGGGCTCTTGAACGCCCATAACAACCTCGGCCCGCGCAACCCGGAAGGGCTCTTCAACGCCCATTGCTTGCATGCGTGCTTTCGAATGCCGCGCGTACATTTTCGGTATCGTGGGACGGTAGGTGGCGCCACCAGGCGTAAACTCCGCCACAGCAACAGTATCTACCCCGACGCCATCATGGACAGTACGCCAAATAGTGATTCCGCTGTGTCCGATACCGTGCTTCCTACGACGCCCTTGCTTGTTCGTCGCGCCTTACCCCGACGCCATCGCCTAAATGTGTTATCTCCCGGAGGTATTGAGACGACATTGAGACTTTATGAGCGAGCTGATGCCAAGCATAATGTTGATGATGAAGTCAGTGACGACTCCAGTAATTATAAGTCGAGTGATTATGGCCATGAGAGTGATAAAGAAGAGCAATTCCTGGGATTTGCGAGAGAACATGACAGTGATGAGAGTGATGAAGGTGATGTACCAGTTGTTGAGGAAGCTGGTTTACCTAAAGACAGTGAACTTGAGAGAGTGAGCGAGTGGGAGAGTTCAAGGTCACTCACCAAATTTCGCTTAAGTGACACGACGCCAAGCCCTTCCCCAGGTAAATCGCCTTTCAAGCTACATTTGTATCAGCAGAAAATACTTGAGAAGGCGGCCGCGGCAGCTAGGGAACAAGCAAAACTACTTGGTGAGGATGAGGCTGTGAGTGAGGGTCAGCGTGGTGACCCTTCTCGTCCGCCATTGTCTCCCTTATCTACCCAAGCCACCCAAGATGACCCGGATGCCCCGCATTCTTCCCCACCACCCCCACCATTGCCAAGGGTTGAGGACCCCACACTTTCGGCCTATTTGCCTCCTAGGTCCCCCGACAGGAGACATACTGCTGCCGAAAAGGGGAAAGGTAGGAAATATACCAAGAAAATAAAGAGAGTTTTGTTCGAGGCTCCCGCGGCGTCCACCCCGGCCGGCCCCAGCCATACGTCCCCGCAACTTTCCCCACGGTCCTCCCCACCTCTCCCGCCTTCAACATGTCTTCCTGAAGAAGTCTTTGAGCTCGCATCACCAATACCTGGGCCTAGTGACAGTGAAACATTGCTTTCTGTCACTCGTCGCAGGCCAAGGAGCCCGGGACCTCGGGGGGACACAGCCTCACCTGCCACTCCTTCCCCACCTCGCCCACCCGCACGCCGCCCACGCATCACTGGTTCCCCGCCAGATTATGTGGGGGCCACTGATGATGAAGGGCACCTCTCTCAAGACTCTGGCCATGATTACATATCAGGGCACCGTCACCGTCAGGGCAAGATGACCACTCTGACGATGACTATATGGACATCGACGACCCTCGACCCATCCGCTTGGCCCGGCGTCGTGCTGCCCGTCGTGCTGCCCACCGCCCTGGCCGCCGCCCTCGCCGCCCTAGGGCGCGCGCCTCCCGAGTTGGCCGTGGGCGTGCTGGGCCACCAGCTGGAGCTCCTCGTCAGCGTAGACAAGACCCATTCTACGTTTTTCAGTGGCAAGACGTAGTTGATGAGGATGCATACAACCCTGATGTGCCAGCTTTTGATGAGGTACTGGAGGGTTCAGGCGTTACCCCCAATTTTCCTGCAGGCCCCAATGCTCCACCACACAAACTGTTTGAGGCCTTCTTTGATGAGGATGTGGTAGGCTATGTTGTCAAAGAGACAAATAAGCAGCACCAATTCCAGGTCCACTTTTTGGGAAAGGTGACCAAGGGCCACATGAGGCAGTGGACCCCAGTGACTCATAAAGAGTTCATGGTGTTCCTGGCACTCACCATGCTAATGCCTCATGTCAAGAAGCATAGGTTGCCTGACTATTGGATCACCAATGATCTGATATCCACCCCTGCCTTCGGGAAATATATGTCTCGCGACCGGTACCTTGATATCCTCGCAGCGCTCCATCTTGTCACCAACCTTGACGTCCACCTCCCAGACAAGCTGTGGAAGATTAGGACGTTGTATGAGATGATGCGAGAACGCTTCACCTCCTACTTCAAGCCCTTCCGCAAGGTCGTCATTGACGAGTCTCTTGTGCTGTTCCGGGGAAAACTCAGCTTCCGGCAGTACATCCCCTCAAAAAGACATCGCTTTGGCATAAAATTATTTGTGCTGTGCGACTGCCAAACTGGCTATGTCCTGGACTTCCTGGTCTACAGCGGGAAGGAAGGGGACTTGCTTGTGGACCCCCTCATTGGCTTTGGCGGAGCAGTGGTGCAAGCCATGATGGACCGCTACTTTCATAAGAATCATGTCCTCTACACGGACAATTATTACACGTCCCCCACTCTCTCACAGTACCTGCATGAGCGCAAGACGGGGACTGTAGGCACAGTACGAGGGAAAAGGAAGGGCATGCCACCTTTCCCTCCAAAGACCAAAAAAGGTGATGTGTTCAAGAAGAAGTCGGGGCCCATTCTGGCTATCCACTGGCACGACCAGCGGAAGGTCAACCTCCTGACCACCATCCACAAGGGGGAAATGGTGGAGACTGGCAAGGTGGATCGCCGCACCCAGGCCAGGGTGACCAAGCCTGATGCTGTCCTGGACTACAACATCAACATGAGGCTGGTGGACAAGTCCGACATGCAGATAGGCTTCATTGACTGCCTGCGTACCTCGTGCAGATGGTACAAAAAGTTCTTTCTGCATATGGTGGACATGTCAGTTCTGAATGCCTACAACATATACAAGCTTCGGAATGTGAACACACCCATGAAGTTCAATAGCCTGCGGAGGTTCCAAAAGCAGGTGTTGACGGAGCTCCTGGAGAAGTATGCTATGCCACAGAGGGCAGTGGCACATCCTGGGCCCGCCGTTATTGACCGCTTGCAGTCTGCTCAATACTTGATTAGGCACAGGCTTGGTTCCCTGCCTCAGAATGAATCCGGAAGAACACAGCAGAAGCGGTGCCATGTCTGCTACAACAGCAGGGTGAAGCCGAGGTCAGGTAAAAAGTCAACCCTGGAGTGTGTGGAGTGCAAGGTGGCACTCTGTGCTGTAGATTGCTACTTTGATTACCACTCCAAGCTGGAGTTCTAATAATCATACTGAAATTGCCAAATAAAATGACAATATGTACACTATAATTATATATAGGCAAAAAGTGTAAGAAAACCAATGTATTGTAATACAAAAGTCATGTATTATGAGGACATTGATACAAATACAATTACACCATAATAATATGTGAAAGTGACACATATGTATATACCAAGTGACATTCATATGATTAGAACCTATAGAAATATATAAATCAGTGAAAAAAGACACAATAAATTGTATATAAAACGTTTACAAATCATATAACTAAGTGAAAGTGACACAAGACCTAATATTTGATGGCCAAAGTATAATAAACACCTGTGATAACGAATAATCAGTGCCTAATACAACAATAACCTACCTCAATTACTAATAAAATGTACGGTATCGAGTGAAAATGAGCATTATCAGTGACAGTGACACTCTCTAAAGCATATTTGTCAAAGTGAAAGTGACACAAGACCTAATATTTGATGGCCAAAGTATAATAAACACCTGTGATAACGAATAATCAGTGCCTAATACAACAATAACCTACCTCAATTACTAATAAAATGTACGGTATCGAGTGAAAATGAGCATTATCAGTGACAGTGACACTCTCTAAAGCATATTTGTCAAAGTGAAAGTGACACAAGACCTAATATTTGATGGCCAAAGTATAATAAACACCTGTGATAACGAATAATCAGTGCCTAATACAACAATAACCTACCTCAATTACTAATAAAATGTACGGTATTGAGTGAAAATGAGCATTATCAGTGACAGTGACACTCTCTAAAGCATATTTGTCAAAGTGAAAGTGACACAAGACCTAATATTTGATGGCCAAAGTATAATAAACACCTGTGATAATGAATAATCAGTGCCTAATACAACAATAACCTACCTCAATTACTAATAAAATGTACGGTATCGAGTGAAAATTAGCAATATCAGTGACAGTGATACCCTAATAAACATATTTTATATAATTGGCCTCAAAATAACTAGAAAATATCAAATAAACATCACATTCTCACTATCAAACACTAAAATCGTCTAAGGGAGATAAATACTTTGGCGCGGCGAGCGGCTAGGTGCGTCGTAGCCATGGCTGGGGCGACGCGTCCGAACGCGGGAAGAATTTTCCGCCGAAAAGCACTCGTCTTCCCGCGCTCACCATTATGCAACCAGAGGGGCTAGAGACCTCTACTCAACGCCATTCGACAGAGGAAGGTTTGTGGAACATTATTATTTTTTATTCACAACATTACATGACATATTCATTGACTTACAGAGTAGTTAACATAGGCCAAAGATCGTCAAAACACCTGGTACCGGAGCACAGTCGTAAGCTATAGCCCCCGGGGCTGGAGGGTTAAGGTAAGAATATTTCTGTCTCTTACCCTGTTTGAAATTAATAGCTAGTTTTCTTATATGTCCTTTTATTTATATTTAATGTAATTATTCTTGGTTCTTGTCTTACGTTAATAGTATTATATTATTATTATCATCAGGATTAATATCAAAGTCACATACAAAGTTAGATATATATTTAATAATTAGTTAATTGTATTTCTTAACCACGTAACATTGAGGTTTGATTATGAGTAAATTAAGTTACAGGATCGCTTCATAGATTCGATTCAGGTCTCACTCAAATAAGATGAAAAGCAAAAATAATATTTTGAAGCTAAAATATTTTTTTTCAGCTTAGGAAATCACTAGAAGTAATATTAACACAGCCATGTTAGTCTAAGGCGATATTACTAAAATGAGACAATAGCATCACCGTACTAAGCACCGTTAAGCAATGTAAGCTTAATTAAAAGAAAATGAAAGTACTCGTAAGTATTAATATAAAACAATAGTATTACTTTCATCATAACCCAATTACTTAAAGAGTTGCTTTAGTCCACAAGTTAGTCAACTAAAATAGTTAAGTACATAATAGTAGCGTTAACGTTAATTCGCAATCACATATCTCACTAACCAACATAACGTAAGTGTTTACACCGAACACACTTAACACACTTATATAATCTGACTGACAGTCACAATCCCATTATAATACTTCACCCGGTCTTCCTCCAGCTGCAAGTTCACCTTCCCCAACTCCAAATGAGACTGATTTGAATGTCCACTACTCGGGTCTTATATACTAAACAATGATGGTGTAGGAACGAATCAGGAGGCGAGTGATGGTGCGCGCCCCTATCATAGCTCCTCGAGTTGCATAGCAGGTGCGTGGTCCAATGGGGGCTCCTGGCGTCGATCATACGTCATAGCGTCGGGTCATCGAAGTAGTTTGCAGGGTCCCCTACGACGCACGCAGGTGTGAAGGCTTGTTTGCTGGTATGCGGACGAGCTGGTTTCCCACTCGCTAGTTCGCTCGCTGGTCTGCTTCGCCGCCTGGGTAGTTTGGCACTCCTTCAACTCTAATTCTAACTCTTAAATTAACATACAGGGCTCCGTATGTCAGAATATATATATATATATATGGCTCCACACACACATACACACACAGACCCACACACACACATCCCCTCCCTCAAACACACACAGCAGTGGCCATGTTTAGGGGTGAATCTTTTAACGTAATAAATTTAACCTAACCACCTGTCATTCCACTGTCTCCCTCTCTCTCTCTCTCTCTCTCTCTCTCTCTCTCTCTCTCTCTCTCTCTCTCTCTCTCTCACACTGTTTGGAAAAGTCTGAGCAAATAAAATTAATTCAATTCAATTCAATTCACACACACATCAGTGAATGACTACGACAAGGGTGCATCTTTCAACCTAACCACCTGTCATCCCTCCCTCCCCCTCCCACACACACACCGATCCCACCATCTCTTTATTAGTTGCATTATTAGGCAGGACTTACAACAATTCCTGAGATGACGGGGTTGAACAGCCACCCCCAAACCAAAGCAAGAATAACAGTCATTCAAGACAACAGGAAGAATAGGAGAAGACAGAAGCAGGAGAGGACGAGAGGAAATGAGACCCAACCAACTTTCCAGGCTTTATTTCCGGCCCCGATACACAAGTCTACTTCTTTTTCCGGAACTACCCATGCTCTAGATTCCAGAAAAATAGTTCAGTCTACCTAGAAGAGGAGTTCGAGCCCTGACCACTCACAGGGTCCCCAAATCTTCCAATGGCAGAGGCAGGAACCACCGCCCAAGGCATATCATCAGCTCCAGCCCAATATACAATACAACAAAGAAATGTTTATGGAAGTTAAGCACCAAGAACACATCCAATATAGAAACCAGTGGGACCCTCAGTACCCCTCCTATAGTACCTTCCCGGAAGACTGGGAATGAAGTAAATGCAGTGATAAATAAGAAACTTGTGGCCGGCAAAATAAGGAAAGCCAGATACCACGATGGATAGAAAATCATCCATTACATCACCACAAGGCCCTCTAAAGATAGGGGATCAAGATCACAAGATTAAGAATCTCCATGTGTACCAATAAATAAACCCCATGCATTTTTAGATTAAGTATTACCTTCACCATAGCCAAAACCACGATATCCACATGTCCCTATGAAGTCGAACGACACCAAATTGAACCCTCAAAAGAACCCAAATATAGCCTGACTTAAACTGAAGGAAATTAAGCAAATACGATTGTATCCTTCGTCTGGTCATGCCGGGAGGAAAAAATTGGTATTGCCGCTTCACCAGAAGTCCAGTCCGGGAGAGAGGCAGTTCCCCTTGACGCCCAGCCCTGCAGTACCATGAGAGGCAGTTCCTTCTGACGTCCAGCCCTGCAGAACCACGAGACCACGTCGTGCAGATTCGAGCTCAAGGCTCCCCCCACCCCTACCCTAAGTGTCTCTGAGTATATTAAGTTGTGGCTATTAGTTGCGAAGGTAAGGCAAAATATGTGAATATTCCATTTTTCATTAACCCTAGATCTGTGCCTAGGATCTGTTTTGAATTTGTAGTACCAGTGTGAACTATTAAAGTTTGATCTGTACAAGTGATTTATACGTACTAGATATTGCCTTGTAAATCTGTGTGAAACCGTCTTAAATCAATTTACCTAGACCCTTCACCTTCATATTTTTATCAGTGTTACTTAGCCGGAATATTCGCAGATTTTCCTCTTATGTGTCCTTTATTCTGTGTGTAACGAAGTTGAAGTTAAAGTGTATAACGTGAATTTATTCGTTTCATAAATCTTCTATTTACCTAGAACCTATGCCAAAATTTAAGATTCTTTTATCTACTGAATTACTATCCAGAGAGCTTTATCAATTATCCCCTTTGTTTTGAAAGTCAAGACCCCTTTTCGTTGAATTAGGATTTATTCGTTGACAAGTTCTATTCTATTAATTCTTGTGAGTAATCTAATAATAAACGTATTTGGATCATATCATTCTTTGCACACGTATCTAGGAATTCCGTTTGTATATTCCTATGTCTAGTTAGCGTACGTTTTGGCAATTAATTTATCTTCGATTACTTGATTTAGTAATTATTTATAATAACCATTTCAAGGTATTAAGATAACGCTACAATAGTTCTGCGTTTTAAATTGGATTTTTTAAATTTATTCAGAGACCCTTTTATGCCAAGTTTTGGTATTTGATTAGTACAACTTCCTCGTGTACGCCATTTCATATAGCTATTTCATTAAGCTATTTATTCGCGCTACTTATATTTGCGCCCCTAAATTGCTCAGTTAATTTATTCCAACCCTATTACTTCAGATTGTCCATTGTCCTTCAGTCACGTTCATTCTTAGTGCATCTGAATTCCGCCATTCGTGTGATTTGAGTTCATCTCTGATCGAAGTATTTTTCGTGTCGTATTAGAGAGATTATTCACATTTACTCTTAGAGGGTCAAATTCTAATTAAAATTATCTTCCCTTTTTTACTTAAATTATCCACCTAGCTTGAACCTTTAACACCTTATTGGCGGACTAGGCGGTCTATTTGACCGTACCGCCCAGCGTTTTTTTTTTACCCTAAATAGGGTTGTTTCCGTGCTCATTTTCATGCCTAAATAAGACCCAGAGCGTAAAACAAGTATCTATCCCTGAAAGGGCGTAAGCAGAGCTTTCCAATGACACCCGAACCATCCTTGTACGACCACTAGTTCTCTTGCAACGATCGTGCAACACGAGTGCAAAAACCCTAAAATAATGTAATTTCCGTACATAATTCCCTGTGTAGCGAGTGAGAAAGGGGGGAGAAGGGTGCAAATACAGTTCAGTACGTCCACGATGGTCGTGGGGAGCGGTCATAAGGTTACTACGCTCGTCCCACCGCTCAGCTCTCTCTCTCAGCAACATTACGTGCTGAAAATGGCGCTCGACAGCTGTCGTGCACCGCCATATAGTCCAAATTTATTTCACTCGACATATGTTGCGCGCCGCCAGTTAAGGGTTAAGTTAACATCGCATTCATTCATATTATTATTTTCCGTAACTGCAGTCCATCCTAGCTATATCCCCTCAGGCGGTACGTTTGATCTTTTACCTGAATGCGACCTAGCTTTCTACCCCCACCCCATGCACTCACCCAGCGCAGTGAACGATACGTTCCATTGTCTTGCGTAGTATTCCAGAATACTTCACATTAGACGCTTGACTCCCATATATATTATTATCAAGGGATATTATTCTATTTATATAAGTATCTGTATCTTATGCGTATTGTTCCATCCTTGATTGTTATGCAATTCATTCTAGTACTCCATTTGAGAATAAGATTATTAACTCTCTCCACTATATTTATTAGTTGCTCACTGTGTTCCATATAACAGTCGAGTCTAGTGTGCATATAACCTATTTATGTCTATTAATAAATAAGAGTGTAAATTACCTTGTGTGTTTATTTTGTTTATTGTTGCCTGATTGAGTTTACTATTATCATATGCACTGTGCGCAATGTGTTCCTGTCGAGGAATATTCCAAATCTAAATATCATAAATTCGGATTGATTATAGATAATACTGAATCCTGTTGGATTACAACCCGGCATAACAATTCCCAAGCAGATCTAGATGTTTCTGTGAATCTACAGTATAGTGGGATACTGGGGAAATCAAATCTACATATTTCCATTGTTATCTGTATCTACCCTGTCTCAGTCCACCCTCCTGACCCTAATCAATATACCGACACTCCTTGTATTCAGAGAGGATGGACGAGGGGGGGATGGGGCAGTCTGCTCTCGCCGTGATCACTTATTCACCGTCAGTTACCGGCGGCGGCTATGTATAGGATAGCTAGATAAATAGTTAGTGTGATATATATTGAGAGTGTAGCTTGATAGATTGTAGGGGTGACCGGACAACTCAACCAGTAGACCATTTCAACCAGTAGCTCTCAACCAGTACCAAATCAACCAATACGGTTAGGTTAGGTTAGATTAGGTTAGGTAGGTTAGATAAGTTTAGTACTATATTTTGGCACTGGTTTGGTTGGTCATGGTTGATTTGACACTGGTTGAGAGCTACTGGTTGAAATGGTCTACTGGTTGAGATGTCCGGGAACCGATTGTAGGTGGTTATATAGATAGATACAGCACATAGATAGATAGCTAGATAGTGTGTAGGACAGACTAATTTTAGGTGGAATATAATATAGCATATTATGCTTGAGATAAGGTTTGAATTCTCTCCCTAATTCGAAATATTGGTTTTGGAGAATTACAATGTACAAATTAAAAGACAGGCAGATAGCTAGATGAATATATAGATATATACACAATAATACCCGACTTTAGAAAAGCCAATTATGGTGGGCTAAGAAGAGCCCTATTAACAGACCCTATGGTCAAAAAATTAAGTCTATCCAGGTGTCCAAATGCGTGTACCCCATACCCCTAGCTCAAGTCAGGAAGAGACATCAAATATGTTAGATACATACGATAATTTTATCAAGTCAGTATTCAATGTGCAAAATAAATATATCCCCAAAAGAAAATTTAGATCAGCAAAGAACCAACCCAAATGGATGAATAATAGACTATTAGACCTTCTCGAGAAAAAAAAAATAGGAATATATAGAAAAATTAAGAAAGGCGAAATTCACCTACTTGCTTACTATCACAATTTATCAAGACAGGTCAAAAAGGATAATAGGAAAGAGAAAAGAAATTATGAAATCAAGGTTGCAAATGACTCAAAAAATAATCCTAAAGCTTTTTACCAACTATATAAATCCAAGGTTAGAGATGTACTTGGTCCCCTTAAAACTTGATAGGAGAAATTACAGAAAATGATTTAGAAATGTGCAGTACATTAAATAGTCAATTTCTTTCCGTTTTCACAAATTAAAATTTGGCACAGTTTCCAGAAGTCCGTAAGGTATATAGCGATAGTATAGAAAATAGCTTAAGTGCGGTTACTATAAGTAGAAATGATGTGTTTAAGAAAATTGACGGACTGAAACCTCAGAAATTGCCTGGTCCGGATGAGGTATATGCTAGAGTATTAAAAGAATGCAGAGATGAGTTAAGTTACCCATTAACATTTCTATTTAACAAGTCATTAGGAACCGGTTTAGTTCCAGAAGCTTGGACGATTGCAAATGTAGTTCCGATCTTCAAAAAAGGTGATAAATCAATAGCATCCAATTTCCGTCCCATTAGTCTCACATCAATCATAGGAAAGCTACTAGAGTCAATTATTGCTAGTAAAATTAGAAACCACTTAGAAACATTTATTTTAATAAATTCTTCTCAGCATGGAGTCACTCAGGGACGTTCTTGCCTTACAAATTTGCTTAGTTTTTTCTCAGAGGTGTATGAAGCAGTAGATAATGACAAGTCCTATGATATAATATATTTAGATTTCAGTAAAGCTTTCGACAGAGTCCCTCATGAGAGATTGGTGAGAAAAGTTGAGGCGCATGGAATAGGTGGGTCATTGTTGGGATGGATTAGGTCATGGCTAATTGGTAGGAAGCAGAGAGTCAGCATAAATGGTACTAAGTCAGAGTGGGCATCAGTCAAGAGTGGTGTCCCCCAGGGATCTGTATTGGGTCCTCTGTTATTTATTATATACATAAATTACCTTGATTTACGTATAACTAGTAGGATAAGTAAATTTGCAGACGATACCAAAATAGGGAGACCAATAGATTCAGATAGCGACATAGAGTGCCTCCAAAGAGATCTAGATACCTTACACGAATGGTCAGTAAAGTGGCAGATGAATTTTAACATTGAAAAATGCAAGGTATTAACGATACGGAAGACGAATACTAATGCAAAATATAAACTAGCTAATGCTGAATTAGAAAACTCAGACTGCGAGAAAGATTTGGGTGTGTTTATTAGCAACGATTTGAAACCTAGAAAACAGTGTATAAGCGTACGTAACAAGTCAAACAGGATTCTAGGGTTCATCTCAAGGAGTGTGAGTAACAGAACTGCCGATGTTATCTTGAAAATTTACTTGTCTTTAGTGAGACCTCATATGGATTATGCTGTCCAATTTTGGTGTCCTTATTACAGAATGGACATAGATTCGTTGGAGAGAGTACAGCGAAGGATGACAAAAATTATTCATAATATTAGAAATCTACCATATGAAAAAGGTTGAACAAATTAGGCTTAGATTCGTTAGAAAGACGCAGAGTTAGAGGGGATATGATAGAAGTGTTCAAGTGGGTTAGTGGGACAAATAAAGGAGACATGCAAAATGTACTGAAGCTCAGTGATAGCGAAAGAACTCGAACAAATGGTTTCAAATTAGATACATTTCGTTTCAGAAAAGATATAGGCAAATATTGGTTTGGTAACAGAGTTGTAGATGGGTGGAATAGGCTACCGAGTGATATAGTGGGATCAAGAACGATAGGATAGGGAGCTTTAAGATAAAATTAGATAGGCATATGGACGAGATGGGTTGGGTGTGATGGGGATCTACCAGGTGTGGGCCAATCGGCGCTCAGCAGACCCCCGCAATCTTGTGATAATCTCTGACCGTTTTGGTGGGGTCAGTACTCAAGGTATTAGTGAGTTGGGCCTATATTTGGGCCTAGTAATTGGGGTTGGGTGTGACAGGGATCTGCCTTGTATGGGCCGATCGGCTTTTTGCAGACTCCCCTTTTCTTATGTTCTTATGTTCTTAATATACATTGATGGTTATACCGTACAATACTTATAGTCTCCTGTATTTTGGTGTCAGTGGTGTAATGGTTTAGGTGCTTATGTTCTAGGTGTAGTGTCCCGAGTTCAAATCCCGGGAGGACCATATGCCTTCATTAGTTTATTCAAGTACATTGGGGTTTGTAATTGATGATAAATGTTAAGAACGGGGTGTTACTTATTTCCAGCTAATGGTAAACTGTAATATCCTTTTCTATATCACTCACTTAAGTAACACCTCGTTCTGAACATTATTCATCAATTACAAACCCCAATGCACTTGAATAAACTCATGAAAGCATATGGTCCTTCCTGGATTTGAACTCGGGACACCACACCCAGAACATAAACATCTAAATCATTACACCGCCAACACAGGACATTCTTGTAGTAGGCCTATAGAGTCGAGCTTGCAACATGGAAGATTTGATTCCATATGGCGTAACCCAGGATGCTGCCCATTAAGGGTGCCCATCTCGTGTTTGGGTGGGAGATAATTAAATAAAATCTCTATAACCCAAGTTGCATTAGGAAACTTGTAAAACTCCCTGTATGGTATCCTGGAATATGGATCCTGGGACCTAATATACAGTATATAGGAAAAAATTAAGTTTTCTTTATCACGCCGTGGTATAGTGGATTAAAACTTGAACACTCGTTCTGAATGTTGGAGGTTCAAGTCCAGCTGGGAGTATATCAATATTTATTAGCTCATGTGTATTTGTGAAATGTACTTTATATATATATACGGTATATATATATATATATATATATATATATATATATATATATATATATATATATATATATATATATATATATAGTACATAATGTTACGAGGGGAGCCCGGGGAAAGCAGATGCTCTAATAGCCTAGCCCACAGCACTGTCTAAAGAGAAACGCCGTGGCAAAAAGACAAACAATGCTGTAGTCATGCACCCAACACTGCCCACCGTAATCGACTAACCCTGCAACAGACACGCTCTTGATATCTGACTCAAACACCAAGACACGCAGGATCTCTAGGAAAAAGGGTTATCTTCCTCTTTGCTCTATTAAAGCAATAATACAAGGAGACACAAAAATATCTACTGTCCCCGAGTCTGGTTGATAGCGTGTTTAGTATTTCAAGAGTACTTCTAAGGTTATTCTAGACTGCACATAAATGCCAAAACATAATACTGCTAGACTCCCAGAACACTTCATAGTATGCCCAATCGCTCAGGAATTGAGAATGCTATGAAGCAAATCCAATGGGAATAAGTCTCCTGCAGAAGCGCAACAATACACAAGAGTTGGTATCTCAGTAGGTTGGGGCAGGCTACAAAGGGCCAGCCAAGAAACTACTGTAAATACCAACTTCAATATTACAGAATAAATACATACAATAATCAATAACAAGGCAGTAGAATAACGGAAAAGAAAGGGAGAAATGGTGTGAAGGAATAATTCAAGAATGCCAGGGAAAAAAATGCATTAAATTTCTAAGACAAACGAAAACAAATCTTAAATGCAAACAATTAAGGTTATGACTAAACTTTAATGTTCAAAATGATTCCAGCCTTGCTCTGCTATTACCCACTAAGGAACTAAAGACATATGCGGTATTAAAGGAAACAATAAAGCAAGCCTGACAAACATGGAACAACAGGTGTTGTCTCTTGCTGTAAACAAAATACCCTCAGTGACCGCAAAGACCATAAACACATATATCCCCTTGCTCTCCTGGACACGTCCCCTCCCCTCCCCCTATACGATTTTACCAAAAGCGAAACTTAACCTCGACAGGAAAGGGTACCGACAAAACAAATATCGTAAATAATAGCAAACAGAGAAAAACAATATTTAAACAAATTAATCAGTGCAGATTATTTCTCGACCATATCGCAGGTTAGTAGTGACGTTATTGGAGAGAAAGATCTCCCACGCAACCAAATGTGGTGAAAATTCGAACCTGAGCAGTGTTGAATCAAGTTGATAGGTAAAATATGAAAATTAAAATAGATACTATATTATACAGGTATAGGTAGCCTGGAAAGTTCGTTATTTTCCTAGAGTGCCGTATATTCCGTTAAACAGTCGACCAAAAACGGGAAAGTGGTTAGGGCAGTGAGAATTCTGTTTCATAAGATAATTATTGAAAGTGTTACTTAAAGTTACTTAAAGTTTAAACATAACGAGTGTAAACGAGTGGCACTCCCCCCCCCCCCCCCCACAAACCGCGTAACAAACACCTCCTTGTCCTCCAAGCCCCCCCCCCCCCCCTCTCTCTCTCTCTCTCTCTCTCTCTCTCAAATGTGGTGAAAATTCGAACCTGAGCAGTGTTGAATCAAGTTGATAGGTAAAGTATGAAAATTAAAATAGATACTATATATACTGTAGGTAGCCTGGAAAGTTCGTTATTTTCCTAGAGTGCCGTATATTCCGTTAAACAGTCGACCAAAAACGGGAAAAGTGGTTAGTGCAGTGAAAATTCTGTTTCATAAGATAATTATTGAAAGTGTTACTTAAAGTTTAAACATAACGAGGGTAAACGAGTGGCACCCCCCCCCCCCCCCCACTCCCCACAAACCGCGTAACAAACACCTCCTTGTCCTCCAAGCCCCCCCCCCCCCCCTCTCTCTCTCTCTCTCTCTCTCCCCCATGTAAGGTCGGGTGGAAAAACAAAAACAAACACAAAAAAACAAACAAAAATGTTTACCAGAGACAACTGTACGAGTTGTAAGATGAATATACACATGCATGAAGGCATCGCATGTCGGATATGCAAGCAACCATACCACTGGATTTGCATAGGATTGACACCAATAAATGAGGCGTACAATACAAGAGGGAAGAACCTCCATTTCTGCGATAGTTGTTTCGATATCACATGGCAAGTCATACAGACTGTAGAAAATATAGAAGTACAAGATAGACTGAAATATAGCCAAGACATAGCTACCTTTCACAGAAAATGGGGAACTATTGGGGCCTCAGGGCCCATACAAATATCACAACCCACACACGCACACCTTCCCATGATAATGCCCACATTGCCTCCTGCACATCAACACACATCGCCTGCCGAACAACAACCTTTCGCACCCTACATATACACAAACCCTGCCGCACATCTCCCCACACCTCCCCAGACCCAGAAAACACCCACATTAATCCCATCTATGGCCATTGACCACCCTTCTGCTGTTGATCAAATACAATTGCAGGATGAAGGTAGGATGCAACAAGCCCCCATATCAGGCTCCCCTTCCACATCGTCTCCCCCCTCACCACTGCCACCTGCCCACCTACAACCGACCCGTAACTCCACCCCCCTGCAGGCCTCACCAACCCATACACCAAGCCCTCTATCACCCACAACCACACTTAGCTCACCACATAACCCCTTGCAGCCCCAGCCACACCTACTGGGTTTGTCTACACCAGTGTGCAGATATTATCTGGAAAGAAGGTGCTACTTTGGTCAAAAGGGCGAATATAATGGGAATTCATGTAGATTTGCTCATCCCAAAATTTGCAACAACATAACCAGTCATGGAAAATGTAGATTTGGTGAAACCTGCAAATACCACCACCCATCCCTTTGCAAGACATCACTTAAGAACAAGACCTGCTACAATATGAAATGCCCAGCTTTTCATATTAGAGGGACTTGGAGATATGCTAGACCTAACACGAATGGTAGCCCAAAAAACTCTCTAGCTATGCGAGGACGAGACAGAGGAAAAAGGCAAGGAGGGAAAGGGCAGATGAAGATGAAGAGACTGAGGGAGATGGAAGAGCACATAGAACACCTCGAGCACCTCCTGGCCTCCCAAGAGTGGCCAATACATCCCGAAGACTATTAGGTACACATAGTACTCCAAACAATCCCTCCCCAATCTTGTTTGCAAATATCCAAGGCCTAAAAAATAGAACCACGAACAAAGTGCCATTTATTAGGGGCCTGCTAGAAGAAGGAAACACTATATTTGCGGCTCTCACAGAAACTCACATTATAGATCAGGAAGATAGTGAGGTATGGATTCCTGGTTACAACCTACATAGGACGGACAGAACGCATAGATCACATGGAGGTGTAGCCTTGTACATACATGACTCACTGATATGTACTGAATTCCTAAATAACAGTAATGAAGTGGTGGAAATACTTGGAGTTAAAATAGAATCCCTAAATTTAGCAGTTATTGTTACATACAGGCCTCCAGACTCATCCCGAGAAGAATTCAAAACCCAGCTCAACAAAATAAAATCAGAAGTGGAAACCCTGGGGAACCCAACACCAAATATTATATGGCTAGGAGACTTTAACCTACCAAACATTAAATGGAGACAACTAGAAAACCAGTTAGTGGCAAATAACACCGGAGAAGCAAATACTAATACGAGAGAGCTTTTTGAACTTTGTGATTTTTTTAGTCTTACCCAACATATTGCTGAACCCACACGGGAAAACAATATCTTAGACCTGGTCTTCACTAGCAACGACTCTCTAGTACACACCATTAACATATCGGACACAACATACTCAGATCATAAATTAATTGAGATCAAAACAACCTTAGAAAGTGTACAGCCAACCTCAGAATCGAGAACAAAAACTGGCCCCTTCAGTAAATTTAACTTCAATAACAAAAAGGGGGTGGGAACACCCCCAGAGGGGGTGGGAAGAGGTAAATCAAGAAATGGAGGAAATAGACTGGGAAGATTTAATGGATAACCTGACACCAGCAGAATGTCTAGTCTTAATAACAGAAACCATGACCCAAATCTGTAGCCACCATATACCTGCAAGACAAACAAAACGAAGAAGCAAACAAGATCGGGAAAGGAGGAGGCTGTACAGAAGAAGAAAATTACTCACACAAAGACGCACACATCAAAATCTACAGGATAGGCAAAAGGTCGAAATAGATAGAGAAATTGTGGAAATTGAACAAAGGCTAAGAATATCATATGAACTACAACATATGGAAGAGGAGAGGAAAGCTATTGCAGGTATAAAGGAAAATTCCAAATACTTCTTTTCATACGCCAAACAAAAGGCTAAAACAACATCAAACATCGGCCCACTGAGCAAAGGGGACGGCTCTTTCACAGGGGACAAAAAGGAAATGAGCGAACTCTTAAGCAGGCAGTATGAAATGGCATTCAGTGAGCCTGATGAAACAAAAGTCATCAGAGACCAAAATATATTTTTCATGGAAACCTCCCCCACGGAAACCCCTCAGATGCTGGATATTGATTTCGGTCCAAAAGACATAGAAGAGGCCATTTCCAACATGCCATCCCACTCGGCACCAGGCCCGGACTCTTGGAATTCGATCCTAATGAAAAAATGTAAGGAAAGCCTCTCAAAACCCCTGGCTATAATGTGGAGAAGGAGTCTAGTCACTGGTGACATACCAGATAGCTTGAAAAACGCAATAATTGCCCCACTGCATAAAGGAGGGAGTAAAGCACTACCAAAAAACTACCGCCCGGTAGCTCTAACCTCTCACATCATTAAAGTTTTCGAGCGAGTCCTGTGAAGCAAAATTTCAACATTCATGGAGACAAATGAACTACACAACACCGGTCAACATGGGTTCAGAGCGGGAAGATCATGTCTCTCACAACTTTTGGAACACTATGACAAAATTCTTAAAGCGCTAGAAGGAAAGAAAAACGTGGATGTCATTTACACCGATTTTGCTAAGGCATTTGATAAATGTGACCATGGTATAATAGCCCACAAACTGAAAGCAAAAGGTATAACTGGGAAAATCGGACGGTGGATATACAATTTCCTCGTAAACCGAAAACAATCGGTAGCAGTAAACCAAGTCACTTCTGAGCCTTCGGATGTCAAAAGCTCAGTGCCCCAAGGAACAGTGCTAGCGCCCCTTCTGTTCCTCATACTAATTTGCGACATAGATACCAACACCAGACACAGTACGGTGTCGTCTTTTGCTGATGACACAAAATTAAGCAAGATAGTAAACACACAAGAGGACACGGGCCGACTGCAGGAAGACATGAATGTAGTGTTCCAGTGGACCAGGGAAAACAACATGCAATTCAATGAGGAAAAATTCCAATTAATACGGTACGGAGATAATAATGGTGTTAAAGAAATTACAAATTACTTAACAGAATCTAACCACATAATAGAACGGAAAGACAGTGTGAAAGACCTTGGGGTATTAATGTCTGAAAATATGGGTTTCAAAGTACATAACCAGGTCAAAGTGGCGGCTGCGAAACGTCTAACGGGTTGGATTCTGCGTACTTTTAAAACACGCGGTGAATTGCCTATGATAACGCTCTTCAAATCTCTAGTGCTACCGCGGCTTGAATACTGTAGCGTATTAACATCCCCATACAAAGCAGGTGAAATAAATGACGTAGAGAGTGTACAAAGAAATTTCACTTCGCATATAAGTTCGATAAAACATCTACACTATTGGGAGCGTTTAAGAGCACTGAATCTGTACTCACTGGAACGTAGAAGAGAACGTTACCTAATAATATACACGTGGAAAATCGCAGAGGGTTTAGTACCAAACCTACATACTCCGATAGTCATGAAATTCAGTGATAGGAGAGGCTGGGAATGCGAAATCCCCCGGATGAATAACAGGGGTGCTATGGGCTCTCTGCGAGAGGGCTGGTTATCACACAGAGGCCCACGTCTCTTCAACAAACTCCCACGGCGAGTAAGAGACATGAGGGACATCTCGTTAGACAACTTCAAGAGAGCCCTAGATGTCGAACTGCAAAAAGTGCCAGACGAGCCCATCCTCGCAAGGGAGCGAGCTGTCGCTTCAAACAGTCTACTGCACCAAATCACCACCCATAACGAGGGGCGTCGCGCTCCTTGGTGCCGCTAGAGGAGCGGCGAACAGATCCAAAGGTATCTACAAGGGCTGAGACTGGAATGTCGCTAGCATGGCCAAGGGAGTCCAGCCAGAGGCCCGCGTGGGAAGGAAGGGCTCGAAGCGCCGCTAGACTACATAATTATATCAGATGCTTGTGCTCTCATTAACAACACAAAAGTAATCAAATAAATATAAGACATCAGTGTGCAAACTTATGATAACTGAAATTATCGCACAAGGGCTATATAAACTAAATAATTATACTGCTAGCAAACACACCAATGTGGCACGGCCCGGGGCCCACCCCGACGGACCCACGTGGGAAAGAGGGAGAGAGAGAAAAAACGCAGGGAAAAAACAACTGGTCTCCCTCCCCACGCACATAGGCTATGTGCGAACTAAATCACACAACTGAAATATCAGGTGGGAGTGACAATACATATATATATATATATTGTATATATATATAAATATTTATATATATATATATATATATATATATATATATATATATATATATATATATATACTGTATATATATTTATATATATATATATATATATTGTAACATCCGTACCGACCGGATGTCCTGTGACCAGACCAACCTGTTTACCATGACTTTACAATTACTACCTCGTGGCAACAACTCAACCCGCTTACGTGAGAGATAGAGAGAGAGAGAGAGAGAGAGAGAGAGAGAGAGAGAAACCAGCCAAGTTTGGTGTGGCCACTGTATGGGGGGGGGGGGGGGGGGGATACTGGACGAGTCCGAACCAGTCCCCCTTCTCCCCAAGATACATAGACTATGTATCTTGCTTCTCCCTACTGCCCCTCCACTCACGGGGCCTCGTTCACCTGCTTCTCGTCTGTGAATGGCTGACACCAGCAGCCTGTAAATCATTGGATCCGGCACCTGTTTCCTGCCTTCGGATTGGATTAGCTTGGTCCGGGATATGATATATAAGCCGGAGATTTGATAGTTAAAAGTAGTACTTTCTTAGCTGGGGAATTGAGCAGAGTGGTGGGGAGACGAGACAGACTTCAAAGGCTTGTATATTATTATGTGTTAAGTTGTGTCCCATAGCGACCTCTTACACGTTAGTTAGGGATTATTTGTGACTATTAATTAACCAGAGGTATGTCGAAAACATACCCTAATTTGATTTAAGTTTTTGTGATTGGAGAAATCATAGATGTTAATTGGAGTAATCATATATGTTTAATTTAATTGGAGAGATATAAAATTATTTTGAATTACTGTTTAATTTTAGTGATTAGAATTAATGTTTGATTCAGAGATGATATGTGATTGAATATTCTACTTCACTTATTAACAATTAACTAACTTGATGTAAAGCTATTGTCATTCATAAGTAATGATTAAGCCTTGTATAAGTTAAATACTTACCTGACTATTATTCGGAATAGGCATTGGGAAGGCCTAAGCCTACTAAACTTTAATTTGTACTTTAGTGAAATCAGAACGTATGCAAAACGATCCTGAAACTCTATCATAACTTTCGTTGCTTATTATTGTGATTAAATACCTTTATTACGTTTTATAAATACAATTCCCTTTTATATGTGACTTTATAATATTTCCTTACCATTTTTATTTAGTCAAATGTCTTTCAGTAATAAGAATAAATAAGATGAAATACTAAAGGAGAATAATAATAATAAACTAAGAATAAAGAGATAATATAAAGAGTAGAACAATCTTTAAAGGGTTAACAAACTTAAACATTAATTATATATACAAAATCTTAATACTTTGCTGATAATCAAGATTAATTCGAGATATTCTAGTGTCTTAAAACCTTGCTTACTTACCGAACTTTTGTATTCGTAATTAATAGCCTCTTTCATATTAAAACATTCAATGTAACTTTAAAATAGTTTACTGATTTAATATAATTGAAGTGCATCAGAGTATAAAGGATAACTGTCCCAACAACTGAGGGAAAGCAAGTGACAACATAACTAACTTTAATATTTTACGTTCTTTTGGCCTTCAGCTGTTTTGCTACACTTTCATATTAACTGTTCTGTCTTTATTTATTTAGTTAACCACTTTTAAATCAAGATACGTAACAATATATATATATATACATAATTATATATATATATTGTATATATATACTGTATATGTTTATATATATCATATAGCGTATTTTTATTAGATCAAAATAGGTATTTAAGTTGAAAGTGTGAATGCGGGAGTTATAGTGAAACAATTTAAATGTGCATATGTGCATTGTTTCCCTACATGTTAACCCTTTCAGTATTATGGCGCACCTGTTTACTATACTCTGGCTAACATTAGACGATATTATTAAGAATATGGAAGGCCCTCAATGGTTCAAAGGGGCAATATAGATTCTAATTAACCGTCTTAGTACCACAATCCCTTCCTAAGGTCAACGAAATCGACTAATTTCAGCCTGGAAATAAAGGGGACAGGTATAATAGGATACTTAAAGGACTAATAACACCCAAGAACGTCTTTGTCTCCCAGTTATATAATGGAAAGAAATAAGCAGATTTGTATTATATTACGAGTGTAGTTGCAATATATAATTTGCATGCTTTACTAATCGGTTTCATACAAATCCCAACTTTCAACACAGTAACGTAAGATATAATATTATTATGCTGAGAAGAGACATTCACAGTTATGTGAATATCGGTGTGAGCATCCTAGCTTCGAATCCCTGGACTGCCACATGTATTTGTTGATTTCATTAATTGAGTTTAGGAGTAAAGTCGGTTGGTGGAGGTAACATAATAATCGAATGACGAAAGAACAGCATCATGACTTAAAAAACTTTTATTGTGATTACAACACATTACAAAGTCTTTCCGTCATGCGGGTATAAATTATCTCTCTCTCTCTCTCTCTCTCTCTCTCTCTCTCTCTATTATATATATACTGTATATATATACTGTTTAATAGTATTATGCATTTGTGGAACTTAGTACAAATCCGGTGGGAATGAAAGTACTACATTTCTAAGTCACCTGTGGCTAATTATCTACACAAGGTATGGTATCCACACTAGACACTATAGGTAGCGCCAACGAATCTTGAAAATAATCTTGACCCCTTAACTTCTTATAACTCGAAATGAATTAAAGCAATCAGGTTGGTAGAGGGAACATAATAATTCATTCAGGTTCAGGGGTAGTTTATAGAGAGGCCTTCCTTAGGGTTCAGGCCCCATTAATTACTCCTTCCATTTATCTCTCCATAGCCTATGATAGCGCAGTTGGAATGTGTGTACATGCTTAGATTGATATGCAGGATTCGAAACTGCATAATAAACCGTAGGCTTGTCTACCATTCTTTAACTGTCTTCGTAGCGCAATGGATAAATGCACTGAATTTCGGTGTGAGCATCCTAGCTTCGAATCCCTGGACTGCCACATGTATTTGTTGATTTCATTAATAGAGTTTAGGAGTAAAGTTGGTTGGTGGAGGGAACATAATAATTCCTCTCATTTGGGAAGAGTCCACCAGGTAATAGGTGTGGATATTTACAGCCAGTTTGCGCTAGTCCCTTTTGAGCAACGACGAGGTCAGGGATCGAGATTATTGACAAGTTAGTTGGCACTACCTATAGGAACACCATGAAGGGGTTGTATAAGGAATGAAGAGATAGAGAGAGAGAGAGAGAGAGAGAGAGAGAGAGAGAGGGAGTAGGAGTAAGAAGCCCAAGAGGGAGGTATTATGAAGGGAAGCACCACAGAATATGGCGTGTAATATTTCCCCCTGGAGGCAGGTTATGAGGCAGTGAGAGATGGTAGATAATGTCCTGAGGGTGGGTGGGTGGTGTAAATAGTTGGTGTTGGTGGTGTCAGTGGGTGGTGTTGGTGGTGTCAGTGGGTGGTGTTGGTGGTGTCAGTGGGTGGTGTTGGTGATGTCAGTGGGTGGTGTTGGTGATGTCATTGGGCGGTGTTGGTGATGTCAGTGGGTGGTGTTTTGGTGATGTCAGTGGGTAGTGTTGGTGATGTCAGTGGGTGATGTCAGTGGGTGGTGTTGGTGATGTCAGTGGGTGGTTTTGGTGATGTTAGTTGGTGATGTCAGTGGTTGGTGTTCGTGATGTCAGTGGGTGGTATTGGTGATGTCAGTAGGTGGTGTTGGTGATGTCAGTGGGTGGTGTTGGTGATGTCAGTGGGTGGGGTTGGTGATGTAAGAGGGTGGTGTTGGTGATGTAAGTGGGTGGTGTTGGTGATGTCAGTGGGTGGGTTGATGTGAGTGTGTGTTGGTGATGTCAGTAGGTGGTGTTGGTGATGTGAGTGGGTGGTGTTGGTGATGTGAGTGGGTGGTGTTGGTGATGTCAGTGGGTGGGGTTGGTGATGTCAGTAGGTGGTGTTGGTGATGTCAGTGGGTGGTGTTGGTGATGTGAGTGGGTGGTGTTGGTGATGTCAGTGGGTGGTGTTGGTGATGTGAGTGGGTGGGGTTGGTGATGTCAGAGGGTGGGGTTGGTGATGTCAGTAGGTGGTGTTGGTGATGTCAGTGGGTGGGGTTGGTGATGTCAGTAGGTGGTGTTGGTGATGTCAGTGGGTGGGGTTGGTGATGTCAGTGGGTGGTGTTGGTGATGTCAGTGGGTGGTGTTGGTGATGTCAGTGGGTGGTGTTGGTGATGTCAGTGGGTGGGGTTGGTGATGTGAGTGGGTGGTGTTGGTGATGTCAGTGGGTAGTGTTGGAGGTGTCAGTGGGTGCGGTTGGTGATGTCAGTAGGTGGTGTTGGTGATGTCAGTGGGTGGTGTTGGTGATGTGAGTGGGTGGTGTTGGTGATGTCAGTGGGTAGTGTTGGTGGTGTCAGTAGGTGGGGTTGGTGATGTCAGTAGGTGGTGTTGGTGATGTCAGTGGGTGGTGTTGGTGATGTCAGTGGGTGGTGTTGGTGATGTCAGTGGGTAGTGTTGGTGATGTCAGTGGGTGGTGTTGGTGATGTCAGTGGGTGGTGTTGGTGATGTCAGTAGGTGGTGTTGGTGATGTCAGTGGGTGGTGTTGGTGATGTCAGTGGGTGGTGTTGGTGATGTCAGTGGGTGGTGTTGGTGATGTCAGTGGGTGGTGTTGGTGATGTCAGTGGTGTGTTGGTGGTGTCAGTGGGTGGTGTTGGTGATGTCAGTGGGTGGTGTTGGTGATGTCAGAGGGTGGTGTTGGTGATGTCAGTGGGTGGTGTTGGTGATGTCAGTGGGTGGTGTTGGTGATGTCAGTGGGTGGGGTTGGTGATGTCAGTGGGTGGGGTTGGTGATGTCAGTGGGTGGGGTTGGTGATGTCAGAGGGTGGGGTTGGTGATGTCAGTGGGTGGTGTTGGTGATGTCAGTGGGTGGTGTTGGTATGATGAGCGTGGTACGCTCTACATATCAATAAACTTCAAGCCGATTTGCAATGGAAATTATGTATTGAAGTTTTATACGAAGGAGAGAGATTGGGTCCCGGAAGAAGTAGAATATTGTAGGATTGTAAGCATAAGAAAGAAATGTAAAGGACCTAGCACACAAAATGGGGGAACAAGCCAGGATTTACATACAGTAGAGAGAGAGAGACAGAGATAGCGTGTGTGAAGAGGATATTGTTAAGTGAATAATATGAGTGGGTGCTTTCATTTACGCCTGTGTTTAATGTGTGTTTATATGCCTGTGTGGTTTTATGCATGTTATTTGCATATGTATGTGGTATTATATATTTATGAATAAAGGTTAGTCTATGAATGTGTAATACTCTTGAAGTTCTAGCTAGTTGGGTTAGGTAAGACCTGGAACAAACCATTTTTGTATTTATGATACGTTTTATGTATTATGTCCCTATTCTGACTCTGTCTTGAGTCGGCCACCCCACTACCCCCCAAAAAAAACAGGAAAAAGAAAAGTTGAAAACAAGGACAAGTGGGGATTAGGCCTGAGTATGTAGAATACAATAATATATAATTATGTATTGAATTATAATTATGAATTATTTGGCGTAGGGATGTAGCGAGCCGTTACTTCTGTGGCGCAGATCTATAGCCACTGGAGGTTGGAACTGGGAATCCCCTCTCCAGAATTTGCTCCCACTAGGGGATCCGCAAGCCTTTTTTGCTTGATCCTCCCTACCCTTTTAAGGGAGTGAGGATTTGGCTACTGAATGGCAGACTTATAAGGTGTTTTTGTGTTTATTAAGGCACAAGCGCGCTCGTCCGTGTATGTGTTGCCAAGTATAATTAGTATGTATGATTGACAAAATGTGTGTGGCTGTGTACGTATGCGTATGTGTACTCTATGTTGGCTCCTGACCTTTGACCACTGAGGACGTACCCAGTGACCGCTCATGACATACCTGTTTATCCCCTAGTGAGGTGAACATTCTTAGTGACGGCTTGTGCTGATGAGATTGTCACCTCTTCCCATGTTCTCCAGCTTTGTCTTGCTTTGCAAGACAGGCTGGAGAATGTTGAGCTCGAGGTCCAATCTCTCAAGGACGAGAACTTAGTATTGAAGATGGCATTAGAGGAAAATAAAAATGCCACTGGTGAAGGAAAACAGGACTCTTCCTGGAAGGTGGCATCTTCAAGAGGAAAGAAATTAACCTTCCAGAAGCAGTATGTGACGGTTAAAAACAAGTATAGTGCCCTGGATGATGAGTGTGATGGCAGTGAAGTGGGAAAGGAGGAAGGAGATGACCCGTCCTACAGCGGGGCAGTGAGAGGGGAGGGGAAGAAATCTGCAGCTACTTCTGCTGCTACTGCTTCTGCTACTACTTCTGCTACAGGCCGGCAACAGAAAACAGCTAAGTCTATTTTAATTGTAGGGGATTCAATGGTTAAATACCTTGGCAGGGCTACTAACACACATGTTGGTAAAGTTGTCTGTCTGCCTGGTGCCGGAGTCGAGAGGGTGGCAGAAAAGCTAGATGGTGTCATGGAAGCGAGTGGGGAGGACCCCGTCATCTTCCTCAACGCAGGGAGCAACGACATTTGGAAATGCAGGACTGAGGAGTTGCTCACCACGTACCAGGAAATGTTGGAGAGGATCAAGGAGAAGGGTGGAGTTCCTGTGGTACTCAGAATCCTACCAAGAAGAGGGGTAAGGAAGGAATGGTCCTCCAGGGCTATTGGTGTAAATAGCCGGCTGGAAAAGTATTGCAAGGCAAATACTATTCCATTCCTGGATAACTGGACCCTCTTCTATGGTAAGGATGAACTGTATGCCCAGGATGGAGTACATCTCTCTCGACTAGGAGTTACGACCTGAGCCAGCTCACTCTACAAGTTTGTTGCGAGGTTTTGTTAATAAACCATAGGTGTGTAAGTAAAATAGAATCCCAGCCACATGAAATTGATAGTAATAACGAACATTCTGATAGCGTAGATTTTCCGTCTAGGTCTAGTAGTTCAACAGGTAAAAATAAATTAGGTAAACACAATAGAAAAATAGTTGCAAATACAAGTAATAATTTGAGGGTTTATTATACAAATTGTAGGAGTTTATGTAACAAAATAAACGAACTTAGAGCACTGGTTAGCAATGAAAATATAGACATAATAGCGCTAACTGAAACATGGATTAATACAGAAACCAGGCATTTTTTTAGAAGAGTTTGATATACCGGGATATTGTTTGTTTAAATATGACCGAACAAGTAGGAGGGGCGGCGGTATAGCAGTGTTTGTCAGGAGTTCATTAAAAAGCTGTATTAAATCAGGTATTTGAGTAAATAATGAAAATGAAAGTGTTTGGGTAGAGGTTAACGGAGGTAGTGAGACCATAGTTATTGGAGTTATTTATAGACCGCCAAATATGAGTAGAAATGACGGAACATCATTATGGGAGGAAATTAAAATACCGGTAGCATCAAAGTTTAGCAACGTGTGCATTATGGGGATTTTAATTTCCCTAATATAGATTGGCAGCAACAAATAGGCGACTCTGATTCAAAGGAGTTTATTGAGGTAGTACAAGATAGTTTTTATCTCAATTCATAGATACGCCGACTAGAGGTGATAATATTCTCGATTTAGTTTTGCAGTAACAATGAACATATGATAATATTATATAGTGTAGAAATCGGGGACCACTTAGGAAATAGTGATCACAATTCTGTGTATTTTAATATACAATGGAAAGGTAATACCAGAGAGAATACAACATTAATACCTGACTTCAGAAAAGCCAATTATGGTGGGTTAAGAAGAGCCCTATTAGCGGACCCTATGGTCAAAAAATTAAGTTGATCCAGGTGTCCAAATGAGTGTATTCCTTCTCAGGCACCTGTCATCTTAAGTCAGGAAGAGACGTCAAACTTGGTAGATACATATGATAATTTTATCAAGTCAGTATTCAATGCGCAAAATAAATATATCCCCAAAAGAAAATTTAGATCAACACAGAACCAACCCAAATGGACTATTAGATCTTCTAGGAAAAAAGAGAGGAATATATAGAACAATTAAGAAAGGCGAAATTCACCTAGTACTTGCTTACTATCAGAATCTATCACGACAGGTAAAAAAGGATATTAGGAAAGAAAACAGAAATTATGAAATTAAGGTTGCCAATGACTCAAAAAATAATCCTAAAGCTTTTTACCAACTATATAAATCCAAGGTTAGATATGTAATTGGTCCCCTTAAAACTTCGATAGGAGAAATTACAGAAAATGATTTAGAAATGTGCAGTACATTAAATAGTCAATTTCTTTCCGTTTTCACTAATGAAAATTTGGCACAGTTTCCAGAAGTCCGTAAGGTATATAGCGATAGTATAGAAAATAGGTTAAGTACGGTTACTATAAGTAGAAATGATGTGCTTAAGAAAATTGACAGACTGAAACCTCAGAAATCGCCTGGTCCTGATGAGGTATATGCTAGAGTATCAAAGAATGCAGAGATGAGTTAAGTTACCCATTAACATTTCTATTTAACAAGTCATTAGAAACAGGTATAGTTCCAGAAGCTTGGAAGCTTGCAAATGTAGTTCCGATCTTCAAAAAAGGTGATAAATCAATAGCATCCAATTACCGTCCCATTAGTCTCACTTCAATCATAGGAAAGCTACTAGAGTCAATTATTGCTAGGAAAATTAGAAACCACTTAGAAACATTTAACTTAATCAATTCTTCTCAGCATGGATTCACTCAGGGACGGTCTTACCTTACTAATTTGCTTAGTTTTTTCTCAGAGGTATATGAAGCAGTAGATAATGACAAGTCATATGATATTATTTAGATTCCAGTAAAGCTTTCGACAGAGTCCCTCATGAGAGATTGATGAGAAAGGTTGAGGCACATGGAATAGGTGGGGCGTTGTTAGGATGGATTAGGTCATGGCTAATTGGTAGGAAGCAGAGAGTCAGCATAAATGGTACCAAGTCAGAATGGGGAGCAGTCAAAAGTGGTGTCCCCCAGGGATCTGTATTAGGTCCTCTGTTGTTTATTATATACATAAATTACCTTGATTTAGGTATAACTAGCAGGATAAGTAAATTTGCAGAGGATACCAAAATGGGGAAAAAATTTGATTCAGATAGAGATATAGAGCGTCTGCAAAGGGATCTAGATACCTTACACGAATGGTCAGTAAATTGGCAGATGAAGTTTAACATTGACAAATGCAAGGTATTAAAGATAGGGAAGATGCCTACAAATGTTAAATATAAACTAGCTAATATGGAATTAGAAAACTCAGACTATGAGAAAGATCTAGGTGTGTTTGTTAGCAATGATTTGAAGCCTAGAAAACAATGTATAAGCGTTCGAAACAAGGCAAACAGGATTCTCGGGTCCATATCTAGGACTGTGAGTAACAGAACTGCTGTTGTTATCTTAAAACTTTACTTGTCAATAGTGAGACCCCAATATGGATTATGCTGTTCAATTTTGGTGTCCTTATTACAGAATGGACATAGATTCATTGGAGAGAGTAAAACGTAGAATGACAAAAATGATCCAATATTAGACATTTTCCGTATGAAGAAAGGTTGAAGAAATTAGGCTTACATTCGTTAGAATGGGTAGGAATGGTAGAATGGTAGGTAGTAGGGGTAGGCAGCCCCGCCCAGGGAAGTACTACCGCCAAGGTTTCGGGAGACTCAGGGAATAGCCTGAATTCCATTTTCTCTCCCAGGCCTTGGTAGCTGGATACATATCTTTCTGCCTCACACATCAGGGGTATCAGGAAAACCCTCTTTATATAACATACACATCCAACTTCACGACATTGCCCTACATTGCTATCCTCTATCCATAAAACACTACTCTTCCCACTACATATCATACATGTAACACCATACACCTTACCCAATAAACATGGCAGTACAATTGTTAAGAGCAAACCTGGTGGTCCCTCGGATATCCACCCCCGGCAGGGTTGGGTCATTGACACAGGGCCCTCCCGGTCGTCATCATGCGACTGTGTCAAGAGCATTGCAACGTCCCAAAGCTGCTCGTCGGTGCAGCTTTTTCTTTAGTAATATAAGGGGACTTCACTCTAACATCAATTCTGTACACCAATTTCTTCAAGCAGAATCCCCTACTCTCCTTTTTTTGACAGAGACTCAAGTAACATCCACATCTGACACGTCTAGATTTAATTTTCCAGGTTATCAACTGCTCCAAAATTTCAGACCTAAAGGAGGTGTATGTTGCTTCGCAAAATCTGAAATTGCCCTGGAGGAGGTTACTAGTTTCAATTGTCCCTATTTTGATTATTCTATATACAAATTAATTTCTGCTGGTAAATTTAAATACATATGTTGCATCTACCGTTCCCCAAATACTCCTCCAGAGCAAAGTCTTTTTGATTCTCTGTCCTCACAACTCAGTGTCTCAACTTAAATGCTTCTTCTGAAATCACTGTGTTGGGTGATTTTAATGTCCATAATGTTGAATGGCTCACTCATTCAGCCAGGACTGATGATGCTGGTCTTGAATGTGAGCTATTTGCAGACTCATTTAATCTCACTCAACTAGTCAACCAACCCACCCGTGTACCAGATAATCCTAATCATAATTCCCACCTACTGGACTTATTTTTAACAACCAATTCAGAAAATTATGATGTTACAGTGAGGTCCCCGCTTGGATCTTCTGATCACTGTCTGATACAGGCCACCTGTCTATCACCTACCACACCTTCCCACTCTGAACCTGTTTTGGTGACTAAATGGCATTACTATAGGGCAGACTGGGAGGGTCTTCAAGGTTTCTTTATTGATATTCCCTGGACCTCTTTCTTTCTAATGATGCACACTCCACCTTGAGCCACATACAAGATTTTGTAAAAATTGGAATGGAAACTTTTATTCCTCATCAAAAGTACAGTAAAAGATCTAATTCACCTAAATGGTTTGACCATAATTGTGCTAGAGTAACTGAACAAAAAGCAATAGCCTACAATGCATACACAAGATCAAAAACACATGAAGCCTTTAATTACTTTAAAAAACATCAGAAATCATGCCAAAACTGTATTAAACCTAACTAAATCAAACTTTCTCCACAAGCAGGCAAATAAACTTTCAAATACTCCAAATGATAACAAAATATTTTGGTCTACTCTTAACTCATTTAAATCCAACTTCACTACTGCTTCATCCATTCCACCATTAAAATCTCCGACTGGTAATCTTGTAAGTGACCCACGAGGAAAAGCTAACCTTCTTGCGGATATTTTCTCCACCAACTCAACCTTAGATGAAATAAATCAAGATGTCCCTGTACTTAATTTTAATTCGCCTGAAATTCCCTCACTTAAGATCCACACCAGACATGTCAAAACTATTTTGCAGAATCTCTCGGTAGATAAGGCTCCTGGTCCAGATGAAATTCCTCCAATAGTACTTAAGAATTGCTCCTTGGTGCTCGCTCCTGTATTGGCAAAATTTCCGTCTGTGTACTCATACCTCATGCTTCCCAGTACCCTGGAAAGAAGCAAACATCCATCCAGTTCCTAAAAAAGGTGCCTCTTCAGATCCAGCAAACTACAGACCAATAGCTATAACTTCCACTCTTGGTAAAGTCTTTGAAATTATATTAAATAATCACATAATTAAGCATCTTGAGAATAATAAATTAATCAGTGATAGGCAATATGGTTTTTAGACGATGTCGATCAACTGCAGACATGCTATGCCTTCTTATGCATCAAATCAACCAAGCTACAGACCAACATGGTGAAACACATACAATAGCACTGGATATATCAAAGGCATTTGATAGAGTCTGGCATCAATCCTTATTGTCGAAGATGTCACACTACGGCCTTGCATCATTAGTTCCACTAATTTCTTCTTATCTTCATAACAGAAAAATACGTGTAATGGTAGATGGCCTTTATTCTCAATTTCACTCAATAAATGCTGGTGTTCCCCAGGGATCAGTTTTGGCCCCAATTCTGTTCCTCATTCATATCAATGATCTCATATCTACCACTCATCTCCAATACATTCCTACGCAGATGACTCAACACTCCACAGTTCCTTCACAGTTACCAATTCTTTCACCCAACCCGATCTTATAAATTCAAAAATAAACACTGCAATTTCTCTGAACCAGGACCTTTCTAGAATTAATGGATGGGGACAAAAGAATCTAGTTTCCTTTAATGCACAGAAAACCACGTACATTCAATTTTCTAACCGACAGAATCTCACTGACTCCCATATATTTTTTAATGATGTAAATATTCCCACTTCCCCTAGTATTGACATTCTCGGTGTAACATTAACTACTAACTTGAGCTGGACACATTATGTTAGAAGCATTGCTAAGAATGCCTCTAAAAAACTGGGACTCCTGTACCGAGTTCGAGAATTCTTCACTGACGAGCAGTTGGCCGTGATATATAAAAGTCATGTGCGTTCTCAGATGGATTACTGTTCACCTCTGTGGGGTGTAAGTGGAGTGGTTGCATTGAGGCAGTTGGACAAAATTCAAAATAAAGCTATTAGATTAATCAATAACCCTGCAATCACACAGGACCTTCCTACATTATCCATACGAAGAAACGTTGCATCCCTTGCATTATTCTACAGATATTTTCACAGCAATTGTTCCGAGGAACTTGCTTCAATTGTGCCGCCTCTCCACATCTTTCCCCGTAGAACTAGGGCAGCTGAGAGCGCCCATGAATTTACACTTTCTCCTCCACAATGCAGAACTTCTGCTTATCAGAATTCATTTATCCCCAGAGCTACTACTCTTTTAATTCACTTCCCTCGAATTGCTTTCCCACAAACTTACAATCTACAAATGTTTAAATCCAGTTGTTACAAACATTTTATGAATGGAGGATGCCTTTAGGCACATGGACCTTTTTGTTTTATCTGTGTTTTTCCTTCCGCCGTTCATTGTCTTTAAAAAAAAAAAAAAAAAAAAAAAAAAAGCTGTGCAGGGGTAAAGAACCCCCTGAAGCGGTTGAGCACACCCAACTTCAGGGAATCTGTTTTAGTAAGAGTGGTAATATGGTCTTTCCAAGAGAGATCAGAAGAATATGAGACACCGAGAATACTGAGAGAAGATGAAGGGTTGAATTTTGTAGTGTTGTAGTATAAGGGAAAATCGTGTGGGAGTTCTTGACAAGCAGATAAATGGAGAAATTGGGTTTTGAAATCATTGAGAATAACAACATTATCTCTGCCCCAATCGGAAATAGTTGATGTATCAGAAGATAAGTGTTTTATGGCTTAATTGCGTGAGTTTTTGAGTGATTGCATGCTGTGGCGTTCTGAAAAACTAGTTGAATAGTGTAAGGTAGAGTCATTAGCATATGAATGGATAGGACTGGAGGTACAGTTGAGAAGATCATTAATGAATATTAGAAAGAACATTGGAGATAGGACAGAACCCTGAGGAGCACCAGAATTGATAGGATGAGGAAGTGAACGATGGCCATCCACAACTGCAGCTATGGAACAGCCAGAAAGAAAATTAGAGATAAAGGCACAGATAGAGGGATAGAAACGGAAGGAGGGTAGTTTAGAAATTAGAGATATGTGCCAGACTCTATCGGTATGTCTAGTGGCGATCTGAAAGTAGATTATCAGAAGAGAATGCTTAAGAAATTTTGAAGTAAGATTAGCTTTAACAAATTTAGAGATGCAGGAAATGAGAGTAATTGGACGATACTTGGATGGTTAAGAGCGGTCACCTTTCTTTGGGACAGGTTTAATGAGAGCAAATTCCAGCAAGAAGGGAAGACGTTAGAGGAGAGACAGAGACAGAAGAGATTGCCCTAGGCAGGGAGCCAGCACGGAAGCACAGTTTTTTAGTACAACAGGAGGAACACCATCCGGACCATACGCCTTCTTAGTATTAAGTCCAGAGAGGATAGAAAGTACATCTTTAACCCTTTTAAGCACGTGTGGATGCAGGGGTTGCCGATTAGCAATCATAAAAAGAGTTCTCTCAATGTTATGATTACCTCACCAAAATTTGTTTTCTGCCCACAAATGAAACAGGAGTTCTAGCGACTCCTTATCATATGCCTATAACCTCTGGGTTTAGCCCTGTTCGATTGGTGCCTACAATCTCCCCCTAATGATACATGCAACCTAATTTGAGGTGTTCAGTTCATTATAGTAAATCATCAAACACACTTTTAACCCTAGGAGTAACATTCTTTAAATGTGAAAATGAAGGAAACGATGCATTGTTCATTTTGTTGATAGGATTCCCGAGATTTACGCTTGTATTCTTAAACAATTCCTTACCTTCACAGCGTAGTTAGTGGACGAAATAATTTGAAAAATTACATTAACTTTAGAAAATGGAATACTAGTCCGCGTATTCTCCGTAAACAGCACTCATCCCAACAGTATTCGTTCGTTACCAAGCACAGCGAAGAATTGTTCAAGAATACAAGCGTAATAGTCTAAGCGAATTAAGCTAAAAATAGGCCAAACCCGGAAGTAAGTAATTAGCATCAAGACATGTTAGGTACCATGAGAACCGCAATTTCTTGCAGATTAACATACTAAAAGCCTCGCTTCATAGCTTTTGGGGACATTTTCTTGCAGATGTAAACGTGAAAGGTGATTTTTAATATTTTCCTCTTAACTTTTTCGGTTTAGTATCGTTGGTTCAATTGGACAAAAATAAAAAAATAAAAATAAAATATAAAAAAATAGGAAAAGTGGGAATTGGGCCTGAGTAACTAAATAGATAGGTTCAATTAAACTATATTTGACAGGGATATTAATGTACTTCTTCTATTATCTTTAAAAGAGTTTCCAGAGCTTTTCAGTACCAGTATATTTAAGAAGTGACAGTTTTTATTCTTTGGATTGTATAATTCAGCTCTAATCAGGGGATAAAGTAAGCGAAATCATGGGAGTGAAATACCAGATTTTGTGTTTTATTGGGTGCAAGTTTCGATTTGATAATTTGTTATATCAATTTATATTATGTTTAATTCTAATCTATTGTTATTCGATCATTTTTCAGGTCATAGGTTGCAAAGTGGACACGAGCTGACCAGTGATGGAGTGTGAGGAAGGTAGTGGCTCGAATACACGAGATGATACTGACATGGATGATGCATTACATGAACTTTGCTGTGTTAAATTCAAAGATCCAAAGTCGCAACATGAGGACCTCACAACTGTAAAAAAAGAAGTGGAAGTTCATGTAATGCATCATCCATGTCAGTACCATCTCATGTATTCGAGCCACTACCTTCCTCACACTCCATCACTGGTCAGCTCGTGTCCACTTTGCAACCTATGACCTGAAAAATGATCGAATATTAATAGATTAGAATTGAACATAATAGAAATTGATAAAACAAATTATCAAATCGAAACTTGCACCCAATAAAACACAAAATCTGGTATTTCACTCCCATGATTTCGCATACTTTATCCCCTGATTAGAGCTGAATTATGCAATCCAAAGAATAAAAACTGTCATTTCTTAAATATACTGGTACTGAAAAGCTCTGGAAACTCTTTTAAAGATAATAGAAGAAGTACATAAATATCCCTGTCAAATATAGTTCAATTGAACCTATCTATTTAGTTACTCAGGCCCAATTCCCACTTTTCCTCTTTTTGTTTTTGTTTTTTGGTATTTTCATATTTTTGTATTGTTTTCCCCCAATTGAACCAATGATACTAAACCGAAAAAGTGAAAAAAATACCCTTAACGTTTACATCTGCTAGAAAATTTCCCCAAAAGCTATGAAGCGAAGCTTTTAGTATGTTAATCTGCAAGAAATTGCGGTTCTCATGGTACCAAACATGTCTTGATGCTAATTACTTCCGGGTTCAACCCTAATTCGCTTAGAGTATAAGATTTCTTCCCATATTGTCTTGTACAAGTGTGTGTTTGTGAGAAGGGGAGACCTATTTATATCATTATATGTTTGTAACATTATCTATTACTAGGTTTTATTCTCAACCTAATACTGATAGTATGAGATAATGTTTTTTATAACGTTGAACATTCTGTAGTACGGGTATTTATCAAAGTTAATAATGAAAATGTATACACGTCACCTATTTCCTGGTGGACTCTTTCCAAATAATGGAAATGTATACACGTTACCTATTTCCTGGTGGACTCTTTCCAAATGATAAAAATGTATACACGTTACCTATTTCCTGGTGGACTCTTTCCAAATAATGGAAATGTATACACGTTACCTATTTCCTGGTGGACTCTTTCCAAATGATAGAAATGTATACACGTTACCTATTTCCTGGTGGACTCTTTCCAAATAATGGAAATGTATACACGTTACCTATTTCCTGGTGGACTCTTTCCAAATGATAGAAATGTATACACGTTACCTATTTCCTGGTGGACTCTTTCCAAATAATGGAAATGTATACACGTTACCTATTTCCTGGTGGACTCTTTCCAAATGATAGTAATGTATACACGTTACCTATTTCCTGGTGGACTCTTTCCAAATAATGGAAATGTATACACGTTACCTATTTCCTGGTGGACTCTTTCCAAATGATAGAAATTCAGCCCGATTGCTTTCATTAATTTTGAGTTATAAGAATTTAAGGGGTTCATATTATTGTCAAGTTCGTTGGTGCTACCTATAGTAGTGATGGTGTCGGTGATTGTCAAGTTCGTTGGTGCTACCTACAGTAGTGATGGTGTCGGTGATTGTCAAGTTCGTTGGTGCTACCTACAGTAGTGATGGTGTCGGTGATTGTGGTAATATTGTCAAGTTCGTTGGTGCTACCTACAGTAGTGATGGTGTCGGTGATTGTCAAGTTCGTTGGTGCTACCTACAGTAGTGATGGTGTCGGTGATTGTCAAGTTCGTTGGTGCTACCTACAGTAGTGATGGTGTCGGTGATTGTGGTAATATTGTCAAGTTCGTTGGTGCTACCTACAGTAGTGATGGTGTCGGTTATTGTCAAGTTCGTTGGTGCTACCTACAGTAGTGATGGTGTCGGTGATTGTCAAGTTCGTTGGTGCTACCTACAGTAGTGATGGTGTCGGTTATTGTCAAGTTCGTTGGTGCTACCTACAGTAGTGATGGTGTCGGTGATTGTCAAGTTCGTTGGTGCTACCTACAGTAGTGATGGTGTCGGTTATTGTCAAGTTCGTTGGTGCTACCTACAGTAGTGATGGTGTCGGTGATTGTCAAGTTCGTTGGTGCTACCTACAGTAGTGATGGTGTCGGTGATTGTCAAGTTCGTTGGTGCTACCTACAGTAGTGATGGTGTCGGTGATTGTGGTAATATTGTCAAGTTCGTTGGTGCTACCTACAGTAGTGATGGTGTCGGTGATTGTGGTAATATTGTCAAGTTCGTTGGTGCTACCTACAGTAGTGATGGTGTCGGTGATTGTCAAGTTCGTTGGTGCTACCTACAGTAGTGATGGTGTCGGTGATTGTCAAGTTCGTTGGTGCTACCTACAGTAGTGATGGTGTCGGTGATTGTGGTAATATTGTCAAGTTCGTTGGTGCTACCTACAGTAGTGATGGTGTCGGTGATTGTGGTAATATTGTCAAGTTCGTTGGTGCTACCTACAGTAGTGATGGTGTCGGTGATTGTGGTAATATTGTCAAGTTCGTTGGTGCTACCTACAGTAGTGATGGTGTCGGTGATTGTGGTAATATTGTCAAGTTCGTTGGTGCTACCTACAGTAGTGATGGTGTCGGTGATTGTGGTAATATTGTCAAGTTCGTTGGTGCTACCTACAGTAGTGATGGTGTCGGTGATTGTGGTAATATTTGTCATGGTGGTGATAATCTGTAGTGATGCCGATAGTGTGTCTGAGTGTAGTAGTTATAGTTGTGGTGATTATGGTAGCAGTTTTGATGTTGACTGTAGTGATGATGGTTATTATGGTAGTGATGGTGATTGTGTAAGTAGTTGTGATTGTGGTGGTGATAGTAGTAGTTATGATGGTAGTAGTACGGATGATTGTAGTAGTAGTAATGATGGTGATAGTAGTAATGATGGTGGTGGTAATTGTGGTAGTGATGATGGGGATAATAGTAGTGATGATGGTGATAGTATTGATGGTGACTGTAGTAGTGATGATGGTAATAGTAGTAGTGATGATGGGTGATAATAGTAGTGATGATGGCAATAATTGTAATGATAATGATGACAGTAGTGACGATGGTGACAGTAGTAGCGATTGTGGTGACAGTACTATAGTCTGTTCATTTATAGCTGAACTCCTTAACAACTGATATCTCGAGACATAATGGAAATATATGAAACTACTATGTATCTGTGTCATATAATTATATACCAATTATTTATATAATAAAAATATTTGGGTACAAAATATCCATAATAACCGAGTAATCATGATGAGGGAACGTCAGTTTACCCTCAGCTGGTAAAACAGACTATAGTAGTAGATGATGGTGACAGTAGGCCTACTAGTGATGATTGTAAGATGATGCTGATAATTCACTTAAATTTAGTTGTCTTTATTTCATAATATATATATATATATATATATATATATATATATATATATATATATATATATATATATTGTATATACAGCTAACATTCGTGCACAGCTACTGATAAATGTTTGTGAGCTTTTGCGATTTTCTTTATTTAAATATATCCAATTAAATTGATGTTTACATCAAATTAGCTATATCTTAAAACATACATAATACGTGTTTATAAATACAGGTATTTAGCTGATTTGATCTGAACATCAATCTAAATGGATATCTTTGCATAAAGGAAATCGCAAGAGCTCATGAACAATTGTCATTAGTTGTACATATCCCATTTACAACATAATCATTATGAAAAGTAAAATAGTTGAAAAGGTATGCATATTTGAAGTGGAATAGTAGTGATGATAGTGATAGTTGTAGTGATAATGATGACAGTAGTGATGATGATGGTAGTGATCGACGGTGGTGACTATACTGTAGGTAGCGCCAACGAACATGACAATAAACTTGATCTCTGACCTCTTTTTCAACTCAAAAGAGCCTAGAGCAAACTGACTGTTTAATGGTGGACTCTTGCCAAATTATAGAAATGTCAGCCCGATTGCTTTTATTCATTTTGAGTTATAAGAAGTTAAGAGTCAAGATTATTTTCAAGTTTGCTGGCGCTACCTATAGTAGTGATGATGGTGACAATAGTAGTCATGATTGTAACAGTAGTATTATACCTAAACCCCAAGAAGTGACGCAGTCCAGGAACCCCATTCCCCCATCACAAAGGCCCAAAATACATCGGTTTCCCCTTACCAGGTACAAGCCATGATAGAAAACGCGGCTATAGCCCCCCTGGTACCCCCACCGCAAACAATAACAAACCCCCTCCACCTCCCTACCCCCCCCCCCCTCCCACTCCCAAGAGGCAGCGCTTATCAGAGAACCCGATGTGACCTCACGCGGCCAGTTCGGCCGCAGATTGGAGGACCGGAAGTTCACCTCCACCAACCCCAGGGAGCTGACATCACCACCAGAGGCGTCTCCCGATTGGTCGTCGATAGGGAGGATCCTTCGCCGTATTAGGAGAGCCGTTCCTCTGCTCTCCCCCCTACTCCCCTCACCAGAACCACACCGGCCTATGGCGTCACTAAGACCAACGTTTCAGCGTGCCCTTTTTCCATGCAACTTAACCTGACCGCGGCGAGCCTATGGTATTTAAAACGTCGCGCTGGGTGAAGGTATTGTCGGTAGATCCTGACGAATTTCGTCATTTTACGATAAATATAATTCTTACTTATTCATATGCGCCTATTTTACGTTTTATATGAAGATATTAACATGCAACAACAATAAAATAAGGAATAGTATTTGGGGGGTGAAAAAGACAAATTATTGCCGACCCTCCAGTCATGAGATGGGAGGCGAACGAGACGAATATCCTCCCTCCTCGAGGCCTGAAGGCAGACTGAGGTCTCTTTCTTGCTTTCTTTCTCTTCCCACGCTCTCGATATGCATATTAGACGACCTTGAAGCCGGGTTGGAGATATTGGCGCGATAAATAAACCGATCAACAAGGGAATAAAAGGAAAAAATGGGTGATAATTGAAGGAGGGGGTTTTGACACATGTGGAGGAGTGATATGAGGTATGGAGGGGAATTATCTCACTTGATCACATTCCTTTGTTTTGAGTGCTACTGGAGTCTTTTAACCTCTAAAGCACTAAGCCCCTGTAGTATACACCATATCCCTGTGCGCAGGTATGACCATTTTGACGACCCTTGCAAATATCGATGAAAACTACATCAGCGTGAAGGGAATTTTCGCTCGCATCCAGCCATATATATTTGAAAAATGTGGCGCAAATGGAATCGCGCGGCCAGATTTCCTGGGCGAATATCCGCGCGGCCAGGGGGTAGAACCAAAGGGAGGAAAGGGTGGGTTTATAATAATAATAATAGTTCTTAAAGCTAGCGCATGCTAAGCCAGCTAAGGATAGCCCAATAAGGCCGATTAGGCGTATTTCCATTGGGGTCCTGCACTACTACACCATCCCCTTGCTCATGAGGGATGGTAATGACTCAGTGCTTGTGAAAAACCTTTAATGCGCCGAGCGTGGGCGCGATCCTGGGACCTTCTGGGTGGAAGTCCAAGACGCTAGTCACTACACCAGCGAGCCGCGGGTTAGGCCTAATATCGTGTATATATCCTATTTTGAGCACTTTCGTGCTATATAAAGTATGAGTAAGTATGTAGGCGACCCATATAACATGGAATATGCCACATATAGGTCAAATATGCGATATATAGGTGGTAATTATGCGTTGGAAGTACAAATAAGAATAGGCGGGAAGGAAGTAGTGATGACAGACCAAGGGGAGGGGAGGGTGGGTTGGTCGTAATATCACGTATATATCTTATTTTCACCACTGTCATGCTATATAAAGTATGTGTACGTATGTAGGCGACCCATATAACAAGGAATATGCCGCATATACAGTAGACCAAATATGCGATATATAGGCGGTAATTATGCATGGGAACATATGAATGAATACGCGGGAAGAAAGGAGTGAGTGAAGAGGAGGGTGGAGGCGCCCGAGGACATGGAGGTCATGGGATTGTCACCCTTATAGCCCGGCCGAGTACAGGTGTTTGTTGTTGTCCGAGAGACGGTGGGGGAGGAGGAGGAGAGAGTGAGGGGGGTTTACATTGTACTATTGCGTTATATCGCTCGTATAGATGACTTTCAGGCTTGCATTTACGCAAGCAGACATTGCATTAGACACATGTGAAGAGTGCACACCAATAAGTAGGCCATAGACAGTATAAAGAACGAAATTATAGTATAGACATGAGGAAGGAAAGTGAGAGGAAGGGAGGATAGCTCTGTGTCAACACAGTGAGTTATATTTAGACTGGTGGTGGTGGTGGCAGAGGTATGAGCTGTTTTTTTCCCTGTGCCTTTCCCTGTCTTCCCAGTGGCTCCCGCACGTCCTGCAGCCCCAGGCCGGCCTCGTGCGTGGGTGGTAGTGGTGGTAGCAGTAGCCTGGGTGGTGGTGGCAGTGTCCCTGAAGGCCAATGACCTTTGTGCAGGTGCGCGTGTCGTGCTCTTGTCTGCACATGTCTTACGTGCCGGGCCCTCGTCCTCTGAGCTACTCTC
>CM064511.1:2170316-2251796 GCA_032716605.1 Paralithodes platypus
ATGTTAGGAGTTTCATTGGCACCATTGTTTTTCTCTTCTGTCATATAGTGTGCCAAATGTTGGAAAACCAGTTTAGTGTTAAGGTTCATTATTTACATCTTATATAATTTGAAGTATGTTATTAAGCTCCAGTCCTTTCTTTACGAATTTATTAGAGCTTGGAACACTTAGTATAAACTATTAGCCCAATAGCTACGTCGCAAATGTTCTAAACTTCCAGGTACCTAGTTACTGATAGATGAGACTGCCCAAATATCACCACTTTCCCGTGATTGGCCGCGCGAACCACTAAAACACCACATAACTTACTTGTGTAGCTTAACAGTAAATACCGATTACTATTGATAGTTAGTTCAATTCAGTCACCGTACATATTACTCCGTGGGAATAATAATACGATGCGAGTAGTGCTTTATACTACAAGTTATATCTCGTAAACATACTAACTATAGAATAGACGAAAGCTTGGTGTTCGAATGTTTAATTTTTCCTGCGAGTTTTACTACATAATTTGATCACACGTATTTGTGAATTAGTCTCCAAACATATTAACTATTTTCTGTTTGTAATAAAGTGAAGGTTCATGCCAACAGGTAGACACAATGGCGACTACTGTCAATGAATAAGGGTTAAAGTTCCCCATACCACCACGCCACTGTATACGCTATTCACCGTGTCACTCCGCCTAATTCGGCCCGTATTTCAGTGTTCGCTTGTGTTTGCTTTATTAAAATAGTTTACATATACCGCGCGATGAATGGTGTGCATTTCAGGTGGATTTTGAAGGATTAGTCGTGGATGTTTGTCGGGGAGAGGAGAGGGTGTGAGAGGTTAGTGGTGTGTGTGTGTGTATGTGTAATAATGTGTAATAATAATAATAACAATACACGGTTTATTCAAGAATGGCAGCCTGATGAGCTGAAAATACAAATTTTACAATTTAGTGGATGGACATGAAATGTATATATATGAAAATGGTAAGCTCAGTTCACAATGTGTGAGTATAATATACTTAAACAAATACAATAATGATGCTAGTGTAACATATCAATAATGATGCTAGTGTAACATATCAATAATGATGCTAGTGTAACATCAATAATGATGCTAGTGTAACATCAATAATGATGCTAGTGTAACATATCAATAATGATGCTAGTGTAACATATCAATAATGCTGCTAGTGTAACATATCAATAATGATGCTAGTGTAACATATCAATAATGATGCTAGTGTAACATATCAATAATGATGCTAGTGTAACATATCAATAATGATGCTAGTGTAACATATCAATAATGATGCTAGTGTAACATATCAATAATGATGCTAGTGTAACATATCAATAATGATGCTAGTGTAACATATCAATAATGATGCTAGTGTAACATATCAATAATGATGCTAGTGTAACATATCAATAATGCTGCTAGTGTAACATATCAATAATGCTGCTAGTGTAACATATCAATAATGCTGCTAGTGTAACATATCAATAATGCTGCTAGTGTAACATATCAATAATGCTGCTAGTGTAACATATCAATAATGCTGCTAGTGTAACATATCAATAATGCTGCTAGTGTAACATATCAATAATGATGCTAGTGTAACATATCAATAATGATGCTAGTGTAACATATCAATAATGATGCTAGTGTAACATATCAATAATGATGCTAGTGTAACATATCAATTATCATAAATTAACCATGAGAGTAAGTGTGTGTGTGTGCGTGTGTGTAACGAATTACTTAAGTACTGGTAAGATGAAATGATAATTTATATGACAAATCAATAAATTTAATTTCAATTACTTAAAATATTAATCCGAAGTATAAGTGCTCCACCAAAGTGGCGAGATTAACCCTCCTGCTCTTGGATAAGTTATCAAGTAAATATTTTCCACTACCACTCATACTTGAGCACTATTTTGGCTACAGCGAGATGATACACATATTTTATCGCTCTGTTTTAACCTACAATAATCAACTTTACATACAATGTAACATTCATCCAAAGAGAGCGCAAAATTGATACTATAGAATAACCGGAAAAAAGTATATCAAAGGATGAAATTATCACAGTAAAAATTGATAGCAAGATATTCAACTGTTCTTTCGGATTTACTTTGTCATAATTTTGAAATATGCTCAGTAATATTTTGTTTTATATAAGAAGGTTTTTTCACACTCTATCCATATCAAATCCATATATAAAATTGCATCAAACGCAAATTGTGTTTGTATGCGTAAGAGAGTTAAATTCAGAAATTAAGGAATCTTTCAACTGTTTACACAGAAATTCCTGATTTTACTTTATTTAATTCATGATAAAGTAAAGTAATTTTATTAGCTTATGGTATATGTGTTTTACTCAATGGGTTCATAAACTATCTAAGTGTAAGGAATAAATATAAATTATTCTGAAAAATATGGGTTTACATCTAAAACCATAACAAAATGTCATATAAGGGAAAGTAGATAAATTGAGTTTGGACGCTAATATTCCCAACTCTTATGTCACTCTGGAAAATATGTAGTGTTGAATTTTATGTTGGTACAATATTAGGGTGTATTTCGTTGGCGCGTGCGATTATACAGTATATATATATATATATATATATATATTCTGACATACGGAGCCCTGCATGTTAATTTAAGAGTTAGAATTAGAGTTGAAGGAGGTTCAAACTACCCAAACGGCGAAGCAGACTAGCGAGCGAACTAGCGAGTGGGGAAACTAGCTCGCCCGCATACCAGCAAACAAGCCTTCACACCTGCGTGCGTCATAGGGGACCCTACATACTACCTCGATGACACGACGCTATGACGTATGTTCGACGCCAGGAGCTGTGATTGGACCATGCACCTGCTATGCAACTCGAGGAGCTGTGATTGGAGTGGCCACCACCCCCCGCCTCCTGATTCGTTCCTACACCATCATTGTTTAGTATATAAGACCCGAGTTGTGGGCATTCAAATCAGTCTCATTTGGAGTTGGGGAAGGTGAACTTGCAGCTGGAGGAAGACGGGGTGAAGTATTATAATGGGTTTGTGACTGTCAGTCAGATTATATAAGTGTGTGTTAAGTGTGTTCGGTGTAAACACTTACGTTATGTTGGTTAGTGAGATATGTGATTGGGAATTAACGTTAATGCTACTATTATGTGCTTAACTATTTGATTGGGAATTAACGTTAACGCTACTATTATGTGCTTAACTATTTGATTGGGCATTAACGTTAACGCTACTATTATGTGTTTAACTATTTGATTGCGAATTAACGTTAACGCTACTATTATGTGCTTAACTATTTGATTGGGAATTAACATTTAACGCTACTATTATGTGTTTAACTATTTTATTGCGAATTAACGTTAACGCTACTATTATGTACGTAACTATTTGATTGGGATTTAACGTTAACGCTATTATTATGTACTTAACTATTTTAGTTGACTAACTTGTGGACTAAAGCAACTCTTTAAGTAATTGGGTTATGATGAAAGTAATACTATTGTTTTATATTAATACTTACGAGTTCTTTCAGTTTCTTTGAATTCAGCTTACATTGCTTAACGGTGCTTAGTACGGTGATGCTATTGTCTCGTATTAGTAATATCGCCTTAGACTAACATGGCTGTGTTAATATTACTTCTAGTGATTTCCTAAGCTGAAGACAATTATTTTAGCTTCAAAATATTATTTTTGCTTTTCATATTATTTGAGTGAGACCTGAATCGAATCTATGAAGCGATCCTGTAACTTAATTTACTCATAATCAAACCTCAATGTTACGTGGTTAAGAAATACATTTAACTAATTATTAAATATATATCTAACTTTTTATGTGACTTTGATATAAATCCTGATGATAAAAATAATATAATACTGTTAACGTAAGACAAGAACCAAGAATAATTACGTTAAATATAAATAAAAGGACATATAAGAAAACTATCTATTCATTTCAAAAGGGTAAGAGACAGAAATATTCTTACTTTAATATTTATCTTTCAAGACTTTTTATACAATTAATAGTCCTTCTTTAGCTATAACTTATTCGGTTCATGACCATAGCCTACTAAGCTTCGGTTAAATAATAATTCTTTATAAATACTACATGACTTTAATTAGTTTCAGTATTTTTCATAATTAAAGAGTATCAGTCAATAAAGGATACTAAGTCCTAAGATCCAAAAGGAAAGGAAGCAACAACAGGAAATAATTTTATTAGATTTTACTTTTGTTTTGCCTTCAGCTGACTGATACCTTAATATATATCTCTGTGCTATCTAGATTCATCAAGTTAACCACTTGAGGATCAAGATACGTAACAATATATATATATATATATATATATATATATATATATATATATATATATATATAATTTATACATTTAATATACTCACACATTCAAACGCACACACACACACACACGCACATGTATATATGTATATATATTATGTACTGTATATATATATATACAGTACACACAGTACATAATATATATATATATATATATATATATATATATATATATATATATATACATGTGTGTGTGTGTGCGTTTGAATGAGTGAGTATATAAATGTGAATGTCTGTTCAATAAGTGAAAGTGTGTATAAGTCTATGTGTGTTTATGTGATTGTGTATGTGTGATTTCGTGTAGGTTTATACACTATAATATTATATGCACATGGTATGAGAAGGTAGTTATACGTATCAGTGAATGTGTGTGCGTTGGTTTATACATGCGAGAGTGGGTTTCAGATTGCATCCGAAAAAATGTAAGTATATCTCAGCGAACAGACTTGGATGTATTAATTTGTATGTATACGAGTACGTGTAAGTATACCAAGTCATAAAACTACGAGAACAGCAAAAACAACAACAACAAGCCAGCCACTAGTTACGGTAATATAATTGTCTTCATCTGTATGCTAATGAATCTTCTCCATTTTTTTCCTACGAGTTTTAATCCTCTTACATTAACTCCAAAAATAAGCCGGGAGGCCTTAAATGTAAATTATCTATTTATGCAAATTGAGGAAGGAGTGAAAACTGTGGGGGCAAAATCGAAAGGACAAATTTTGGCGAGAACATTATTTAGTTTTATTGGATGTATCGCGCTGTTTATGCTTGAAACTGCATTAAAGGGCAGGTAGTCGTTTTTCTGGACGCCTTTCTCTCTAGGGTTTAGCATATTAGTTTTGAGATTTTAAGACGTCCGTTCCGTTAGTTTGGCGATTTTGAGACATTTCGCCTAATTTTGTATTCACTATTCAGACCTTTCGTGCCCTTTAGGTGTCCATTTTTTATGGCGAGCGACAGCGAGCCTATAGTTTTAGAAGGAATCGGCCTTCGGCCGGGACATCCGAAAAATGTACACATTTATCTTGAAAGGGGGTCTATGGGGATGTTTTTTTAAGATTGATGGAGGTCTAGCGAGGAAACTCAAAAATAATTAAATATCTCAATATGTATCCCTAAAACCAAGTACTACCCCCTTAATAAAGTAGGAGGTACAGGCACTTGTATGTACTTAAATGAAGAAGTAATGATTATGAAGATTTTTATTTGCGATGATGTTACTTATTTTGTTTCTATTGTTTACCCATTTCCTTTAGATGTCTGTCATAAGGTGTATAAAATAATCTAGTGTTAGCAAAAATAACAATGGGTAAACTAAATATTAGTTTATGTTTTCCCTTCTCTGATACTCAAAAGCAAACTGAGGCAAACAAATTAAACACTATGCCAGCTGACTTAATTTGTAAATTTTTCAGTAAAAAAAAAAATTTCTTAGAAGCCGGACTTCTCCATACAATGATAGCTCGCTTTCGCTCGCTAGGAAAAAACCGATACCTGAATAGGGAGAAACGTCTTAAAACAGTAGGCTGAATGGAGCCGAATGAAAAAAACTCAGAAGAAAAAAGCAGTTCGGTTCCCTTAACCCACTGAGCCCCAGCTAGTTAACCTAACAAGTGCGCATGGGGGTAATTGGAAACGTCCCCCTGTGCTGACGTATTTGAGGTGTTTCCGTCACTAAAATATTCATTGTACCATTAATAGTATTAATACTTATCCATATGCGCCTATTATGGGTTGATTATAAAGGTATTAACCTGAAACAACAATAAAACTAGTGAAAATAGCGTTTGGATGGTCAAAATCGGAGATATAGCCCGCGAGTTGTATAATGTATGGGTGAGGCAAGCTGCTTTCCCGCCAATTTCCCCCAAGGCCACTGAGACACAGTCGATCGATACTCTCTCTCGCTCTCTCTTGCATTCGCTTGCTATCAGTGATGACCACACCCTTCAACCGGATTTCTAATGTTAGCACGAAAATATACCTCAGAATAAGGGAATAACAGGGAGAATAGGTGATAACTGAAGGAGAGGAGGAAAGTGGCGAAGGAGGGAGGTAGAGGACTGAGATTTTGCATGGCCCAGGGGCCAAAAAAAAAAAAATCTATGTCAAAAGTTGATTTTTTTTTCTCTGACTCTTAAGAGTCTCCCCGCAGTCCGCCGGGGGAACTCTTAAGAGTCTCCCCGTAGTTCCCGGGTTAAGAATAAATGTACCACCAGGGACTAGAGGGTTGTCAATGTTTTTTTTTTTTTTTTAGAAAACCCCAGGAAAGGGTTAGAAATGAAGGAAAACCCACAACAAAACGATCCCCTAGGTCATTAAGGGGTCCTACGGTGTGCCCGAAAGTCGGAATTACATGAGGGGAAATGGGTAGGCAAAAACAGGGAAAAACAGGTTTTTGCGCGCTCACGCGCACGCGGTTGGACTTTGAGAGTTTTCAACCTACGGCATTGTTGTGTGGGATACTTACACAGTTCCCATACAAATCTGAGCCCTCTAGCTGCCATAGGACAGTAGTAATTAAAACCCCTACGCAACTTATGCGTCATAGGACTGTGGGGAAAATACATTGCCGACGCACTGTTTGCGTCGCTGGTCCTCAATGGGTTAAGATCGGACGTCTGCCTGTATTTCAGGGAAGAAAATATCCAGCTGTATATACTAATTTGTACTATTCAGAGGTGTCCAAGGTACGCTCGGATACCATATAGTCTCTAGCCCAGTCAGGAGAATTCGTGGACCCCCTATGCTATTCTCTATGCAGCTATATCTATCCGGATTTATTTTGAGATAGAACTTGCTTTTCAATAAATAGTATATATAGTTTTGTAGTTGATTTATAGAGAACAAAATATTTTAAATTCGTTTCCAGGGATATGCTTCCATAATCAGAAATAGGTGAAGTCCTCAAATATATATGAGTGGGCTAAAGACTATGGTATCAGAGTGTACAACCAGCTTTCATGAAAATAGGATATACTGAAATATTACTAATGACTATTGCTTGGCTAAGTTATTCTTTGGTAAGGCCCACATATTACATATTATTATTATTATTATTATTACCCCAGCATAATGCAAGTAACTTAATTTTGTAGTCCGAATCTCGTGACCAGCCAAAATTAGTCAACACTTCGAATGAGTAGCACTGTTTAATTTATGTATGTTAAGCGGGTATCACACGAGCGCTTTTTCCCTCAACAATTATCCTTAACAATGGTCTGGCAGCTTATGAGGTCAACATTCCAGAAATGTTGCCATAAAAATGTTGATCATCGAATGTTGACTATAAAAAACTCTCGTGTGATACCGGCTTTATTCGTGTGACTATTACTTAACCCTTTCAACTCATTGAATCTTTTCCTACATACGTTTTGACTCGTGTTAGATTATGTCGTTCAACTAAGGATAAACCTGTAGGAGTTGAGGAATTATTGAGAAACTACAGATCATTTGTAAACTGAGTATTCATCTGATATTTGCCTGAAAACTAAATAAAAAATAAATAAAAATAATACATGTATTTATGTAGGCATATGTATTTACTCAGGCCCATTCCCCACTTTTCCTTTTTTTTCTGGGAGTGGCCGACTCATGACAGAGCCCGAATAGGGACTTTGTTTGTTTTTGATTGTGTCAATGTCGTCATTGTTTGGGGTTGGGGCTTGTTTAGGAATGGGATGTGGATAATTCAGTGGATGTGTGTGTGTGTGTGTGTGTGTGTGTGTGTGTGTGTTAGAGTGTGTGTTTGGTTTGGTTTGTTTGTGTGTGTGTGTGTGTGGTTTTGTTTGTGTGTGTGGGTTTGTTTATGTGGGGGTTTGTTGGTGTGTGTGGGTTTGTTGGTGTGTGTGGATTTGTTGGTGTGTGTGGGTGTTTTTTTGTGTGTGTGGGTTTGTTTATATGTGTGTGGGGCTTGTTTGTGTATGGGTGTGGGTTGGCTATATGTGTCTTTGTTTGTATATGTGTGGGTTTGTTTGTGAGAGTGTGGGTTTGTGTTTGGGGAGAGTTTTTTTGTTTGCGTGTGTGTGGGTTTGTTTGTATGGTTTTGTGTGTGGGGATTTTGTTGTTTGTGTATGGGTTTGTGTGTGTGGGTTTGTTTATGAGTGTGTGGAGGGGGCTTGTTTGTGTGTATGAGTTTGTTTGTATGTGTGTGTTGGTGAGTTTGTTTGTGTGTTGGTTTGTGTGTGTGGGTTTTTGTGTGTGGTTTTGTTTATGTGTGTGTGGTAGGGGCTTTGTTTGGTTGTGTGTTTGGTTGTCGTATGTTGTAAGATTAGACAGTGAGTTAGGCATTGCTTGTTGGGAAACTACAGCATAATTGCACTATGTATACATTTTACGATATATTCTGTGGTCAATTAAGTATCTATCTATCTATCTATCTATCTATATATCTGTTTGTTTGTGTGTATGTGTGTGTGGGTTTGTGTGTAGGTTTGTTTGCGTGTGTGTGTGTGTGTGTGTGTATGTGTGTGGATTTGTTTATGTATGTGTGATGACGGGGAAGGGGGGGGGTTGTGTGAGTGGTTGGGAGGGTGTGAGGGTACCTAATCAATTATCATAATATTGGTGAAGGTAATTATTGGAAGAAGTAAACACACACCCTGACTCATTTAAGGGAGGTGGGGGGGGGGGGGATTTATTTGCTTATTTATTCGTCTTATTATTATTTTCTTTAGTTTCCTCCCTAGACTTCATCCAGCTTTAAAAAATCATCCTCAAGATCCCTTTTCAAGATCAATATGTACATTTTTCGGTAGAATAGTGTTCTGGCCGAAGGCCGATTCCTCCTAATATACAGACTCACTATCGCTAGCCAGGACAAAAATGACACCTAAATGGCACGGAAAGTCTTCAAATTGACAAATAATGTGGCGAAATTTCGTAAAATCGCCAAACTAATGGGCCAAACGTCTCAAAATCTGAAAACAAATGGGACTAAACATGAGGGAGAAGGGGGCCCAGAAAAATCAACCATGCCCCCTTAGAAGTAATTGCAGAAGTAGATTATTGACATACTCGTTAATCAATGCCACCGTCACTTTTAGCGTCGATGAAATACAGTACGTTAAGTTGCATGAATGTAAATAAGCGAATACGGACGCGCTCATTTCATAACACCACTACCCTTTCTAACTTTATTTGTAGAATAGTACTCTGCTTAGTGCCATATAGATTTTCTCTGCTTACAGTATACAGGTATATTCTCAAAATACCATTCAAATCCCAGAAAGCCTGTAATAAGGACACACCCGATCCAAATGATAAATAAAAAGTCAAAATTACCATCGTCCTTCCCATTCCATCATGCAAGGTAATTAGAGTCAATCTGCTTACCACCAAAATTAACTGTATGTCTCTCTATCTCTCTTTAAATTGCAGTTTTGCCCTATTTAAATGGCTGAATATTAATAACATATTCAAATTTGGAGAACATTAAAATATAGTAGACGTGCCGTTTTGCTCAAAATCAAAACGGCATACACAACTCTGCGATGGGTTTCCATCATCACTAATATTACCACCATCATCACTACTACTATCATCACTACAACTGTCACCATCATCACTACTACTATCATCATCACCATTACTATCATCATCACTACCACTATTACAATCATCACTACTACTCTCACTATCATCTCTAATACTGTCACCATCGTCACTACCATCATCACTACTGTCATCATAATCAATACAACTATCACCATAATTATTATTATCACCATCATCCTACAATCATCATTACTTGTCACCATCTCCACTATCATGACCATCATCACTACTACTAGTACTATCACCATCATATCTACTAGTCATCATCATCACTACCATCATCATTACAATCATCATTACTTGTCGCCATCATTACTACTATTATGACCATCATCACTACTACTAGTAGTATCCTCATCATATCTACTACTGTCATTACCATCACTACCATCATCATTACTACTGTCATCATCAATACAACTACAACCATCATCACTACTATTATCACCATCATCCCCACTATTACTACCATCACTTCTAATGTCAACTAAACTAACTTAACCTAACAGATGCGGGGCGAGTTGTTTTCGGCACCAGAACGATGGCGTTCTGTGTGTGAACCCCTGCGGGGCACACCCACGCAGAACGCCATCATTGCTGGGTGGTGGTGGGGGGTGCGGGGTGGAGAGTCCAGGAAGTGGGGGGGGGGGGGTAAAACCATATTTTGGATCTAAAATCATAACTATTGCACAAATTCAAAGAATCTTTTTTGACTGACGTTAGCATTCACCCAACAAATATTTGTGTGAAATTTGGTGAAAATCCGTCCAACGGTCTAGGAGGAGTTTCGAGACAGACGGACGACAACGACAATGACAGACATTTTTTCCAGTGGTACCCACTATACAGGGGGCGGGGGGGGGCGGCGATACCTGTGACGTTAACCACTCCGTTAGAACCGCATGGCTTGTCCTACAGTGACTCGCTAGGATTGCCAGGGCAGTGGATGGGGCTACAGGTTATGTATTAGAGTGTGCTTTATTTCATATGAAAGCTCGTGTCATGGGCAGTCCAGAAAGGCTCTTTGTTTTCACCCATGTCAAGGCTTTATATATTTAATTGTAAAGTATATGTTTTATCATTAACTAGTAATGATGGGATCTGGGAGAGAGAGAGAGAGTAGAACAGAGTGAGAGGGAGCGCGCAGTGTTATTGTCCCGCTCGATGACGTCACGGCTGGCTGCCTCGTGGGGATTGGCTGAGAGAGGTCTTTACCATGCTGCTAGCTCCCTTGCTAGTGGCTAGAGGACTTGTAACCGCTTTTTTCCCACGCGCCTCGAGCTAGTGCGAGTATATATACAGTTCCTCGCCACTCTCTCCCTCAGATCTGGTTTCTAGAACGCATTCATCTTTTTCCCTTGCTACCTGTCCTCCGCTCCGCACCTGAGAATCTTTTCCTCTGCCTACCTCTCTCATTTTCATATCTTTCACCACCTTTTTATTAATATTATACCCCCTCTGGTTAACTCTGCAAAATCAGCTTCATGCTGGCCAGTTGTATTGTGCGTTAAGGTCTGATATAACCCATGTATGTTAGTTGTTAAGATAAGTGGATCACGAAGCATTGGTTGGCATTCATATTGTTTAGTACTGCTTCCTTTAATTTTTAGTGTTCTGCTGGATTAGATAATGCTAGACTAGAAGTCTGATATTATAAGGTATTGTTTCCTATGAGTGCTGGCTTTAGTTAAAAGCTGCACGACATACCTGAGAACTGGAGTTGATTGAGTAAATTCTAGTCTGTGTGCCATTGAGAGTAGGGCATGCACGAATGAGGGCTTTTTGCCTATACCATTCTGCCCTGTTCTAGTCTCGATTGTTTGTCTTTGAGGTACGCCAGGAGAACGCTTAATACTTCGGTATTATGGTTTCTCAAGAGAGCTACCCTTCCCTATAACGTAATATTTGACGCACAGACTTGAGATTTGCACTAGGCTATGCGGCATGCCATGCGCACCAGTATCTCGTATCATTGACTCTAGCTAGACTTTGTCAGTCTCAGTAGACATTAAGTATATTAACCTAATTACTCTTTTTTATGCATACCCATTTATTATTACACAAGCATTTCGCAGCCTAGTTTGATGTATGGAGACAAACGACTTAGGCTCTTTTTGTTGATAGGAATACTGCATTGTCGTGGCGATTATTATTGTTGTAGTGTTTAGGATATTCTTGGCTCCGACGGCATTATATATTCTGCCTTTTTGTGTGCATAGCCTGCACGAGCATTGCTCCGCTGCCTGCCTTTTTGGGTTCCATTTCCGATACGAGCATCTTTATAGCATCTAACATTTAAAGAAGATTCCTCGTTAGTGTTGAAGGATTTTAGTGCACTTTCTTTCATGCAGGAGTGCCTGACATTTATTGATTAAAGTAACGTAAGCTGTAACTTCTCTTACCACCTTACTTTGCATACCATAACCAAGCACCTTCGGTTATAGGTAGTAATAGGCATAACATTAAGCCTAGAGTAGACGCACATTTATTGAGAGTTTGATAGCCTATTATTGCATATAGAACTCTATAGAGTATTTGTGTTCTTTGTTCGCTGGGAATATACATCAGAGGTTGGATCTAGCGCTTTCCGTTGTAGCATTTATGCCATTACTAGTCCAATGAATAAGAGCCCTGATATATTTAAACCCCAGTCGTAACAAATGGCGACCTTACCTAGGATTTGGTGAACCTACATTTATTAAGCAGGGAACATTTGTTGTTTTGGGGAATATTTTGCGGGGATCAGCAAGAATAATTTTTTTTTTGCAACATAATATAGCCCTTGAGTATTTCCGAGAATTTTTGTGTGTATATCGAGGTATAAGAGTTTGGGGTGCTTCTTTTCTGAATATTGTGGTGAGAAATTTTTGTAAGCATCATGTCTTATACCGGATCAGAGGAGAATGGAGACACAGTACGTAATGTCGAGACTGAGGAACAGCAGTATGGTGAAATGGTTAATCAGGGTAGGTTGCCCCTGGGGGGACCACCGGTATTTTAAACCGTAACCGTGCTCCTGATCAGTCTGTCTCGCACTTATGGAAACTGGTTCCGGTGTTTGATGAGAGTGGGGTAACAGAATTTTTTGCACGCTTTGAGAAGAAGTGCCAGGAACACCAGTGGCCAGAGAATAAATGGGCAGCACTTGTATCCTCTAGATTAAGAGGCAAGGGTCTTAAAGCCTACGATGAGTTACCTTTGGAGTCATGTATTGTGTATGAGGATCTCAAGGAGGCTGTCCTGAGGGCTTACGAACTGCAACCAGAAACGTATCGTTTGAAGTTCCGGGGTGTAACTAAGGGAAGAGGTAGCACCTTTTTGGAACACGCCCGGGACTTGTCCGATGCTATGGGGAACTGGCTCCGATCTGAGAAGGTCACAACATTTGATGAAATTAAGCAGGTAATGATGTTGGAGCAGTTCTTTAAGAGCACGGGCGGTGATCTAACTTTGAACTTAAAGGAGAAAAACCCAAGAACTCTAGTCGAAGCAGCAGAAATGGCTGATCGACGGCTGTCGATGATTCGGGGTTGCGGGTCCTCACAGAAGTACGATGTAAGTGCTAAGGACCGTTATCCTCCCCCTCCTCGTAACAATGACACATTTAAACAGAAGAGCCATGAAACTAAAACTGAATCCAAACCTTACACCACACCGTATGTGAAAAGTCAGGGGCCTTTTACATCACAGTATAAGCCGAAACCGAAATTTATGTGTTTTAGTTGCCACCAGGAGGGTCATAAGGCAAATGAGTGCCCTAGTCGACCTCCTCCGGCAGCCGTGTCTTTTGCTCACGGCATTGGAGTGTTCAAGAGGACATCAGAGTTTGTTAGAGGCATTTCTTCCGAGGTAAATACACTGCCAGTGCAGAAGGATCCGGAAGGCTTATTCCCTGTCCGTGATGCCTTTAGTGACCACAGGGGACTCGGTTGTGTGGAGTGGGGGGGGGGGTAGAAGACATGAGGTGAGAATTTTGCGTGACACTGGGGCATCGCAAACACTGTTGAGAAATTTCACTGGTAAACCTGTCAATACGGCGCGGGTGGTTGTGGTTCAGGGAGTTAATGCGACAAGGTCATACCCGCTTGTAAGAATGAAGGTGGAAGTTGATGGTGTGACTCGGGACCTGGATATAGGAATTGTGGAGAAGTTACCTGTTGGGGGCGTCGACCTCCTTCTTGGCAACGACTTTGCGGGACCTACTTCTGAGGCTCCACCTTTGGTCGTCGCCGAGAAGCCGGCCGACGTGAGTAGGGAGAAGCAGGAGTGGGTTGAGAAGTGTCCGGTGCAGCCTATGGCGTGTGTTGTCACCGGAGATCCTGCATCCAGGGAGTCACATTCTGGTCAGCAATCTTTAGATCAGCGGAGGAAGGGTACCGGGAAGGGGTTGAAAGTTGATGCGGTTGAGAGTTTAGTATCAATGGACCTTCTCGGGGACTCATTATTAGGACCACATTTCGAGTCTGGAGAAGACCCAGTAACTGTTCCTGAAGGGTCGGAGGATGGGCTTAAAAAGATGAAAGAGTTGAAGGAGGACAGTGATGCACAGTCGGGAGATGTAGCAACAAGGTACCCTGACGCGTACCCTATGAGAAATGGGTCGGCGAAGACGGTGGTCCGAAGCTTGCTAGTGTATTTTTCCCGGTATGGTTACCCGCAGGGGATTCAGTCAGTCCAGGGACCCAACTTCACTTCTAGCCTCTTGGTTCAAGCAATGCCGCAGCATGAGATTGTTGGGGTTGTGTCATCTGCGTATCATCCGGAGAGCCAGGGTGTGTTAGAGCGATGGCACTCAGCCTTAAAATCTATGCTTCGGTGTTATTGCTTTGAGAATGGGAAAGATTGGGATCTTGGCCTGCCATATGTTTTGTTTGCTGCACGGGAGGTACCTGGGGAAAGTTTGGGATTCAGCCCTAATGAGCTCGTCTTTGGACACCGTGTCAGAGGACCTCTCCATATGGTTGGAGAAGTATGGGAGGGCGCAGAAAAACCTTGTTCTATGCTCAAGTGTGTCCTCAACAGTCGAGAACGGATGTTGCGCAGTCTGGAGTTGGCTGGCCGTAATTTGACTAGCTCTCGTTCCCTCAGGAAGGACAGGTACGACCTCAAGGTTGAACTCAGGGAGTTGCACGTGGGTCAGGAGGTGTTGATTCTACTGCCCCTTGTAGGTCACCCCTTATCCGCGAAGTACGCTGGTCCTTATAGGGTGGTGGAGGAGCTATCAGACCTGGATTACTTGGTAGCCACTCCAGACAGACGGAAGCGCAATCAGTTATGTCATGTTAATCCCATGAAGGAGTATGGGAGGCACCCCCCTGAGCCTCTCACTGTGCCTGTGATGACGTTTAGTAGTCAAGGTGGAGAAGGAGAACGGGACAGTCAAGCTCAGGTGGAGGATAACTGGAAGGATAAGTAGTTCAAATGGGCGCCTGAGTGTGAGAAGGTGTTTAGGGAAGTAAAACACCTGTTGTGCACTCACCCGATCCTCATGGCCCCTGACTTTAGCCTACCTTTCCAACTAGCAACGGAGGCTAGTGGTGTGGGGGCTGGTGCCGTCCTTGTGGAAAAGGACGATGATGGGCTGGAGCATCCTGTTAGTTTCTGCTCGGAGAAGTACAATTCGGCCCAGGGGTGCTGCTCTGTTGTCGAGGAGGAGCTGCTGGCGGTTGTACTTGCTCTGAGGCATTTCGAGGTCTGTGTTCCAGCCTATGGTCCGGTCGTTGTAGTTTACCCAGATCATCACCCTCTCAAGTTCTTGGACCAGGTTCACAATCGGAATATGAGGCTGACCAGGTGGTCACTAAGGTTACTGGTATATAACCTGGACATACGCCATATTGCCGGTTGTGACAACGTGGTTGCAGATGGTCGTTCAAGGGTATATGATCCTGGGTAGATTGACACACGGGTAGCCTCCTGCTTTAGTTTGAATAGTATTTTGCGCTTGGTGCTTGTTGGCTCGCGGTTGTAGCCCAGCGTATTGGGTCGTAAAGCAGGAGTTGAGCGTTTGGTATAGAAGAAAAAACTAGGCTTGCCCCTATAGTGCAGCCGAAATAAACAAATTATAAACATAAAAATCAAATAAAAACTCTTTCTTTGATAGTTGAATTTTTTTAGTATGTTATAGCAGTAATTCTGAGTTGCACTCCTCTCAGAATGCTGGGCTAGAGAAGCTCGCTCTTGAGGAGCATAACTACATATAATTTAACCTATGGTGTTGGGGAGGGTTATAATTTTGAAAAAAAAACATTTGTTGAAAAACTGTGCCAGATATTTTACTGCCGCTGGGTGATGGGAAGTGGAGATATAGCATGGGTTCTAACCATCAGATTTTTGTGAGCCTTGGGGCCTCTGAGAAAAATCTTGGGGGGGTGTGACGTTAACCACTCCGTTAGAACCGCATGGCTTGTCCTACAGTGACTCGCTAGGATCGCCAGGGCAGTGGAAGGGGCTACAGGTTATGTATTAGAGTGTGCTTTATTTCATATGAAAGCTCGTGTCATGGGCAGTCCAGAAAGGCTCTTTGTTTTCACCCATGTCAAGGCTTTATATATTTAATTGTAAAGTATATGTTTTATCATTAACTAGTAATGATGGGATCTGGGAGAGAGAGAGAGAGTACAACAGAGTGAGAGGGAGCGCACAGTGTTTTTGTCCCGCTCGATGACGTCACGGCTGGCTGCCTCGTGGGGGTTGGCTGAGAGAGGTCCTTACCATGCTGCTAGCTCCCTTGCTAGTGGCTAGAGGACTTGTAACCGCTTTTTTCCCACGCGCCTCGAGCTAGTGCGAGTATATATACAGTTCCTCGCCACTCTCTCCCTCAGATCTGGTTTCTAGAACGCATTCATCTTTTTCCCTTGCTACCTGTCTGCCGCTCCGCACCTGAGAATCTTTTCCTTTGCCTACCTCTCTCTTTTTCATATCTTTCACCACCTTTTTATTAATAGTATACCCCCTCTGGTTAACTCTGCAAAATCAGCTTCATGCTGGCCAGTTGTATTGTGCGTTAAGGTCTGATATAACCCATGTATGTTAGTTGTTAAGATAAGTGGATCACGAAGCATTGGTTGGCATTCATATTGTTTAGTACTGCTTCCTTTAATTATTAGTGTTCTGCTGGATTAGATAATGCTAGACTAGGAGTCTGATATTATAAGGTATTGTTCCTATGAGTGCTGGCTTTAGTTAAAAGCTGCACGACATACCTGAGAACTGGAGTTGATTGAGTAAATTCTAGTCTGTGTGCCATTGAGAGTAGAGCATGCACGAATGAGGGCTTTTTGCCTATACCATTCTGCCCTGTTCTAGTCTCGATTGTTTGTCTTTGAGGTACGCCAGGAGAACGCTTAATACTTCGGTATTAAGGTTTCTCAAGAGAGCTACCCTTCCCTATAACGTAATATTTGACGCACAAACTTGTGATTTGCACTAGGCTATGCGGCATGCCATGCGCACCAGTATCTCGTATCATTGACTCTAGCTAGACTTTGTCAGTCTCAGTAGACAATTAAGTATATTAACCTAATTACTCTTTTTATGCATACCCATTTATTATTACACAAGCATTTAGCAGCCTAGTTTGATGTATGGAGACACAAACGACTTAGGCTCTTTTTGTTGATAGGAATACTGCATTGTCGTGGCGATTATTATTGTTGTAGTGTTTAGGATATTCTTGGCTCCGACGGCATTATATATTCTGCCTTTTTGTGTGCATAGCCTGCACGAGCATTGTTCCGCTGCCTGCCTTTTTGGGTTCCATTTCCGATACGAGCATCTTTATAGCATCTAACATTTAAAGAAGATTCCTTGTTAGTGTTGAAGGACTTTAGTGCACTTTCTTTCATGCAGGAGTGCCTGACATTTATTTATTAAAGTAACGTAAGCTGTAACTTCTCTTACCACCTTACTTTGCATACCATAACCAAGCACCTTCAGTTATAGATAGTAATAGGCTGTTTTCACATAACATTAAGCCTAGAGTAGACGCACATTTATTGAGAGTTTGATAGCCTATTATTGCATATAGAACTCTGTAGAGTATTTGTGTTCTTTGTTCACTGGGAATATACATCAGAGGTTGGATCTAGCACTTTCCGTTGTAGCATTTATGCCATTCCTAGTCCAATGAATAAGAGCCCTGATATATTTAAACCCCAGTCGTAACATACCAAACTCTGCTTACGCAGAGTTGATGAGAATACAAAACACATGTAAAGGACATATTTTTACTATTTGCAAGTGTGTTTAGTACAATCTTAATTTTTGCTTTTTTCTATGTCGGTGAGGGGGACAGAAGGCAAAACTGCCTGTAGCGAGTGCCTCCCCCATAGTTGAAAGAGTGACGAAGCCAACATTAAGGGACGTTCGAGCTAAAATGCCTGGACACACGGAGTTTGAAGCAATTTACGTCAATGGAGGAAGGAAAGACTGATTCTGGGAGATAATTCCAGAGCTCAGCTGTTGAATAGAAGAAAGATTGAGAGTAACGTTTCACTCTTGGGTTGGAGAGTTGCACAGAGTAGGGGTGTGATTGTGTTGCAAGACGGGTACCACGTACCCTACATAGAGGAGGTGGTATACACTGGGAGAGCTCTGAGGAACACTGATTATTGTACTAGCGATAGAATAGCGAGAGAGATGCAACATTGCGGCGAAAAGAGAGAGTTGGTGAGTGGGCTGGAATTAATGATACGAAAGGCTTTCCTTTCTACTTTGTCTAGGAGTGCGGTGTGAGAGGATCCTCCCAACACATGTGAACAATACTCAATACAAGGATGCATTGTGCCCCTGTACAGAGTAAGAAGCTGCTGCAGGTGTAAAGAACACCTTGAGGTGGTTGATCACACCCACCTTCTGGGAGGCTGCTTTAGCAAGACTGGTAATATGGTCCTTCCAACTGAGAACAGAAGAAAAAGAGACACCAAGAATACTGAGAGAAGAAAAAGGATTGATCTTTATATTGTTGAAGTATAAGGGATAGTCCTCTGGGGGTTCCGGACAGGTAGTCATGTGGAAAAAATAGGGTTTTGGAAGCACTAAAGGCAACAAGGTTTAATTTATGAAAATTAGAAAGAGAATGGAAGCTAGGACAGAGCGCTGACAAACACCGGAGTTGATTGGATGCGGAAATGAGCGATGGCTGTCCACAACAGCAGCTATGGAACGGCCGGAAAGGAAATTAGAGACAAAGACACAGATTGCAGGACAGAAACTGAAGGAGGGTAGTTTAGAAATTAAAGAATTGTGCCAGACTCTATCGAAGGCCTTCGATATGTCTAGTGCAATAGAAAAGATCTCATCGAAGACCCGAAAGGAGGATGACCAAGAGTTAGTAAGATATGAAAGAAGATCACCAGTAGAGCGACCCTTAAGGAAGCCATACTGGCGATCTGAGAGTAGTTTATGAGAAGAGAAATGCTAAGAAATTTGGAAGCAAGAATAGTTTCAAAAACTTTAGAGATACAAGAGATGAGAACAATTGGACGATAGTTGGAGGGTTGAGAGTGGTCACTCTTCTTTGGGACAGGTTGAATAAGAGCAAACTTCCAGCAAGAAGGGAAGACGCCAGAGGAGAGACAGAGACGAAAGAATTTGCCTAGGCAGGGAGTCAGCACAGAAGCACAGTTTTTAGTACAACAGGAGGAACACCGTCTGGACCGTACGCCCTCTCAGAATTAAGCCCAGAGAGGGTAGAAAGTACATCTTTAGAAGAGATAAGGATATTAGGCATAAGAGAGGGGGGTGGAGAGGGAGGAATAGCACCGGAATCATCCAAGGTAGAGTTTCTAGCAAAATTTTGAGTGAAGAGTTCACCTTTATCAGAGGAAGAAGTCATGGTTGTGCCATCGGAGTTGAAAAGGAGAGAGAAAGACGGGGAAGAAAAATTGTTGGAGAGGTTTTTGGCTAGATGCTGGAAAGCAAGGGAAGAGGTAGAGTTGGATAGTTGAGTGCATTTATTATTGATGAAAGAGTGCTTTGCAAGTCGAAGAACAAATTTGGCTCGATTCCGGGCAGAAACATAGGAAGAATGAGATTCATGAGTTTTAAGGCACTGTGTTACCGTTTGAATGCTTCCTCCTTGTTGCTGACAAAAGTAGAATAAGCATGAGTAAACCAAGATTTGTTTGCATTAGACCGAGAGAAAGAAAATGGAATGTATATGCTTCCATGCCAAACAGGATTACCTCGGTAATGCGTTCAGCACTCTCCGAGGATCCCCGGCCACGGAAGCAAATGTAATTCCATGGGAAATCAAAGAAGCACTGCCGGAGAGCCTCCCAGTCGGCAGCGCCAAATTGTCACAAGCGGCAACGTCTGGGGGGATTGGGTGGTCGTACCGGAGAGATAGGACAGGTGACATATTAGTTTATGGTTGGAGGTTCCCGAAGGAGAGAAAACAATAATTTTTTAAGCGGAAGGGTTAGAGGTTAGAAATAAGTCAAGAATATTGGGCCGCTCTCCGAAGTGATCCGGGATACGGGTGGGTTGCTGGACTAACTGCTCTAGGTCGTTTAGGATAGAAAAGATTAAGGCTTGTTCACCAGGTTGGTAAGTGGAAGCAGATGAGAACAATTGGCTGTGGTGAACGTTTAAATCTCCTAAGATGGAGATTTCTTCGAAAGGAGAGATGGATAGTCGAATATGTTCCACTTTACAAGTTAGATAGTCAAAGAATCTTGGATAGTCAGTAGAATTAGGGGAGAGCATAGAAATATTTAGTTTGACAGTGACTAGAAAGCCAGAGAGTTGAGAATTAATAAGAATCTAAATTGGAAACACAAGAGAAAGCAAGATTGTTGCGTACGTAGGTGCAACATCAACCTTTGGCTTGAAACTGAGGATAGAGCTAGTAGAAGGATACAGAGAAGGGTTTGCTGTCAGTAGACCCAGATAACTGCATTTCAGCGAGAAAGACCATTATGAAATACATAGCAATACATTCCGGTCGTCGAGCACTATCTACTCTCATAGTATTATAGCCATATTTAAAAAAAATCGAGCAAACATAGTTGCAATATTACCCAAATGTAACTACACTGTGCCCTTAATTAAAGACCATTAATATAGATATACTAATGGTGGTTCTGCAATGTCGTGCGGTGTGCTGTACCAAACGATATAAACTGGGAATTAATTAGTCCAAAAACTGTCTATGCGTGTGTGTCTGTGTGTGCGTGTGAGTGCGTGCGAGAACGATAGAGAAGTGGGTGTACCAGGCATTTACATTTATCTTAAGGGGGTACTACTCGCTTTTTATGGACCCTCTCCCTTCTCCCTCATGTTTAGCATATTAGTTTTCAGGTTTTAAGACGTTTGTTCCGTTAGTTTGGCTATTTTGAGACCTTTCGCCTCATTTTGTTGCCAATATTAAGACCTTTCGTACCCTTTAGGTTTCGAATGATGACAAGAACGTCACTGGTACTGACTGGGTTAGTCTATCCTACGTTCGATAGCTCTAAACAAAAATACTTATCTCTTGTCAGATAAATTATATACTGTACAGTCTGGGGAGAGAGCGAGAGAGAGATACTTTATAGGGACACTACATACAACTGTACCTTAACCCCTTCTGTACCGGTGACGTCTTTTAACTTTATTCTGGCTACTATTAGACAATTTTGGTCAGTTTTAAAATCGCTTCCAGCAATTAACAGGCCTCGAACTATCTCACCCATTTTTACTACCACAGATCCTTCCTAAACTGTACAAAGACCTCTAAATATAGCTGCAAGAAAAATATAAAGACGTCTCCGGTACAGGAGGGATTAACCCATAAAGGTCAGGTAACGTCTCCAAATATCTCGGGCACAGTTGGCTGAATGGGGCCGAATGGATACAAGCCAGGGAAAGAGAGAAAAGGAGAGAGAGATAAAACCAAAACGGGTGACCCCCCTTAACCCACTGATCACCAGGCAATATAATATAAATGTACACCCCAGGACCAGCAGGTATTTTTTTTCTTCCAGAAAGCATCTGGAATAGGTTAGAAATTAAGGAAAACACACAAATAAACGGACCCCTAGGTCTTAAAGGGGTCCTACGGGCGCCCAAAAGTCGGAATTACAAGAGGAAAAATGGGTAGGCAAAAACATGCAAACACATAGTTTTGCACGTTCAAGCGCACGCGGTTGGACTTTGAGGGTTTTCAACCATCGGCATTGTTACATGGGATACTTACGCAGTTCCCATACAAATCTGAGCCCTAAAGGTGCCATAGGACAGGAGTAATTAACCGCGACGCACCCTATGCGGCTCTGGGGTTTAGCGTTTCTTACATTGCCGACGCATCACGTGTGTCGCTGGTCCTCAATGGGTTAAAATACAGTGTATGTTTGTGAATTATCTCAATATTATGGACGAATATAAGCAGATCGTCCATGTTTTGTTTTTTCCTCACGAGTCAAACTTTCTCTGCAAGCATTCCACTTCAACCACAACTTATGTACCTGTAATCTCTTCTGTACCGGTGATGCACTTTTCAATATACAGTATTGTGGCAACTAATAGACGGTTTTGTACAGCTCATTAAACTCATTACAACTCATTAAGAGGCTACAGACTATTTCAATTAATCCTTTTAGCTACTATATAACCTTACTAACTTTCACAGAATCGTGTAAATAGAGCTGATCTAAATTAACAAATGACGTCGCCGGTACAGAAGGGTTTACATGTAAATAAAGAAGCGTAAGCATTTCTCCCAACTTAACATCAACAGCAGCACACAACTAAGAACATCACATCATCCTATTAAGGGGGCCCACCTGTTTTTTTTCTCTCTCCCTCTCTCTCTGGGTTGTATCCATTCGGCCCCATTCAGCCTACTGTTTTAAGACGTTTATCCCCATCCAGGTGTCGATTCTTTCCTGGCGAACGGTAGTAGGCCAGCATATTTAAAAAAACATGTTTTTACTGCAGGCTAAATTTGTACATTTTTCGATAGAAACATGTCTCCGGCGAAGCCACGTTTCTCCATATAATGCTGGCTCGCTATCGCTCGTCAAGAAAAAATCAACACTTGGATGGGGATAAATGTCTTAAAACAGTAGGCAGAATGTTGCCGAATTGATACAAGCCAGAAAAAGAGACAAGAAAAGAAAAAAAGTAGGTCACCCCCCTTAACGCCGACATGAAAACAGATACGAGAGTTTTTATCTGGGAAGGAGGGGGATATGTTTATCTGGTAAGGAGGGGGATATGTTTAGGCAGCTTAGAGAGTAATTGGGCGATATATGCGTGTCAGAGGGAGGTTTACTCTGACTTCTTTGGCCTTTCTTTAGAATCTTCTTTTTTTCTTAATTATCGATGTTTTCGTGTTCTTATGATTTACTTGTTTCTGGCTACTTTGTTTTTCTTACTCATTCTCTTATTAAGGGGAGATGGGCCGGTTTTCTGGACCACTTTCTCTCTCGTGTTTAGAACCATTAGTTTTGAACATTTAAGGCGTTCGGCCCATTAGTTTGACGAATGTAACACCTTTCGCCCTATTTCGTTGTCTAACCTAAACATTGTTAACCTAGCCACCTTTAAGATAAATGTGGCTAGGTTAATACAAGTTAAGTTTGGATAAAATTAGGGTTGGCTCGACTAAGAACAGCATCAATGGAATTAAATTAGGCTAGGCTATGAGGATGCATGGATGTGAACGAATGATCTCTGAATGCCGGGGGAAAAGAAGATGGGTGAAGGAAACGACTTGCGGGCGAAAACACCGCAAATAAACACCGTGGAGGTTGATAGAGACCGGGAGTACACAGGGCCTGAGGGGTAATTTGGGCCCGCGATCTTAAGGGGGATCACCTGCTTGTTTTCTCTTTCTCTCCTTTTCTCTCTTTATCTGGCTTGTATCCATTCGGCTCCATTCAGCCAACTGTTTTAAGACGATTATCCCCATCCAGGTGTCGATTCATTCCTGGCGAGCGATAGTGGGCCATCATTGTATGGAAACATCCGGCTCCGACGGAGACACTTTTCTATCGAAAAATGTACAAATTTAGCTTGCTGTAGAAAGAAACAAAAAAATTATATATATATATATATATATATATATATATATATATATATATATATATATACCGGTGTATATATATATATATATATATATAAGGGGAGGTGTGGTGGAGTGGTCATGCCACTGGATTGGTAGTCCAATGGACCCGGGTTCAAATCCCGATATGTCAATGGGAAGATATTATTGGGATTGAATTTGTGCTGTACCTAGTATCAGTGCATTACCACAAAGCCCACCGAAATGCCAAAAAAATACCCTCATTGTTCCCGGATTAAATAACACTGTATGAATATTCCCATATTCAAAATATGTTACAGGGGGACAATGCCTAGTGAGTTCACTGCTCAATAGGTGGCGTTCTGAGAGTGAGGGTCTGAGTCTGGAGGGTCAGACGGTGAAGCACTTGGGCGAAGCAACCGGCCGCTTCAGAGATGGAACTGCTTCGAGCCATGATGGATGCTTCGCATGTCTCACTCCCCAGGCTGGAACAAGACCTCACGGGCTTCACCGTGTTGAGCGGTGGAATGTACAGGCTCTCAGCCTATGCCCGAGAGGGAGTAGTTGGAATATAGAAAAAACAAAAACAAATATATATATATATATATATATGCTGGCTCGCTACCGCTCGCCAGGAAAGAGTTACTACGTGGGAGGGAGGGAGGGAGGAAGGGAGGGAGGGAGGGAGGGAGGTCAGGCGGGAGGAAGGAAGGAAGGGAGGGAGGGCTGCAGGAAGTTGTTGGTGATGTTGGTGATGGAAGTGAAGTGAAACTTTGCCAGGTCTATCGTCACACCAGATACTTATCAGTATTACCAGACCGAGAGAGATAGAGAGAGAGTACAAAGGAAATGAAGGAACAACAGGTCTAGTGACCCTTGCAGGCTGCTTGTCCTCCAAAACACTGAGGATCAAGTGTCCAAATAGTGGTTTAGAGTGGGTAAGGGAAAATTGGAAATGGAAATGCTGCCCTGGAACTAATGTCCGTGGCAGGATTGGGAAGTTAGAATGGGACAGAGGGGTTAGTAACATAACACAGTTATAAGTGATCTTTCGTATATCTAGGAAAAAGAGAATAACGTCTAAGTAATATACAGTATATACGCGATAATCCTTGATGAATTTGAGGGGGGAATAAAATAAAGTTATTGATATAATAACACAGTCAGTCGCGGGTTTGATGCAAGATATTTGTCTATGCGAAGTTGGAAGGAATCAACGGTGCTGCAGTCTATAACGTCTCGTGGAAGCCGATTCCACAAGTTGACAACTCGATTGAAGAAGAAATTCTTGGATTCGTGTGAGTTAAAAGATTTACCAAAAATTTTGCAACCGTTTCCCCGCGTGTTATTAGATTGGTCGATAGTGAAGTACTTACTACAGTTCATATTGTCGATGCCTTTGATGATTTTGAACACTTGAATTAAGTCGCCTCTTAACCCCTTATTGGCGGCGCTCAACTTAAGTCGTGCACCAATTTGCAGCAAGATAGGAGCATTATTAAGGCTTTTAAAGGGTTAAAATCCAGTGCAAATGGCCGGGAGAGCAGCGGGCCAGACAGGCGACTCCCAGGGCTTACCGCCGCCCATTAACTCATGTTCCCTGTGTTCTCGAGAGGCCGGCAGTGTAGCCAGTAGTGAGCATAGCTGGAAAAAATATACCGCTATACGCTAAACTCCCATGTTTGTGGCACCACTGCAAGAGAACCACGAGTGCTACGTAGCTCGTTCTGGTCTCATTTTGAAGCTTTTAGTGCCTACTTTTTTGCTGAATACATTTCTTTTCATGCAGATACTTGATTGATCATTCAGGAGGGCCTGAATATGCCCAAATGAGCCCAAAACACCTCGCTAGACAAGGGTTAATCTGCCCTGGGTTAAAGGAAATAGATTTAGTTCTCTAAGACGCTCCTCGTATGGTTTGTTCTTTAGGCTAGGTATCATTTTGGTATCTCTACATTTAACTCGTTATAGCTTGTCTATATCTTTTTGGTAATAAGGGCACCAGGAATGCACGCAATATTCCAGAAGAGGGCGGACTAAGGAATTGTAAAGGGTTAGGATACGTGTTTGCATTTATGCTCAAATGACCTGCCTATAAAGCCAATTATTTTGTTTGCCTTCTAAACAACTTCTGAACATTGTTGACTCGGTTTTAGGTTACTCGATATTGTTACTCCCAGATCGGTTTCTCTGTCTACAATCTTAAGCTGAGTGCCATTCATCGAATAGTTTGCTTTCTCATTTTGGTAGCCAATATGTAGTACTTTACATAATTTTATCCGCATTGAAACTCATTTGCCAAATTAGGGCCCAACATGACAACTTATCTAGATTGTGTTGCATATTGTCAACTTGTTCTTTTGAGAGTACGCTATTTGCAATTTTTGTATCGTCAGCAAACTTTGAGATTGTACAGGTGAGACCCTCATCTATGTCGTTGATGTAAATTAGAAAGATAATTGGTCATAGTACCTATCCCTTGGGTACCCCACTACTTACATTGGTCCATTTAAATGCCTTACCATTTATGACTACTCTTTGCTTTCTGTCGCGGAGCCAATTTTCTATCAATTTCAACTCACCGTCTTGCATTCCATGCGCTTTTAGTTTTAGAAGTAAACGTTTGTGAGGAACTTTGTCAAAGGCCTTTTGAAAATCAAGGTATATAATATCTACAGCTTTACTCTTATCATAGAGGTTGAGGATATCGTGGAAGAAGTCTAAGAGGTTTGTTAACCTTTGTTTAGCGGGGCCAGACTTAAGTCGGCCTAGAGAAGAAAGGACTATGTGGCGGGGCCCGACTTAAGTCTGTGTGCAATTTTTGAGGAATAATGGCTCTGAGAGAGAGACGAGCGATGGGAGGAGCGTAGGTCGGCTCTAGACCGCTCGGCACGGGTCCCATGCGACTACTGACGTCTACTTCACACACACCCACACTCACTGCCTCGCTACGCAGGGAATTATGTAAGGAAATTACCGTATTTTAGGGATTTTGCACTCGTCTTGCACGATCGTTGCAAGAGAACCCGTGGTTGTAGAAGATTGGTTCTGGTGTCATTGGAAAGCTCAGTCATCGCTCTTTCAGGGATACATAATTGTATTACGCTCTGGCTCTTGTTTACGCGTGAAAAAGAGCACGGAAACAAGGTCGTTTAGGGTAAAACCACCCGCTTGCCAGGTAGTAGAAGTCACCGACCTAGCCGCTCCGTGAGTGTTAAGCAGGAACGTTTGTTACGAAGGCGTGTTGAGTATCTTTGAGTTTGTTATTTTCCTCTAAGTGATTTACGAGTCTGTCTCTTATGAGTGTTTCTAACATTTTACATACAACTGCGGTTAAGGGGAGGTTATTAGTTAGTTCGCTAGACCTCCATCAAGCTTAACATTACAGCCCCTAGACCCCCTTTCAAGATAAATTTGTAAATTTGTCGGTAGAAAAATGTCCCGGCCGAAGGCCGATTCCTTCTAAATTACAGGTTCGCTATCGCTCGCCAGGAAAAAATCGACAACTAAATGGCACGAACATTCTTAAAATTGACCGCAATGTGGCAAAAGTTCTTAAAATCGCCAAACTAAGGGGGCGAACGTCATAAAATATCAAGAGCATTGGGGCTAACCATGAGGGAGAAAGGGGTCAAGAAAAAAATCACTCACGTGGAGACCTCCCCTTAAGCTAATTGGACGATAGTTACTGGGTAGGGATTTGCTGCTTTTTTTTAATATCGGTGTTACATTGGCTATCTTGCACTGATCAGGCATAGTTCCAGACTGCAAGGATTTATTGAATAGCATTGTCAGTGGTTTGAAGAGCTCATCCTTAGCTTCCTTTAGAACTCTAGGTGAGATTGTATCAGGTCCAGGCGTTTTATTTACTTTGAGTTTATCTAAACATTTCAATACTTCTCTCTCTGTAATTGTGATATTGCATAGAACATTTGAATTATCAATTTGAATCGGCGATGCTGTAGGGATATCACTGAGGTCTTTTGTTGTAAAAACTGATGCAGAGAAGGTATTGAGGGCATTACTCATTTGTACGTCGTCTTTGGTGTATTCGCCATTTTATTTGACTAACGGTCCAACAGTTGAAGTAACTACTTATTTCTTTCTGATATAACTATAGAATTCTTTCGGGTTTGTTTTACTTTGATTCGCAACATGTAACTCCAGGGTCTTTTTACTTTGCTTAATTAACTTTTTGGCTTTGCATCGTAGTTCTACAAATTTCACCCGTTCTTCGTAATTGTGCGAGGGTTTTAATCTATATTAGCAATCTTTTTAGCAAGCAAACAGTCTGAAATCTCTTTATTCCACCATTTGGGCTTATCATTATGGCCTATACGCCGTATTTTCGATAGTATGCAGTCTTGCACTGCTGTTAGGTAAGTGGTTGCAACTAATTCCCTAGATGTATTTATGTCGTTATTGTTAGAAAGCTCCAGTCAGTTTCTTTAACCCTTAATTAGCGGCGAGCAACATAAGTCGAGTTAAAAAAAGCTGGACTATGTGGCGGCGCTCGACATAACTCGAGTGGCAATTTCAGCACGTAATGTGGCTGAGAGAGAGAGACAAGTGGTGGCAGGAGACTAGCGAGCGTATGACTGCTCCAGACCACCGCGGCGAACCTACTGACACAAATCTCAGCTCCCTCCTCCCTCTCTCACTCGCTACATACTCAATTATGTACTGAAAGTACCGAATTACCTGCTTTTTGCACTCGCGTTGCACGGTTATTGCAAGAAAACTATCCATCATACAAGGATCGTTATGGTGTCATTCGAAAGCTCTGTTTATGCCCTTTCAGGGATAGGTACTTGTTTTACGTTCTGGGTATTATTTAGGCATGAAAATGATCACGTAAACAGCCCTATTTTGGCTAAAAACACCCCGCTGTGCGGTACACATAAATAAACCGCATAGGCCGCTCGTAAGGTGTTAAACATAGCTCTATGTTTACGGAAGCTTGCTTTTTTTAAATTAGGGACTTTCTCGATGCTGCTGTTTGGTTCATTACAAGTAAACTTTAAACTGAAAGTTATCGTATGATGGTCACTGTTACTGAATTCATCACCAACATTCAAATTCTCTATTAATTCTTCTTTTGTTGCAAGTACAAGGTCAAGAATGTAATTACCACAGGTCGGCGATCGAACAAATTGATAGAGCGAACTCTCTTGCAAGTTTGCATACAAGCCATGTCCAGAGTGTGAAGTAAGAGTATCGCCCAACTTGGTCACAGGTATATTAAAGTCGCCAAAAATTACGGTATCTTGTGAGTTACTTACATCTGCATGCAATTTGTTCGTAAATTTCTCGGTCAGTTTGCACTGATTGAGCTGGAGGTCTGTATATTAATACAAGTATTATTTTTGTACCTATTTTGTTCTTTATTAGCACATAGGATGTGTCGACGCTCACAATTTGAGGTTTTGACAAGAGGGTCGGGTTAAGACTTTCTTTGATAAAAAGTAAAACGCCACCACCATTTTTATTTATTCGGATTTTCTCAAACATTACATAACTGGGAAGTGAATACTCTGCTAAAAAGTCTGTCTTCTACATTGAGCCAAAATTCTGTTATGCCAATCACGTCAAAATTTTCTGTAAACACTAGTCACTCTAAATGTGAAAATTTATTGCGTATGCTACGGGCGTTTGCATAGAAAACCTTTAATTTTTTTATTTTAGAACTCGCGGAACGGAACGCTCTTTAATAAATGTATTGGTTCTGGTCGGATCTACATTTATGATCATGGCTATCCTCGGTCCTCGCTGTCTTCGGTCCTCATCGCTGGCGGTCCTTAGTTGCCTCTGTGTTTGATTGGCGTTGGATGATTTATGTCGCTGCTGCTTCTTCTCGAATGGCGTTTTTTTATCCTTGGGTGCGGACTGCTTCGTGTAGGACCCGACCCATGCGTGTTGAACCCACAGGGGTTAGATGAGTGCCATCCTTGCGGAACAGAGTATGCTGGTTATAGAAATTATCCTAGAAGTTGATGAATTCAACTTCTTCCTTCAGACACAAAGATATTAGTCGGCTGTTTGTGCTGAAGGCCTTGTCCTAGAATTTGTCAGGTGCATCGATCTTGGGGAGAATGCCTGAGATGATGATATTCCTTGACTCGATTTGTAGTGCTGGATCATATTGCGATATTTCTCCATCAGCTCTTCGGATCTGGTGCATATGACGTCATTTGAACCAGCATGAATGACAAAAAGGGTATTTTCGTTTGCATCCTTTGTGGTATCTTCGAAGGCTTCCACAATGTCGTCCAGTCCAGCTCTTGGGATGCAAAATCTCTTTCGTCGATTTGGGACTCTGTCGCAGAACTCTATGACCTGTCCTCGTAGGATGGAATCCCCAATGAGCCTGGTCTCTTCTGGTTCGTCTTCCATCTCTACCAAGATCTCAAATCTGTTTGACATTGTGACTGGTAGACGAGACCTTTTCTGCGTTGGCCGTGCACCGTTCCTCACTGGTGTAAATCTGGAAACCTGTGGTGGCAGGACTCTGCATACAGGTCGGGGAGAGAAGTGATTAGAACGGGGGCGAAGAGTTGGCACGGTTCGTGTTAGCAGGCTTCTTGCACGAGGAGTGGGAGAAGGACTAAGATGAACAAGGCGGCTCTCCTGGTTTGATGTCGGCTCAGGTTCATCGGAAGCATCTGCTGCAATGGCTACAGCAGGTGTTCGATTGTTGGCAGATGACGGTGGGGTGGTGGCGGCACCTGGAGTTGAAACGGTGACAATTGGAGTTAGTGATACTCCAATGTTGAGTGTTACAAACTCTTGGAGTGATTCAAACTTCATGGTGTATGGTGACATCTGTTTTATTATTTTCTAGCAACTATTAGATGATTTTCTGCTGTTTGAAAAGGGCCTCCACCAATTAACAGGCTTCGAAATATCTCACTTAACCCTTTTACTAACCCAGATCCTTCGTAAACTGCACAAACTCGTATAAATATACCTTGAATCAAATTAGAAAGACCTCGAAGGTACAGAAGGGGTATCCGGTATCACACGAACCCTTTTTCCCTCAACACTCCTCTGGCCACTAATGAGGTAGACCTTTTTATATCATTCTTATTCCCAAATTAATCTACATTCAGTCTAGTTTCCGATACCAGTGCAAAATATCCCAGAAATGTGCCAGAAAAATGGTGTTCATCGAATGTTGACTATAAAAGTTCTCGTGTGATACCCGCTTAACACTCCACATACACTCCTACACAGTTAGATACTGACCAAGTTTCATCTAAACCGACAATTAGTTTAAGAGAAATCCTAATGACAAACGGACAGACAAATAAACAGACAGACAGACATACCGACGATTATGTATAATCTACGCAAACTCTAATTAGTTTGGATAATAGTAACAGAGAGAGAGAGAGAGCGCGAGAGTGAGTGAGATAGAGTGGGTGTAAACCTTCCTTTAACGTATGTACACTTGGCCGCAATTCCGCGTAGGCCACCTAGTCGTAGGGTTTGGGTAAATCCGTTGTGTAGTTTGTTCGCTCTGAATATAGTAAGATCTCACACTCCCCTCCCTGAATCAATCGAAGATTTTGCCCCATAGATGGCGCAGCTTGATGGGAAGGGATGGAGCTTGTCGTAGTGTTAAAAGGGTAGGACACAATGGGAGGAGGTGACGTTTTATAACATGCAGTGACGAATGTTAAACTTATTTACTTTTACTTGTTCATACAATAATGTTCCCGAAACTAATTCGTAATGAACAGTAGATTCCCTCTTTCAGTAACTGAAACGTCACTCTCTCTCTCTCCACCCACTTTATTGGTATGAATAAAATAATAGTACAGGTCATGCTATATAATATATAACATACACCTTTTGTTAGCAAACTACAAACTAGCGACAAATTAGATTAACAGAAGTAGTAAACTATTATTAGTTAGATGAGTTACCTTTGTAGTGTCAAAATATGTCGATCTGTGGATGACTTACCTCAAGCATGAGAGTCACAGTTAATACTGAGTCGGTGGGCTATTGATTACATTGATCAGGATTCATTAAGATTGGTAATATCATTATCAAGATTCTAAATTACCCGTGGCCAGAAAGAAAACATTACATATGATCACATTGATACATTAAGCCAAATGGTAGAGGTATGACATGTCTGATTTATATATTTAACAATTAATTTACATCGAGGTAAATTTGTTGATAAAGCATTTCCCTCAGGAATATCAGTATATTTAGAGTAGCTGGCAACAGTGTTTAAACTTAGATACAAAATTCCTCTCTGTTTATGGCGATTTAAAGTCGATTTTCCTGTGCATCAAGGTAAACTACCCCTTCCCTCCCCCAAATGGATAGTTTGAGTCTCGTTTCACCTTTATTGCTCTCTGACATTAGGTTGAAATTAGTATGGATCTTCATAAAGAGCTCCTTACCAAAACTTCTGCTGAATCTACACACTTCCTACTCGACAGGCTTACCAACATTTATCAGGGTAAATTCTATGACCTTAACTATTCAGCTATAGTACCATATAATTCTTTCTGATTAACTTGCTCTATAGACGAATGCTAATAATTGATGTGTGCTAACCTAGAAACAATAAATAAAATAATTACTAAAGTATATGAAAAACCTGTTGGTATCACGGAAGAGCCAAGTCTGGTTTCTCAGAGAGAGAGAGAGAGAGAGAGAGAGAGAGAGAGAGAGAGAGAGAGAGAGAGAGAGAGAGAGAGAGAGAGAGAGAGAGAGAGAGAGAGAGAGAGAGAGAGAGAGAGAGAGAGAGAGAGAGAGAGAGAGAGAGAGAGAGAGAGAGAGAGAGAGAGAGAGAGAGAGAGAGAGAGAGAGAGAGAGAGAGAGAGAGAGAGAGAGAGAGAGAAGTTGCACGGTGTTAATCGATTTATGTAGTAAATATGGTATTGATAAATAATGTGTGCATTACCTTGGTAACAGTAAGACTATGAGTAACTACATGTAAACTCAGGTTATTAGATATCCCAAATAGACCAGGGCATACACAGATAATATTATTCCACACATATAATTATGTATACTGATATGTTATACTCTTTGCATGTGGTTTGTTACATATTGCCAAGGCTTATTAATTTAAGATAATGTGATACAGGGGGAAATATTTACCTAGAGTAAATTACCCTCGAGAATTGCAATCCACATTTTCCCCAACTTATTATTCCCTTGATCTATTTACTTTACTATGACTGTCTAATAAATATCAATTAAATAAATATAATTACTGAAGTTAATTGATTATACCTATATCAATTTTTCATATTACCGCAAACATAATGTTTATCAACAGGACAATTAATATTTGTCATTGTTATATTGCATTGCGCAATAATCTTGTATGATCAAGCTACACATTTATTTTGAAATTAAAAGCTAGATAATGGAATGAGTTACCTCGGCATATAGAAGCTTATGAAGGTGATACTTTCACGTCCACCTCCTCTCGGGAGATAAGGTTGTCTGGCAATAGATGGATATATAGATAGATAGATAGATAGATAGATAAATCAGATTAGCGAGTTCACGAAATATGATATGACATCAAGATTTGTGTGCAATGATTAACCGAAGTTGTAAGAGGAAGCATAAACAAGCGAACAGGGGATCGTCCAAAGGGATCCTAATGCATCATTCATATAAACATAACTATATTTAAGCCAATTAGTGAAATATGCTGAAAATGTGTGCAAAACTAATACAAAGTAAAGAGTAAGTAAGGCCATGCCAGTATAAAGAGATACAATATATAGTACATAAATAAATTTAGCTTTATAATTTTCCACCCGTCCACGAACACGAAACCTCTATGCATTCGTGTCCCGATCGCCCTTTAAGCACACACACGCACGCGCACACACTGAAATATCCTAAATTTAGTTATTATACATTCATCCACCAGTCTAAACAATCCCACCACAACTCCTCCACCTCCACCCACCTTGTTAGTCACCTCGCCACCCTTACGTCCCTCCATCCCTTAGTGACAACTATGCTCTATTTTTTTCCAGCTGATCGTAAATTGAATCTCTTATTAGCTGATTTCTCGATACTTAATGGAAATATATGAAATTACTATGGCTGTGTGTCATATTAATGCCAAGTTTTCAGAATAAACATCATCTTTCGCTACAAAATCTACCTTATAGCCGAGTAACAAAGATAGAAACATGACAATTTACCCTCAGCTGGGAAAAAATAGACTAGAGGATAGAAAAGAGTCCGAGCTCGGAGAGGGAGAGGAAGGTGGATAATTATACATGGCCGCGTCAGTATAATGTTACTTCGTGGTTCAAGTTCTCATCATATTGCTGAATAAATTTCATAATGTGATTCATTAAAGGTGTAAATGGATATATATAATAGTGTTACTTTCAACATTCTGTATACCTCTTATAACCTAGAGAGAGAGAGAGAGAGAGAGAGAGAGAGAGAGACGTTTCAGTTACTGAATGAGGGAATCTACTGTTCATTACGAATTTGTTTCGGGAACATTATTGTATGAACAAGTAGAAGTAAATAAGTTTATCATTCGTCAATGTATGTTATAAAACGTAACCTCCTCCCATTGTGTCCTACCCTTTTAACACTACGACAAGCTCCCTCCTTTCCCATCAAGCTGCGCCATCTATGGGGCAAAATCTTCGATTGATTCAGGGAGGGGAGTGTGAGATCTTACTATATTCAGAGCGAACAAACTACACAACGGATTTACCCAAACCCTATGACTAGGTGGCCCACGCGAAATTGCGGCCGAGTGTACATTCGATCAAAAAACAATATTTACACTAGCTCTCTAAATATTCTGGAGGTGATTCGAAATATTTTGATAGTACGTATGTTTCACCCAATGTATTCCGTTCACACAAGTTTCTATTGCTCACCAGTGTTAAGATTGTGTTTTGGTCGAGTGTACACCTTTCGTAATCTGTGAACACCTTCCGTAGTCTGAGTATATTTTTGTGTACACCGTTCGTATTCCATGAACCCATTTTTGCAGTCTGTGTACGTCTTCCGTAGTCCGTGTACTACTGTATATATACCTCACTACAACGTGCAGTATATGCACCTTGCAGCGTCTGTGCTCCTAATGCTTGACATAGCGTTTACTCTTTATCCCCATTTTGTTTACGTCTTACTTTCTAGCACTCTTTTGAGAGAGAGAGAGAGAGAGAGAGAGAGAGAAGGGGGAGTAGGAGGAGGAAGAGAAGAAAGGGAGAAGATAAATGGGGAGGCGGGGGGGGGGGGGGGGGGGAGGGTCGAAACACATGATTACACCTTGCCAGATGTACGATATTGTTTACATATAATACGTCTATTTAAATCCTTTACAAATCCTATGTATTAAAAAAATCCTTTAATCTTACCTACTAATATATATCACATGCAACATTTGAAAGGCATTTATATAATCTATTTTGTATATTTATTTGTAAATGGGGATTATGTTCAATTATGTTCAACCATTTTATTGTTGTATGATTGATTGGCTTGTGTTGAAAGGCCCAGGTTATGTTTGTTTTCCTTGACCATATTAGGTAATGTCAGAAGTAGCTCAATCTAGGAAGCATCTTAAAATCAAAGCGGTATTTCGCGTTCTTTTTAAACATTATTCACCTGTTGATTAATTAAAGTTCGAGGGTTAATTGTGTGATTTTGTGCATTAGGTAGTTAGCGAGTGTATTGAAGGATATAGTACTTGAGATTTATCAGTGGTTAATTAAGTTAGGAGTTAGTTAGGGAAGCATCTAGGGATATACCGAGTGCATCATTGACCTTGAACTCTCGCTTCCTTCCCTCCTCCTCGCTCATTCCGAGCGGGGTATTGATCGATAGGGGCTGCTGCGAATTATGTTTAGTTTTGTTTTACGTTTGTGCCGGATTTTAGGCGATTTGTGAACTTACGAAGGTCGAAATTACACAGGTGGTATCGGGGCGAGTGACATTGGAAGGGTAAGTTGATTTAGAGCTTTGTTGAAGGATTTATTGAGGGGTTAATTCAAGGGTAGGTTGGTTTCTTGATTGATGGTTGTCTCGAGATTTCAACACGTGTTTTGCAGTAATTTGTTCTCTCTCTCTCTCTACTCTAGTAAAGGTGTGTGTGTCTCTCTCTCTCTCTCTCTACTCTAGTAAAGGTGTGTGTCTCTCTCTCTCTCTCTCTACTCTAGTAAAGGCTTGTGCGTCATCCCCTCTCTCTCTCTCTACTCTAGTAAAGGTGTGTGTGTGTGTGTCTCTCTCTCTCTCTACTCTAGTAAAGGTGTGTGTGTGTGTGTCTCTCTCTCTCTCTACTCTAGTAAAGGTGTGTGTGTCTCTCTCTTACTCTACTCTAGTAAAGGTGTGTGTGTCTCTCTCTCTACTCTAGTAAAGGTGTGTGTGTGTCTCTCTCTCTCTCTCTCTCTCTACTCTAGTAAAGGAGTGTGTGTCTCTCTCTCTACTCTAGTAAAGGTGTGTCTCTCTCTCTCTCTCTCTCTCTCTACTCTAGTAAAGGTGTGTGTGTGTCTCTCTCTCTCTCTCTACTCTAGTAAAGGTGTGTGTGTGTCTCTCTCGCTCTCTCTACTCTAGTAAAGGTGTGTGTGTCTCTCTCTCTCTCTCTACTCTAGTAGGTTTGTGCGTCTTTCCCTCTCTCTCTCTCTACTCTAGTAAAGGTTTGCGTGTCTCTCTCTAATCTCTCTCTCTAATCGCACTTAACCCACAGAACCCCAGCGACACAAACCATGTGTCTTCAATGTATGTAACGCTAAACCCCAGCGACGCAAACCGTGCATGCGTCCTGGCCGGTCCGGTCCCAATTACTCCGGTCCTATGGCACCTAGAGGGCTCAGATTTGTATGGGAACTGTGTAAGTATCCCACGCAATCTTGACGATGGTTGAAAACTGTCAAAGTCTAACCGCGTGCGCGTGAGCGTGCAAAAACCGTTATTTTGGGTGTATTTGCCTTCAATTTTTTACTCTTGTAAAATCGACTTTCGGGGGCTCCGTACGACCATTTTTTGAGTTTTTTGATCAATTTTGTTGTGGTGTTTCCTTCATTCCTAACCCATTCACTATTGTTTATGGAAAAAAAAATTCAAAACAGCCGGTCCCTGGTGGTACATTTATTATAAACTAGCTGGTCCTCAGCGGGTTAACACTTTAGCTATCAATATTTACAAGCAATGATGGTATGAAAGACACACCAATATAAATATGTTGACATATAACCAGCCACATAGTTTACCTTCACTATATTTACCTATTTATGCAAAAGTATCCCAAATATTATTGACAACTAACTTGATCAGGTAAAATTGACGGGAAAAGCGCTCGTGTGACAGCACCTGAAATTCTAAGGTACCCGTTGTACGTCTGGAAGAGGTGGGGTCAGGTCATCATGGGGTATATATGCCGCGGGACAGGTCAGAAAAGGTCATTCCACAGTTCCATTCAACAACCTAACCAACACTCCAAATTTTGAACCATGGCTCCCAAGAAACAACCACTACATCGATGTAGAGGAATTTGTAGTCAGCGTCAGCGATGGCAAGCAGCACAATTGAATGGTAACCTTTATAGTTGTAGAAGGTAGAGGCAGCTTTTGGTGGTTTTCTGATGGCAACATGTTTGCCATCCAAAGCGCCCAAAGTATGTTGGAATTGCTACTTTGTAGCAAATATATTTGCAAGCACCTTCCACTCTTCTGGTGTTGTAGGACAAACAATGACATCATCCATGTATGCACTGACTATAGCCTCACACACCTCGGGCACAATTTTGGAGATGGTGTTGTGCGCTATCCTGAACAAGTAACTGAGACTCTTGTAGCTGTCACCTGTAGGTAGGTGACGCAGCGTCACTGCCAAACGTAAACCAGGTTCTATGGCTTTCCTCAAGTTTGTGTCCTGTTTGGCAATGATGGGTCAAATTTTGTTGAGAATTTCTTGAAAGAGTGCCGGGTCCACTCTCAGGAAGTTTTTAAAATCCGCTGGGTCCTCTGCTTCCACTTCTTTCATAAGGTTTTCATAACCCCCAAATCTACCTCGCCTGGACAGCCACGCTCTCGTCCACACTTTTCGCTTCTTCGTCTGTTTTCTTCTCTCCTCTTCTTCCTTCCTTTCCCTCTCAGCTTCCTTCTCCTTTCTGGCAAGCTCCAATAGACAATCCAGATAAATGAGATTCCTCCGCTGGGTGCAATTGTAACGTGAGTATATGCTAATACCTGTGCAATTAGCACATTCACGTTATATTGGCTCAGGTTCGCACACCTCGGCGATCTTGTTCGGACACCTCGGCGACGTATCTGCGATGGCGTTACCGATGATCGCCGAGAATTCGTTCGTTCATCGCATGAATTTGTGCCAGGAAAAATATTTGGATAACCTCGCCGAAGTAATCGCCGAACCATTGCTTGAATCGCCGAAGACGTCGCAGAATGTCGGCGAATGTCGGAGACATATTTTTGAAAATGTGACATTCCTCGCAGAGATCATCGTCGAAACATCACTCACTTCGCCGATAACGTCGCAGAATGTCGGCGAATGTCGGCGACATCTTCGCCGAGTATAATTTGTTATCAGTTTGTAACGGTCAAAATCGTTGACGTCGCACAAATTTGTTGCGACTTGACAAGACTGTGTCCTCGGCGACGAAAATCGTATGAAGTCGCATCAGTGGGAAAGGGGAATTAATGATCTGGGAGTTGGGGATTTAGATAATATCACTTCCTTTGTCTAGATGTTAGAATCTTTCTCTCTCTCTGTCTCTCTCTCTCTCTCTCCTTTCATTTTTGAAACTTCACAAGTATCTATCCTTGAATTACTACTGTTTATTATAATTATCAATGACATCGATATCGTTCACCTTGAATTCGGAAGAATGTTAACAATCACAGGGGAATTAAGCAACTCCTTATGTGTATCCTAATAAACTGGATGAATGCTCCGAGACATGGCAGATACCACTCATCTTGTTTAACCCTCCTGGCCCGGTTGTCATTTTAAAATGACACCACGAACTAAGGGCAGGAGCCCGGGTGTCATTTTAAAATCTGTAAGCTTGAAAGCCTATTCAGCTTGGTCTGAACGCCGTGCGTCCGACGCATGTAAACAAAGCCGATCGTTACGTCACCGCACCTCCGAAAACAAGAAGAAGAAGACTCGTTTGTTATTGTACGTCTGTATGTCGTTGTTTCAGTAGTGAAAAGATCGTCATATTGCTAACATCGCCTGCAAGTGCTCTCCACTGAAATCGTCATCACAACTGAACCAGTTGACATAGAGAGCTCTACTCAACGCCAGTCTACAGATTGGAAACCGCACTACATTTATAGATGCGTGGGAAATTTCTAGCAATTAAACTAAACAAAAATACGGTAGCCTAGGCCTAGACGTTTTTCGGCCAGATCGCCCGGGTAACCCACACTGTCATTTTGAGAGCCTGCCCGGGCCAGGAGGGTTAAGGGGGTACTACTCGCAATTTATGGACCACTTTCTCCCTCATGTTTAGCATATTTGTTTTGAGGTTTTAAGACAATCATTCCGTTAGTTTGGCGATTTTGAGACCTTTTGTCTATTTTGTTGTCAATATTAAGACCTTTCGTGCCATTTAGATATCGATTTGTTACTGGCGAGCGATAGCGAGCCTCTAATTTTAGAAGGAATTCTACAAATTTATCTTTATAGGGGGTCTAGGGTTTTCTTTTTTCTTCTAAGCTTGATGGAGGTCTACCGAGGAAACTCAATAACTAAATATATAAATGAATATATAGACCAAACACCAAGCACTACTCCGTTATGAGCAAGGTAATGCACTTGTCAGCCAAGTGAATCCGAAATCAGAATGATAACTTTGGAGAAAGAATCTAGAAGTAACAAACATGGAATGAGATTTTGTGTTTCAATTATCAGGGATCCAATTGGATAGAATTCGTAGAATTATGAAACAAATATAAAGCAATATTCATGCAATATGAAGAGAGAGTCTCACTACAGAAATAAGAAGCATAGGATTCTATTATGGCCTCTTCTAGATAATGCTGCCAAATGATGGTATCTATCACTGAGGAAATGCATAGAGCTGATGGAAACAATTCAAGATCAGTTGAGAGCATTCGATCTTAATTTTCGTCAGAAACACGTAGATTACGATTCTATTTCCTTTAAAATAATAAGATTAGAAATGCGTGTGGAAATATACAACTATCATGGCCTAAATATCAATACAACGAAAACTAGAGCTGAAGATATTTAACAATAGTACATTTTGAAATATGTTCAATTGTAGCTAACATAAACCTCCCTCAAATGTAACAGTGTTCCTCCTGGTGTACTAACAAACTGTGCTTCCGTGCTGACTTCCTGCCTAGGCAAACTCTTTCGTCTCTGTCTCTCCTCTAACTTCTTCCCTTCTTGCTGGAAGTTTGCTCTCATTCAACCTGTCCCAAAGAAGGGTGACCGCTCTCATCCCTCCAACTATCGTCCAACTGGTCTCCTCTCTTGTATCTCTAATGTTTTGAAACTTTTCTTGCATCCAAATTTCCTAAGCATTTCTTTTCTCATTAATCTACTCTCAGATCGCCATTATGGCTTCCTTAAGGGTTGCTCTTCTGGTGATTGTCTTTCATATCTTACTAACTCTTGGTCATCATCCTTTCGGAACTTCGGTGAAACCTTTTCTATTGCACTAGACATATCGAAGGCCTTCGATAGAGCCTGTCACAAATCTTTAATTTCTAAAATACCCTCCTTCGGTTTCAATCCCTCCATCTGTGACTTGGTCTCTAATTTCCTTTCCGGCCGTTCTATAGCTGTGGTTGTGGATGGCCAATGCTCACTTCCTCATCCTATCAACTCTGGTGTTCCTCAGAGCTCTGTCCTATCTCCTATTCTCTTTATAATTTTCATAAATGATATTCTCAACTGTACCTCCAGTCCCATCCATTCATACCAGACGGCTATACCTTACACTACTCAATTAGTTTTCCTGAACGCCCCAGCCAGCAATCACTTAAAAACCAACGTAATGAAGCCATGCAACACTTATCTTCTGATCTAACTACTATTTCCAGTTGGGGCAGAGAAAACCTTGTTACCTTTATTGCTTCCAAAAGCCAAATGTATTCATCTTACTAGCCGTTCAGAACTTCCAGAAGACTATCCATTACACTTCAACAATACAAAAATCAATCCTTCATCTTCTCTCAATATTCTCGGTGTCTCCTTTTCTTTTGTTCTCACTTGGAAGGACCATATTACCAGTCTTGCCAAGGCAGCCTCCCAGAAGCTAGGTGTGCTCAACCGCCTCAAGGGGTTCTTTACCCTTATGCAGCTTCTGGCTCTGTACAGGGGCACAGTGCGTCCTTGTATTGAGTATTGCTCGCATGTGTGGGGAGGATCCTCTCACACCGCACTCCTAGACAAAGGAGAAAGGAAAACCTTTGGTATCATTAACTTCCATCCTCTCACCAAATCTCTGCAATCTCTGTATCTTCGCCGCAATGTTGCATCTCTCTCGCTATTCTATCGCTACTACAATAATCAGTGTTCCTCAGAGCTTTCCCAGTGAATACCACCTCTACGTAGGGTACGTAGTACCCGTCTTGCAACACAATCCCACCCCTACTCTGTGCAACTCTCCAACCCAAGAGGGAAACGCTATTGTCAGACTTTCTTTATTCAACTGCTTAGCTCTGTAACTCTCTCTAAGAATCAGTCTTTCCCTCTTCCTATGACTTATATTACTTCAAACTCCGTGTGTCCAGGCATTTTGGCTCGAACGTCCCTTGATATTGGCCCTGTCACTCTTTCATCTCTGGGGGGGGGGGGGGGGGGCACTCACTACAGGCAGTTCTGCCTTTTGTCTCCCTCACTCACATATTCACATAGATGCTGACTATTCCGCGTAACTTCTCGTAACTCTCACCGGAATAGAGATATAAAAAATGTGAGCAAGAAAGTGGAGGACTGCTGTCAATATGGTATGGGACACGGGGCCTCTGTCACTTGAAACTTGTATTGGCTGTTGACCTGAGTGGGCTAAGGGAAAAACGATGGGGGGAAAGAATAGGTGTTGTGGTGGTGGTGGTGGTGGTTGTGGTGCCGGGTGGGAGGGGGCTGATGATGATGGCTAGTTTTATTGTTTTCTTATGTTCTGGGTGTGGTGTCCTGAGTTCGAGTCCCGGGAAGACCATATGCGTTCATTAGTTTATTCAAGTCCATTGGGGTTTGTAATTGATGATTAATGTTAAGAACGGGGTGTTACTTATACTCCCCACCATTACCAAAGTATATGAACCCTTGTAGTGTATATAATGTGATGACCTCTGCCATTACCACCAACACCAATACAACTAATATTGTTAGCACCACCACTACCACCAATATCACCACTAATAGAACTACTATAAAACGTTATCATTATCAACAAAATCACGAACCACTATCACCAGCATCACTATCAAGCAACTACTATTGTTAGCACCACCACTACCACCAATATCACCACTAATACAACTACTATAAAACGTTATAATTATCACCACGAATCACTATCACCAGAATCACTATCAAGCACTACTATTGTTAGCACCACCACTACCACCAATATCACCACTAATACAACTACTATAAAACGTTATAATTATCACCACGAATCACTATCACCAGAATCACTATCAAGCAACTACTATTGTTAGCACCACCACTACCACCAATATCACCACTAATACAACTACTATAAAACGTTATAATTATCACCACGAATCACTATCACCAGAATCACTATCAAGCAACTACTATTGTTAGCACCACCACTACCACCAATATCACCACTAATACAACTACTATAATACGTTATCATTATCACCACGAATCACTATCACCAGAATCACTATCACCAGAATCACTATCAAGCAACTATTATTATTAGCACCACCACTACCACCAATATATCTTGTTCTTGGTGGCTTTTAAGGGCGATCAGACTAAGAACTTTCGTCCGTTAATTGCCCTGTCTCTTGCGTTGCAGTGTAGTCTTCACATGCAACTACGATATACGTGATTAGTATCACCAGAATCACCAACACCCTATCACTATGAAAGCATTTACCCCCTTTATCACCACCATGCGGATCCAACTGGCGTGTTTAGGGGGTACTACTCGTATTTCTGGACCCCCTTCTCCCTCATGTTTAGCATATTAGTGTTCAGGTTTTAAGACGTTCGTTCCCTTAGTTTGGCGATTTTGAGACCTTTCGCCTCATTTTTGTGTCAATTTTGAAACCTTTCTTACCCTTTAGGTGTCGATTTTTTTCTTGGCGAGCGAAAGCGAGCCTCTAATTTTTGAAGGAACCAGCCTTCGGCTGGGACATCTACCGAAAAATGTACACATATATCTTGAAAGGGGGTCTATGGGGTGTTTCTCAAAGCTTGATTGAGGTATAGCGAGGAAACTCAAAAATAAATAAATTAATAAATATATAGACCAAAAACCAAGCACTACCCTCTTAACTTCATCACAGCTCAGCCTGATCCATAGTAACATTATATAGCTACCCTCTTCACCAACAACATCAACCACACGATAACTATTACTATCACGACTATCAACAAGACCAAAACCACTACCAGTCATATACTATAACTATTATCACCATTACCACCACAAGAAAAAATAAGAACCATTGCACCATCACCTCTATAAGTAGCAAAAGAGAACTTGACAATAATCTAGACCCATTAACTTCTGATAACTCGAAATAAATGAAAGCAATCAGGCTGACGTGTCTATCATTTGGGAAGAGTCAACCAGGAAATAGGTGTGGATATTTACAGCCAGTTTGCTCTAGGCCCTTTTGAGTTACAGAGAGGTCAGGGATCAAGATTATTGGTGCTACCACTACCATACATATACTATAGCTATTATCACCATTACCGTCACAAGCAAGATGATTACACCATTTCATCATCACCACTACCATCACCACCGCCACCACCATACGGTTCCAACTCGCGTGATAACCTACCATAAACTACCCTCTTTATCTCAGACAGTATTGTGCAGCATAAATTACTGGTTCGGCTCAATGGTTTAAGGAGGGAGTTTAGTTGCTCTCCAAACCTCTACTAAATTGAAAAAAACACCCACAAGACCCCCCTTCGATATACTGTATATTTGTACATTTTTCGGTAGAAAAATGTCCTGGCCGAAGGCCGATTCCTCTTTGAATACAGGCTCGCCAGGACAAACATTGACACCTAAATGGCACGAAATTTCTTAATATTGGCAAAGGAATGGGGAAAAAAGTCTGAAAATCGCCACACTAATGAGGCGAATGTCTTGAAATCTCATAATTAATAGGGCTAAACATGAGGGAGAAGGACTCGAAAAACCAACTGCCTCCCCTTAATTAATCACAAGTTTACCCCTACCAAGACGGATCCCTAGCAACATTATTAATAGCTAACCTCTTCACCAATAACATCAACACCACTCTAAAGCTGTATCACACGAGCGCTTTTGCACTCAACATATATCCTCAACACTGTTCTGGCAGCTTATGAAGTAACCATTTAATATTTGTCTGTTACCTAAATTCATCTATCATCAGTCTAGTTTCCGATACCAGTACAAAATAATCCAGAAATGTTGCCAGAAATTGTTTGATTATCGAATGTTGACTATAAAAGCTCTCGTGTGATACCGGCTTAACTATCACTATCACGACCATGAACAAGACCATAACCACTGCCATGCATTGACTATTACTACTATTACCATTACCACCATAAGCAAAATAAGTACCATTTCATCATCACCTTAACCCATACAGTACCGGTGACGTAATTTTTATCAGATTCTGGCAACTATTAGACGATTTTATTCAGCTTAGAGAGGAGGTCTAGCAATAATAAGGCTTCAATATTCATCAACCAACCCTTTTAACTACCACAGACCCTTCCTATAGTTGCATCTTATCATCTAAATATAGCTAGAATACAATATAACACACGTCGCTGGTACTCAAAGGGATTTATACTACCCTCTTTAATTCATCACAAGTCAACCGCTGCTAAGACGGATCCATAGTAATATTATAGCTAACCTCTTCACCAACAACATCAACACCACGCTAACTATTACTATCACGGCCATCAACAAGATCATGCAATTACTATAATAAAGTAGACGTGCCATAAACGGCATACCCACTCTGCGATGGGTCACCACCATCACTACTAGTCACTATCACCATTACTATCATCAGCACTACTATTATAATCATCACTACTACTCTCACCATCATCACTACTACTCTCATCATCACTGCTACTGTCACCATCACTACAACATTCACCATCACCACTAATACTGTCACCACAACCAAGACAACTACCCTATCATCATCATTACTACCACCAAAAGTATCCAACCCGCGTGTTAACCTACCATAAACTACCCTCTTTACTTCATCACAGTCAACCCTGCTAAGAGACCTCCATGGCAACAATACTGACAACACACCCACGTCTCCATGTTGCATCCTTTAGCTTAAGGGGAGATCCTTCACTTTTTGTAAATTTTTGTATTTATTTATTATTTTTCTAGTTTCCTCGCTAGACTTCCATCAAGCTTAAAATGAAGCCCCTACACCCCCTTTCAAGATAAATTTGTAAATTTTTCGGTAGAAAAATGTCCTAGCCAAAGGCCGATACCTCTTAAATTACAGGCTCGCTATCGCTCGCCAGGAAAAACAATCGAGACCTATTTGACAGGAAAGGTCTTAAAATTGACAGAAATGGGGCGAAAGTTAATAAAATCGCCAAACTAATGGGTCTAAAGATGAGGGAGAAGGTGGTCTAGAAAAGCGACTCTCCTCCCCTTAACCACTTCTTTACCGGGGACGTCTTGTAAATTTAAAAAACGTCGCCGGTACAGAAGGGGTTAATCGTCAAGAAAAACTTAAAGGCCGTTTTTTCTGGACCCCCTTCTCCCTAATGTTTAGCCCCGCTAGTTTTGAGATTATAAGACGTTGGTTCCATTAGTTTGGGGATTTTATGACCTCTCACCCCATTTATTTGTCAATATTAGGACCTTTCGTGACATTTAAGTGTCGATTTTTTTCGTGCGAGCGATAGCGAGCCTGTAATTTAAGGAGGAATCGGCCTTTGGCCGGGACATTTTCTACCGAAAAATGTACATATCTATCTTGAAGGGGGGTCTATCTTGTGTTTTTCTAAGCTTGATGGAGGTCTAGGGAGGAAACTATTTTTTTGTATTATGAATAAATGAATTATAGACCAAACAGCCATTGTCCCCCTAAACGTTTGACTACGAGGGGTTATCATCTAATATTGAGTTAATATTGTGAACACATATCTACCTCCTAATTTCTTTGAAGCAAATAGTGGCGCTAATGAATTGAACACTTGCGAGTTTCAGGCTATAAGGAAGTTGGAGCTGTAAACATCGTTATTAAACAGAAATGCGAAAATAATGCAGGTTCCTGATGGATAGAAAGTATGTTGAATTGGGTTTTATGTATATAGAAATGCACTGCAACCGTATTTTAGCTGGTAATTCTGCTAAATAACGATGTTTATGGCTCCAACTTCCTTATAGCCTGAAACTCGCAAATGATCAATTGGCCCTTTGATTAAGGGAGCCCACATCGTTTTTGTTTCTCTTTCTCTCCCTCTCACTTTGTCTTTTATCCATATGGCCCCATTCAGCCTACTGTTTTAAGACGTTTACCCCCATCCAGGTGTCAGTATTTTCCTGGATAGCTGTAGCGAGCAAACATATATATTTTTTTTTATTTGAGAGCAAGCTAAATTTGTACATTTTTCGATAAAAAAATATCTCTGGCTAGCCAGATATCTCCATACAATGCTGGCTCGCTATCGCTCGCCAGGAAGATATCAACACCTGGATGGGGATAAACGTCTTAAAACAGTTGGTAGAACACTATTTTCGAGCATAGTGCAATAATAGGAATAGGAATAGAATGTGGTGTCCCCAGTTCGAATCCCGGGAAGACCATAATTATGCTGTCATTAGTGTATTCAAGTGCATTGGGGTTTGTCATTGATGATTAATACTAAGAAAGGGGTGTTACTTAATACAACAAATATTAAAATAAAATACAATCTGATAATCGACGAGCAAAAGGCTTCCTATAAAAATACTGACCGCCAATACCCCCCCCCCCCCCTCTCTCTGATCTTCGTGACCCAGTATTATATAAGCTACTATTTTTCAGCCAAACTCCCGGGACGTGAGTAATCCTGCCCGCGACACACTTCACAAAAGCTGGGACCGGAATTAGAGGGAGTTTGGGCTAGATTTATGTGTGCTTTAGAGTGCGGTGTATGTTTGGGTGCGGGCCGGGTGTTTTTGTGTGCGTGTGTGCCGCTGCAGTCGAGTGGAGGGCACGCTCACGTGTGAATCTGCTTGACCTGGGTTCAATTCCAGCCAAGGTGGACATTTAGTGGGAGAGGTTGTACGTCCTAGCGTGTTTCACATGCTCGCACCCAGTCGTGGGACATCTCGGCGACGTATACAGACTAAAAACACACACACAGCAAAGCCACTCCAACAGCTTCCTCTCTCGCCCACACCCCTTCTCCCCTCTCTACACTGTCCAGAAAAATAGGAAAAGTAGAATGTAGATACGGAGTGCCATTGTAAAGGCTTATCCCTCAATACCTTCACCTGACCTGACCTGCTGGTGTGTGTGAGTAGGTGTGTGTGTGTGTATGTATGCTATTATTTGCTAGTGTTTATCGGAAGGTGTGTGTGTGTTTGTGTGTACGCATGACATCCCCCTTCTAGTTTAATTTGTACTTAGGCCGGTTCTTTCAATATTACAGATTCACTATAATTATATACATATAATATATATACAGTATATAGGTAGGAAAGGTTAGCGGGCAGTGGCGAGGGCGGGAGGGGAGTCTGAATGAGGACGGGGAGGTAGGAAAGGTTAGCGGACAGTGGCGAGGGCGGGAGGGGAGTCTGAATGAGGACGGGGAGGTAGGAAAGGTTAGCGGACAGTGGCGAGGGCGGGAGGGGAGTCTGAATGAGGACAGGGAGGTAGGTAAGGTTAGGGGGCAGTGGCGAGGGCGGGAGGGGAGTCTGAATGAGGACAGGGAGGTAGGTAAGGTTAGCGGACAGTGGCGAGGGCGGGAGGGGAGTCTAAATGAGGACGGGGAGGTAGGTAAGGTTAGGGGGCAGTGGCGAGGGCGGGAGGGGTCTGAATGAGGACAGGGAGGTAGGTAAGGTTAGCGGACAGTGGGAGGGCGGGAGGGGAGTCTGAATGAGAACAGGGAAGTAGGTAAGGTTAGGGGGCAGTGGCGAAGGCGGGAGGGGAATCTGAATGAGGACAGGGAGGTAGGTAAGGTTAGCTGGCAGTGGCGAGGGCAGGAGGGGAGTCTGAATGAGGACGGGGAGGTAGGAAAGGATAGCGGGCAGTGGCGAGGGCAGGAGGGGAGTCAGAATGAGGACGGGGATGTAAGAAAGGTGTTATGACACAGGGTGATGTGATGCGACTAGTGCAGTAGCACTAGTGTAGTGCTGGTAGTGTAGCACTAGTGCTAGTAGTGCTGGTGTAGTGCTGCTTGCTTGCATGCAATTCTCGCTTTCAGCTACTGCCGCTGGCTAACCTTTGTGGTGGAAAGGGGAGCCGAGTGCGTAAGTCTCCCTCTGCCAGTACATAGCCTCTCCATCACCAAGACTCCTATTGTGCCTCCCCGGGGCCACACACGGTAACTGGGTGTCTTGCGACCCCAGGCTAAATCTATAGGGGATCTCGGGGCATGCGGTGGCCCCCAGAGGTATGATGTGCATCCTTGTCATCTACCAACAACCGCACACACCCACTGCCTTGTGGTTTAGTCTAGTAAGACAAAGGCTAGGGGAGCACACCCTGAGAGAAAAGCAGACGTTGGGGTCACGTCCTGGTGGTTTCCGTCAAACTGGAATCCCGGCAGTCCCCTGCAGTATTGAGCAGGAGCTGGTCGTCTTGGGTCACCCCTTTGCCATCAGCAACCCCTGTTCAGTACCAAGATAGTGAAGTTGGAACTGCGCACCTCCCTCGGCACTCTAAAACCCTTCTATGCGCAGGTTTTCTCTTCCTGCTTTGCAGGAAGGGAACGTCATCATCGGACTACGATGGACTACCATAAGCAACGCCTGTGTGTATATCTGTGCATCCTGTTTCATTTGACTGGCTTCCCTCACTGTTTCTGTTTGTGTCTCACTTACACAGAGAGTAATCCAGCTAGCTTTCACAAACACCTCCTCCTCCTATTCATGTCACTACACTAAACAAGCACACCACACTTCTTTCCGTTACACCAAAACAAACAAAGTTATATATAGCGACTGTCAATCTTTCAATTTTGGAGGAGACACTTATTGCAGGCAGCTTTGCCTTTTGTCTTTTTCATACACAAGAGCACAAAATGGGTGAATCATAAAACATCGGTCATGTCCTCTTATCTAGACTCTCTAGCCCAGCGAGTTTGTTATTAGAACTTTCATATCACTAATTAACCCTTACAATACCGGCGACATCTTTCACATTATATTCTGGCAACTATATGACGATTGTATTTAGATTAGGAAGGACCTCTAGCAATAATAAGGCTTCAAACTATTTCAAACAATCATTTTAACTACCGCTGATCCTCGCTAAGCTAGAATAATATATAACACACGTCGCTGGTACTCAAAAAGTTAAAAGTTCAAAGATTCAAATTGATGTAACGTAAGTAATGCTCATGACTGTATATATACTATATATATTGCAATTATCATGCTATAAAATAATTTATGACAAAATATAATATGCTACTGATCGTGTACATATTTGCTTAGATTCACAAACGGAAGAAACGGAGCACTTCATCATATCACTGAAGCTTTTGCGTTCCTATAATTCCGTTTGCTTCGTTCGATGAAGGTTTATTAATTTATTTTGTGTGCTTACTTCTTCCTGCATGTGCCACATAACCCTAATGTTTATATATGTATTATTTATGTATTTATAATTAACAGTTCGCCGGAAATATGAACAGTTGAAATACAATTTTGAATCATTCGAACCAAGCTAATAAAACTTGATGTCTCACTTGAGTTCGATACAGACTCAATAGGGACTCATGAAAGTGCTTTGGTGGAGTTTCCGCTCTTGATAATAATCTCTGGCGTTTAGTGCCTGACATTTCCGCAGTTTCGTCAATAGTCTCGTGCCGTGGTGCTGCTCATAGAGTAAGAATACCTAAAATGGGTGTCTTGGAAAATCAGCCGTGTTAATAGTAGTTGGCCATTATTTACAGATTTGGCTGGAACCCTGTAATAGATGGCGGTAGCGCATAGCTCCTTCCTATCGCGGGAAAATACTTCTGTCGTCTGTTTATTGACAGTTCCTCTCCCTTGCTGCAATGGTGTACACTTGTCTCGTGTATAGTCTATAGAAACTCATGTAACTTGTTTGCTATCACCATATCAGCCATAGTCATTATGAATACAATGATTTAAGAGTACACTGATATGCAAAAGCACTCCAAAGTATTGCCTACACTGAAATGTGAACAATACTCCATTTTGCTGATGACACAAAATTAAGCAAGATAGTAAACACACAAGAGGACACGGGCTGACTGCAGGAAGACATGAATGTAGTGTTCCAGTGGACCAGGGAAAACAACATGCAATTCAATGAGGAAAAATTCCAATTAATACGGTACGGAGATAATAATGGTGTTAAAGAAATTACAAATTACTTAACAGAATCTAACCACATAATAGAACGGAAAGACAGTGTGAAAGACCTTGGGGTATTAATGTCTGAAAATATGGGTTTCAAAGTACATAACCAGGTCAAAGTGGCGGCTGCGAAACGTCTAACGGGTTGGATTCTGCGTACTTTTAAAACACGCGGTGAATTGCCTATGATAACGCTCTTCAAATCTCTAGTGCTACCGCGGCTTGAATTCTGTAGCGTATTAACATCCCCATACAAAGCACGTGAAATAAATGACGTAGAGAGTGTACAAAGAAATTTCACTTCGCATATAAGTTCGATAAAACATCTACACTATTGGGAGCGTTTAAGAGCACTGAATCTGTACTCACTGGAACGTAGAAGAGAACGTTACCTAATAATATACACGTGGAAAATCGCAGAGGGTTTAGTACCAAACCTACATACTCCGATAGTCATGAAGTTCAGTGATAGGAGAGGCTGGGAATGCGAAATCCCCCGGATGAATAACAGGGGTGCTATGGGCTCTCTGCGAGAGGGCTGGTTATCACACAGAGGCCCACGTCTCTTCAACAAACTCCCACGGCGAGTAAGAGACATGAGGGACATCTCGTTAGACAACTTCAAGAGAGCCCTAGATGTCGAACTGCAAAAAGTGCCAGACGAGCCCATCCTCGCAAGGGAGCGAGCTGTCGCTTCAAACAGTCTACTGCACCAAATCACCACCCATAACGAGGGGCGTCGCGCTCCTTGGTGCCGCTAGAGAAGCGGCGAACACATCCAAAGATGTATGGTAGGTACTCTGCCACCCTAGCAGAGTACGCCAGACAGGAAGCACAGAGACATAACCCCTTCTGTACTGTACCATCGTCGTATGTTATATTTTATTCTAGCAATATGTAGACGATTTTATACAGCTTAGAAAGGATCTGTGGTAGTTAAAAGGGTTGATTGAGATAGTTCGAAGCCTTATAATTGCTAAAGATCCTTCCTAAAGTGAATACAATCGATTAGTAGGAGCCAGAATAAAATCAAAAGACGTCGTCGGTATAGAAGGGGTTAATTACATAGCTTACCAAGCTGAACCAAGCCTCCGTGATGATGTAAGGAGGCTGTGGTTGACCTTGAGAATAAGGATATGGTTTGCAATGGATCATGAAGGCTGTTGATGATTATTTGATATTGACTGTAAATGTATTAACAATGAATGTAGCCTATATGAAAAACTAAACTCAATTGAAGACAAGTATTTACATTGTAATATAAGTTACTAACTTGGAAGTACACAGCCACACTCAAACTTTGGTCAAACATAAATAATATATATATATATATATATATACAGCACCATATATATGTATACAACCAGCACCGCCTTCATCTATATACTTCTTCGCTCCATCCTTCCACCTCTCTTTCAGTTTACCTCTCCCTCTCTGCCCTTCCACCTCACTCTCGTACACCCTCTTAGTCATTCTCTCACTTCCCATACGTTCCATATGGCCAAACTATCTCAAGGTGTTCCTTTTCAAACTTTCCAGCACATCTACCTCCAAACCACACCTCCTTCTTACTTCCTCATTCGTCTGTCTATCCCTTCATGTAACTCCACACGCACTTCTCAAGTAACTCATTTCCAACCCTCTCACTCTTGGTCTGAGTTACTCCACCAACGTTCATTCTTCCTTTCCGTAAGTCAATGTCGGGATTACCACACTGTCACGCAAGGACTTCTTCAGATCCATGCTGGCCACCCTATTTCTTGTTACTGCTTTCAGCATTCCTACAACCCTCTTCAACTATTGCACCCTCAACCACACTTCTTCATCCATACTCCCATTTGTACTCAGCACACTGCCCAGATACTTAAATGAGCTGACAATCTCCATAGCCTGACTGTTCAACTTCACCTCACCCTCTGTGTATTCATCCTTTTCGAAGACCATAACCTTGCTCTTCCCCGCATTTACCATCAGATTTCATTTTTCGCACACTGTTCCAAACATATTCACCAGACCCTGCATCGCCCATTCATTATCGCTCATCAGAGCTGTATCATCAGCAAACAGCAGTACAGGTAGCTTCCACTCGTATCCCTCCCTTATCAGCGATACACCAACTTCCACTGCTCTTCCTTGTATTTCTGTCATGACTCCAACCAAATATACATTAACCCGTTCAGTACCAGTGACGGCTCCATGCCGTCAGTAGATAAATCACTCCCCAGTCCTAGCGACGGCGGAGAACCCTCAGTATTATACTTTCCTTGTAACTGCCAGTATCAGGCAGTGCCTGGTACCAAGACCATTTGAGCACTGCTCTAGAGTTGGCAACACTTCTCAGCTTCAGCTTATATCCAAGCCTCTGCAGGCTGGGAGAGGCAGTATACCTCCATCATTTGAGGTGGGAGGTTGTTATAATAATAATAATAATAATAATAATAATAGTTCTTAAAGCTAGCGCATGCTAAGCTAGCTAAGGATAGCTCAATAAGGCCGATTTGGCGTATTTCCATTGGGGTCCTGTACTACTACCCCATCCCTTTGCTCATGAGGGATGGTAACGACTCAGTGCTTGTGAAAAATCTTTAATGCGCCGAGTGTGGGCGCGAACCCGGGCCTTCTGGGTGGAAGTCCGAGACGCTAGTCACAACACCAAGCGAGCCGCTTGTTATATCTTGCCATTTTGACCACATTGCTTTGAACTGAGGAGGACTTTTATTACTGTACCCTATGGTACAGTAGGAGTTAAACAACCACAGGGGTATCACATACCTGTTTCAACCCAACATTCAGATCAAAGAACTCGCTCTGCTCATTCTCCATAAGTATGCCGCCTTTGCACCCTCATGCATTTTCTTCACTGCTATCAACAACTTGCCATTTACTCCGTATATTCTTAGTACTGTCCACATACTGTCTTTATCCACTCTTGTCATAGTCCTTATCCAAGTTCATAAAGGCAACATACAGCTTACTTTTGCTACTCCAGATATTTCTCCACAACACATTTCAGGGTAAAAATCTGATCTACACATCCTCTTCCCTTCCTAAACCCGCCCTGCTCGTCACCTATCGATTTCCCCGTTCTCGCTCTCACACTCTCAATTACTACCCTACTGTACACCTTCCCTGCTAAGCTTAGAAGTCATATTCCTCGGTGGTTACCACACACTCCTCTTTCCCCTTTACCCATATATAGGGGGATTATTATGCCTGTCTTCCAGTCATCAGGTGCACTCCCCTTCTCCCATGCTACTTTATGCATTTTACATACCCATTCGATCACTATCTCTCCACCATACCTCAGCATTTCCCCACACACTCCATATATTCCTGGTGCTTTCCCCAACACTTCTGTCCTCCTGATATCCACCTCCTCCTCCACTACTACTCTTCTTCTCCCTCCCATACCCCATCCAACTATGTTTGCAGTCTACTGCATGACACAAGCCGCCACACATCCTCAGTTCGTCTTGTCAGTCCCAACATTGTACTGGTTAAATTGAAGGAAATTTGAGCTTATGAGTCGATGGCTTGACAGTTTGTGCAAATTTGTGAGACCTGCACAATCCATCAAACCATCCGCTTACACTTTGATACAGGCTTGTGTGGTGTTGTGGCTAGACAGGCCAAATTATGCCTGTTTGTAATCCTTTACACTTCTCCCCAGCAAATTGTTGTAGATAGGTCGACTAAATCAAAGCACCATTGCATATTGTGTGCTTGCTTTTCAACCAGACTTGGGTCCATATTGGTACGAATTGCTTTGCTTGCAACAGTACCAAGGGGATAGATGCTAGGCTGGCTGTAGGAGTGGTGGTGGTTGTGATGGTGGTAGTGGTGGTGGTATTAGTATTAATGGTGGCGGTGGTATTAGTGGTGGTGGTATTAGTATTAGTGGTGGTGGTGGTATTAGTGGTGGTGGTGGTGGTAGTATTAGTGGTGGTGGTGGTAGTATTAGTGGTGGTGGTGGTGGTGGTGGTGGTAGTATTAGTGGTGGTGGTGGTGGTAGTATTAGTGGTGGTGGTGGTGGTAGTATTAGTGGTGGTGGTGGTAGTATTAGTGGTAGTATTAGTGGTGGTGGTGGTGGTAGTATTAGTGGTGGTGGTGGTAGTATTAGTGGTGGTGGTGGTAGTATTAGTGGTGGTGTTAGTGGTGGTGTTGGTGGTAGTATTAGTGGTGGTGGTGGTAGTATTAGTGGTGGTGGTGGTAGTATTAGTGGTGGTGGTGGTAGTATTAGGGGTGGTGTTGGTGGTAGTATTAGTGGTGGTGGTGGTGGTGGTGGTGGTGGTGGTGGTAGTATTAGTGGTGGTGGTAGTAGTAGTAGGTGTGGTGTTGGTGGTAGTATTAGTGGTAGTGGTGGTGGTGGTGGTGGTAGTATTAGTGGTGGTGGTGGTAGTATTAGTGGTGTTGGTGGTGGTGGTGGTAGTGAGTGTGGTTACGATGATGGTAGTGGTGGTGGTGGTAGTATTAGTGATGGTGGTGGTAGTATTAGTGATGGTGGTAGTGTTCAGTGGTAGTGATGGTGGTTACGATGATGGTAGTGGTGGTGGTAGTGATAGTGGTAAGTGTGGTAGTGTTGGTGGTTACGATGATGGTAGTGGTGGTGGTAGTGATAGTGGTAATTGTGGTAGTGTTGGTGGTTACGATGATGGTAGTGGTGGTGGTTAAGATGTTGCTAGTGGGGTGGGTGGTAGTGATAAGTGGTAGTTGTGGTAGTGTTGGTGGTTACGATGATGGTAGTGGTGGTGATAGTGATAGTGATAGTGTTGGTGGTTACGATGATGGTAGTGGTGGTGGTAGTGATTATGGTAGTATTAGTGGTGGTGGTTAAGATGTTGCTAGTGGGGTGGGTGGTAGTGGTGGTGGTAGTGTTAATGGTCATGATGATGGTACTGGGGTGGGTGGTAGTGTTGGTAGTGGAGTGAGTGTTAGTGATGGTAGTGGTGGTGGTGGTAGTGTTGGTAGGAGTGGTGCTAGTTAAGATGATGGTAGTGGGGTGGGTGTTAGTGGTGGGGGTAGTGATGGTAGTAGTGGTGGTTGTAATGTTGGAAGTGGTGGCAGTAATGTTGGTAATAATGATGGTGATTGTGTTGATTATATAGTTGTGATTTAGATGGTCGTGATGATGATAGTGGGTGATAAACCATCCAATCCCAGCGACGGCTACCAACCGTCAGTAGGTAAGTCACTGCCCAGTCCCAGCGACGGCTGGGAGCCGTCAGTAATGTACTTTCCTTGTAACTACCTGTATCAGGCTATACCGGGTACCATGACTGTTTGAGCACTGCTCTCGATATGGCAACACTTATCAGCTTATATCCAACCCTCTGAAGGCTGAGAGAGCCAGTCTTTCTTCATCTCTTGAGGTGGAAGGTTGTTCTATCTTACCATTTTGGCCACATTACTTGGGATTGCAGGGACTTTTATTACTGTATCCTACGGTACAGTAGGGGTTACGGGGAGACGGACCGTTTTTTTTCTATTAATTCATTTATTCCTTTATTTCTTAGTTTTCTCTCTAGACCTCCATCAAGGTTAGAAAAAACACTTCCTATACCCCCCTTCAAGATAAATTTGTAAATTTTTCGGTAGAAAAATTTCCCGGTCGAAGGCCGGTTTCTCTTCACATTTAAGGCTCGCTGTCACTCGCCGGGAAATAATCGACACCTGAATGGCACGAAAGGTCTTAAAATTGGCAATGAAATTGGGCGAAAGGTGTTAAAATCGCCAAACTAATTGGCCGAACGTCCTATAATCTCAAAACAATTGGGACTTAACATGAGGGAGAAAGGGTACCAGAAAAATGACCCATCTCCCCTTAACCTCAACAGTCCATCAGCCTCACCTTAACACATTACGAGCGGGTGGGTCGGTAACTTCTACTACCCGCCAAGCGGGTGGTTTTACCCTAAATGGGGTTGTTTCCGTGCTCTTTTTCATGCATAAACAAGACCCAGAGTGTAATACAAGTATCTATCCCTGAAAGGGTGTAAACAGAGCTTTCCAATGACATCTGAACCATCCTTCTACGACCACTGGTTCTCTTGCAACGATCGTGTAACACGAGTGCAAAAACCCTAAAGTAAGGTAATTTCCTTACATAATTCCCTGTGTAGCGAGTGAGAGAGTGTGGAGGAGGGTGTAATAAATTTCAGTCGACCCACGGCGGTGGTGGCGAGCGGTCAGGAAGCAATCTATGCTCCTCGTACCGCCCAGCTCTCTCTCATAGCACATTACGTGCTCAAAATTGCACTCGACAGATGTCGAGGCCCGCATATGGGCACGTTTTCTTTAACTCGACATATGTCGAGCGCCGATGGTTAAAGGTTAATATGATAGTGTTGGTGAGAGAGTTTGAGGTAGCGATATTAGTATTGGTGGCGGTACTGGTGTTATTTATGGTGTAGCCTATATAAAGCTGGTATCACACGAGAGCTTTTTCAGTCAACATTCGATGATCAACATTTTTCTGGCAATATTCTATAAATATTTTGCGCTGGTATCGGAAACTAGACTGATGATAGATAAATTTAGCTTACAGATCTATTATATATGTTGACTTCATAAGCTGCCAGATCAGTGTTGAGGATAAACGTTGAGGGAAAAAGTTCTCGTGTGATACCGGCTTTATGTACCCCTATCCTTTCCACATGACCAGCTCCTATCTTTTACCATCTCTATCTTATCTCTCACTTCAGTCTCACCGGCTTAACGGTGCTGGTGATAACGTTGGTGATATGGTCTATTTTCTGTAAGTAGGCGATACATCATGACCTCTAACCTCTGTAACTCAAAATCGACCAAAGTAATCGAGCTAATATTTCTACCATTTGGGAAGAGTAAGTCAAAGAATAGATGTGGAAATGTACAGCCAATTTGCTCTAGCTCTTTTTGAGTTAGAGAGGATTGACGTCATGGTTTTTCGCCTACTTACAACGAATAAACTATAGTGATGGTGAAGTTGATGGAATTAGCCGCCGTGTAAAATTATTATGTAGATCCGTTTTAGTAATTGAGGAGCTTAGAAGGACGAGGCCACATAAGCCAATGCCCTCATATTCTAAAACCACACGTAAGTGCTGCCCTAAACCGTCATGAATGAAACATAATATAGGGATTTTTCTGAAAATAAATTATAGTTAGCCCTTTATCACAAATTAGCACTCAAACCCGTATTTTAGAACCGCAGTGATAAAAATACATATAGCAAAGCAATAGCAAGCCAGCATTGTATGGAGAAATCCGGCTTCGCCAGAGACATTTTTTTTTATCAAAAAATGAACAAATTTAGCTTGCTGTCGAAACAAAAATATATATATGCTGACTCGCTACCACTCGCCAGGAAAATTTTGACACCTGGATGGGGGTAAACGTCTTAAAACAGTAGACTGAATGGGGCCGAATGGATACAAGCCAAAGAGAGAGGGAGAGAGTACAATGCTGGCTCGCTATCGCTCGTTAAGAAGAAACCTACACCTGGATGGAAATAAACTTCTTAAAACAGTTGGCTGAATGGTGCCGAATGGATACAAGCCAGAGAAAGAGAGCAAGGAGAGAAAGATAAAAACAAAGCAGGTGACCCCCCTTAAATTAATGTTATCTTTATGCCTAAATCAATGGCCGAGTAAACCTGACATATGTACAATTAATTTGAAGTATATAGTATAATTACCCACAATTATATAAATACAAAATACCCTAAATACAGTATATCTAGCACATGATATTCTGTGTAGCAATATTCATGTCTGCATTGCGACATCTCGAGAATGTTACATCTAGTTTATATAATATGCAGCTGAATTTCGCCACAATTTTAGCATACGTTACTTTTCTTGATTACTGCCAGGTGGTTCATGCGTTCTATTGAGCCAGCCCTCATTAAGGGAACCCACATAGCTTCTTTTCTCTCTCTCTCCCTCTCTCTTTGGCTTGTATCCATTCGGCCCCATTCAGCCTACTGTTTTAAGACGTTTACCCGCATCCAGGTATCAATATTTTCCTGGCGAGCGGTAGCGAGCCAGCATATATACATTTTTGTTTTGATATTAAGCTAAATTGTACATTTTTTGATAGAAAAATGTCTCCGGTGAAGCCGGATTTCTCCATACAATGCTGGCTCGCTATCGCTCGCCAGGAAGAAATCGACACCTGGATGGGGATAAACGTCTTAAAACAGTTGGCTGAATGGGGCCGAATGGATACAATCCAGGGAAAGAGAAAAGAAGAGAATGATAAAAAAAGCCGGTGACCCACTTTAAATATTAGGAAAGCCTGACTCAATAGACCCCCGAAAATAGTGCAAGGAAAGCTGAAATTTAATATTACTAACAACTGTCCTTGATTGTCCCAGTAGTTTCATAATTTAGTATTACTAACAACTTTCCTTGATTATCCCAGTAGTTTCATAATTTAATATTACTAACAAGTTTCCTTGATTATCCCAGTAGTTTCATAATTTAGTATTACTAACAACTTTCCTTGATTATCCCAGTAGTTTCATAATTTAATATTACTAACAACTTTCCTTGATTGTCCCAGTAGTTTCATAATTTAATATTACTAACAACTTTCCTTGATTGTCCCAGTAGTTTCATAATTTAATATTACTAATAACTTTCCTTGATTGTCCCAGTAGTTTCATAATTTAATATTACTAACAACTTTCCTTGATTGTCCCAGTAGTTTCATAATTTAATATTACTAACAACTTTCCTTGATTGTCCCAGTAGTTTCATAATTTAATATTACCAACAACTTTCCTTGATTGTCCCAGTAGTTTCATAATTTAATATTACTAACAACTTTCCTTGATTGTCCCAGTAGTTTCATAATTGTCCATGATTAATACCATTTACTTAAGGGGGTAGTACTCGCTTTTTATAGACCCCCTAGTCCCTCATGTTTAGACCTATTAGTTTCGTGATTTTAAGACGTTTGTTCACTAAATTTGGCGATTTTGAGACCTTTCACCCATGACTTTGTCATCATTAAGACCTTTCATGTCGTTTAGGTGTCGATTTTTACCTGGTGAGCAAAAGCAAGCCTGTAATTTTTTAAGGAACCGGCCTTCGGCCTGGACAAATATAATGTATATTGAAATGGGGTATACAGTAGGTGTTTTTTAACCTTGATGGAGGTCTAACGAGGAAACTCAAAAATTATATAATTAAAAGAAAAAGTAGCTCCCCAAAACAAGCACTACCCCTTAATTTAGTGGGGTGTACAATTATGTAAGTCTCTCATAATCCTACTTAATATTCCATTTCTGTTTGTGAATGACTCAATATCGCTGTACCGTAAGTGTGTTACTCATAATAGTGGCATTTTCCAACAGTAACAATGTACTATAGTGGGTTCATTCTAGGTTGAACAGAAATCGTAACCCCTAACCTCTCATAACTAATAAAAGGACTAGAGTAATCGAGCGAATGTTTCTACCAAATAGGAACACTTGGCTAGGGAATATGTGTATAAATTGACGGCTCATTTGTTCAAGCCCTTTTTGAGATACAGAGGTTAGAAATTACAATTTCTGCCCAACCTAGAATGAACGGACTATAGCAATTGGTACTTGAAACTAGTATTACCACAAGCGAGCGAACACACACGCACACACACACGTACACAGTTACACGCATACATACACACACACATACATACACACACACACACATACATACATACACACACACAAACACAGTCTCACATACACACACACACACATATAAACAGCCATTCAGGCCTCAACCACCCCTTTAGTCTGGTTGTCATGCACATTTCCTCTATGGTTACCATTCATTTACCTCATTACGTCAACTTGCCCGTACAATTCCCATTTTTTGACCAGAAATTTCAGGCTATAAGGAAGTTGGAGCATTTTGCATTGCTATTTAGCAGAATTACCAGCTAAAATGCGGTTGTAGTACATTTATAAATACATACAACTAAATTCAACATACGTTTTATCCATTAGACATCTAGTTTATTATTGTATTTCTGTTTAAAACCGAAGTTTAACTCATGGACGGCGAGCGTCCTCATATGAGTTCGTACTGAGCGACGTCGAGCGTCCTCATATGAGCCTAAGAAAAAACGTTTAAAAGGCCCAAGTATTACCTAATAGTGTAATGGTGATTAAGTGAGATAATTTCCCTCCATACCTTCTATCACTCCTACACATGTGTCAAAATTACCCCCTTCCCCCCCCCCCTTCAATTATCACCTATATTTCCTCTTATTACTGTCTTTATTGGTGTATTTATTGTGCTAACATCTCCAATCCGGTTCCAAGGCGTGGTGCCAGCCCTAGCAACAGTGTGGTATGCTAGAGAGTGTGAGGGTGTGTGTCCGTCTGGCTTCAGGCCTCGCGAGAGGAGGGTGTGACTCGCCTCAGCTCCACACTTCATGAATGACCGGTCGGCGATTTTGACCATCAAAACACTATTCTCACTTGTTTTATTATTGTTACATGTTATTATCTTCATATTAAACGTAAAATAGGCGGATATGAATAAGTAATAATGATATTGATGGTAAAATGACGATTTTAATCAGGAATGAACCAAATTACCTTCGCCCACCGCGACGTTTTAAATACCATACCTACGCACTTCTTAGGTTAACGCACCAACTTCCTTATAGCCAGAAACTCTCAAGTGGTCAATTGAGTATATTTTGTCCCCATTTTAAACTTTTCTTTGACTATGCTACGTAAGGATTTGCTATCTTTTATATATTTTATGATTTTAATTGATTTTCTTTTATTTCTTTACTATATAAGGCCTTTATGTTGTTGTGAGCTAATATACTAAGTTAGTGATTTGATAGGTTAGAATAGATTAGGTTAGCCAAGATTATATAAGGTTAGGTTAGATTATATTAGTTTAGGTTAGATGATATTAGTTTAGGTTCGCTTATGGACATTTGGATCGGGACCACTTAAAGCCAGTTGTGCTGGCTTATATATATATATATATATATATATATATATATATATATATATATATATATATTGTGACATTAACCACTCCGTTAGAACCGCATGGCTTGTCCTACAGTGACTCGCTAGGATCGCCAGGGCAGTGGATGGGGCTACAGTTTATGTATTAGAGTGTGCTTTATTTCATATGAAAGCTCGTGTCATGGGCAGTCCAGAAAGGCTCTTTGTTTTCACCCATGTCAAGGCTTTATATATTTAATTGTAAAGTATATGTTTTATCATTAACTAGTAATGATGGGATCTGGGAGAGAGAGAGAGAGTAGAACAGAGTGAGAGGGAGCGCGCAGTGTTTTTGTCCCGCTCGATGACGTCACGGCTGGCTGCCTCGTGGGGGTTGGTGGAGAGATTTCCTTACCATGCTGCTAGCTCCCTTGCTAGTGGCTAGAGGACTTGTAACCGCTTTTTTCCCACGCGCCTCGAGCTAGTGCGAGTATATATACAGTTCCTCGCCACTCTCTCCCTCAGATCTGGTTTCTAGAACGCATCCATCTTTTTCCCTTGCTACCTGTCCTCCGCCCCGCACCTGAGAATCTTTTCCTCTGCCTACCTCTCTCTTTTTTCATATCTTTCACCACCTTTTTATTAATATTATACCCCCTCTGGTTAACTCTGCAAAATCAGCTTCATGCTGGCCAGTTGTATTGTGCGTTAAGGTCTGATATAACCTCTGTATGTTTAGTTGTTAAGATAAGTTGATCACGAAGCATTGGTTGGCTTTCATATTGCTGCTTCCTATAATTATTAGTGTTCTGCTGGATTAGATAATGCTAGGCTAGGGGTCTGATATTATAAGGTATTGTTTCCTATGAGTGCTGGCTTTAGGAAAAAGCTGCACGACATACCTGAGAACTGGAGTTGATTGAGTCAATTCTAGTCTGTGTGCCATTGAGAGTAGAGCATGCACGAGTGAGGGCTTTTTGCCTATACCATTCTGCACTGTTCTAGTCTCGATTGTTTGTCTTTGAGGTACGCCAGGAGAACGCTTAATACTTCGGTATTAAGGTTTCTCAAGAGAGCTACCCTTCCCTATAACGTAATATTTGACGCACAGACTTGAGATTTGCACTAGGCTATGCAGCATGCCATGCGCACCAGTATCTCGTATCATTGACTCTAGCTAGACTTTATAACTCATAGTAGACATTAAGTATATTAAACCAAGTACTCTTTTTATGCACACCCATTTATGATTACACAAGCATTTCGCAGCCTAGTTTGATGTATGGAGACACAAACGACTTAGGCTCTTTTTGTTGATAGGAATACTGCATTGTCGTGGCGATTATTATTGTTGTAGTGTTTAGGATATTCTTGGCTCCGACGGCATTATATATTCTGCCTTTTTGTGTGCATAGCCTGCACGAGCATTGTTCCGCTGCCTGCCTTTTTGGGTTCCATTTCCGATACGAGCATCTTTATAGCATCTAACATTTAAAGAAGATTCCTTGTTAGTGTTGAAGGACTTTAGTGCACTTTCTTTCATGCAGGAGTGCCTGACATTTATTGATTAAAGTAACGTAAGCTGTAACTTCTCTTACCACCTTACTTTGCATACCATAACCAAGCACCTTCGGTTATAGGTAGTAATAGGCTGTTTTCACATAACATTAAGCCTAGAGTAGACGCACATTTATTGAGAGTTTGATAGCCTATTATTGCATATAGAACTCTGTAGAGTATTTGTGTTCTTTGTTCACTGGGAATATACATCAGAGGTTGGATCTAGCGCTTTCCGTTGTAGCATTTATGCCATTACTAGTCCAATGAATAAGAGCCCTGATATATTTAAACCCCAGTCGTAACAAATGGCGACCTTACCTAGGATTTGGGGAACCTACATTTATTAGCAGGGAATATTTGTTGTTTTTGAGAATATTTTGCGGGGATCAGCAAGAATATTTTTTTTTTTGCAACATAGTATAGCCCTTGAGTATTTCCGATAATTTTTGTGTGTATATTGAGGTATAAGAGTTTGGGGTACTTCTTTTCTGAATATTGAGGTGGGAAATTTTTGTAAGCATCATGTCTTATACCGGATCAGAGGAGAATGGAGACACAGTACGTAATGTCGAAACTGAGGAACAGCAGCATGATGAAAGGGTTAATCGGGTGAACTGTAAGGAGGATGCTAGGATATTTTTGCAATGGCCTGTTACTGCCGAGCGGTTGGAGGGTATGGATCGGTACGGTCTTCAATGCCTGGCCACAGCTATCGGTCATGCGGTTACTAGCAGCATGACCAAGGATAACTTGATAACGTGTGTACTGGGCAGGGTGACTGGTGAGCGAGATGGGTTGAGTGCTCAGAGCCCTTCGGCCATGCTTCCCCTACACTCGACTCCCAGCCATCCCAGTAGTTTGCCGACCCCGGGTACGCTTCCGCAGTTGGGTGGTGACTGGCAGGGTTGGTTGCCCCTGGGGGGACCACCGGTAATTTCAAACATTGTAGCACCTTCACCTCCTCAAGGGTTAACTCCAGAATTATTGCTTCAGCTCGAATTAGCTAAGATTGAAGAGAGAAAGGCTATCAGGGTATGTGAGCTTCAGCATCAGCAGCAAATAGAGCTAGCAAAAATCCAAGCTGAGTCGACTAGGTACTGTGCCGACATGGACGTAGAGAAGTCGCGAGTAGAGACAACGGAACAGCGACTTGGGGCTGGTAACCGTGTTCATGAGCAGTCTCTCTCGCACTTATTGAAACTGGTTCCGGTGTTTGATGAGAGCGGTGTAACAGAATTTTTCACACGCTTTGAGAAGAAGTGCCAGGAACACCAGTGGCCAAAGAATAAATGAGAAGCACTTGTATCCTCTAGATTAATAGGCATGGGTCTTAAAGCCTACGATGCGTTACCTTTGGAGTTATGTATTGTGTACGAGGATCTCAAGGAGGCTGTCCTGAGGGCTTACGAACTGCAACCAGAAACGTACCATTTGAAGTTCTGGGGTGTAACTAAGGGAAGAGATAGCACCTTTTTGGAACACGCCCGGGACTTGTCCGATGCTATGGGGAACTGGGTCCGATCTGAGAAGGTCACAACATTTGATGAAATTAAGCAGTTAATGATGTTGGAGCAGTTCTTTAAGTGCACGGGCGGTGATCTAACTTTGAACTTGAAGGAGAAAAACCCAAGAACTCTAGTCGAAGCAGCAGAAATGGCTGATCGACGGCTGTCGTTGATTCGGGATCGCGGGTCCTCATAGAAGTACGATGTAAGTGCTAAGGACCGTTATCCTCCCCCTCCCCGTAACAATGACACATTTAAACAGAAGAGCCATGAAACTAAAACTGAATCCAAACCTTACACCACACCGTATGTGAAAAGTCAGGGGCCTTTTACATCACAGTATAAGCCGAAACCGAAATTTATGTGTTTTAGTTGCCACCAGGAGGGTCATAAGGCAAATGAGTGCCCTAGTCGACCTCCTTCGGCAGCCGTGTCTTTTGCTCACGGCATTGGAGTGTTCAAGAGGACATCGGAGTTTGTTAGAGGCATTTCTTCCGAGGTAAATACACTGCCAGTGCAGAAGGATCCGGAAGGCTTATTCCCTGTCCGTGATGCCTTTAGTGACCACAGGGGACTCGGTTGTGTGGAGTGGGGGGGTAGAAGACATGAGGTGAGAATTTTGCGTGACACTGGGGCATCGCAAACACTGTTGAGAAATTTCACTGGTAAACCTGTCAATACGGCGCGGGTGGTTGTGGTTCAGGGAGTTAATGCGACAAGGTCATACCCGCTTGTAAGAATGAAGGTGGAAGTTGATGGTGTGACTCGGGACCTGGATGTAGGAATTGTGGAGAAGTTACCTGTTGGGGGCGTCGACCTCCTTCTCGGCAACGACTTTGCGGGACCTACTTCTGAGGCTCCACCCTTGGTCGTTGCCGAGAAGCCGGCCGACGTGAGTAGGGAGGAGCAGGAGTGGGTTGAGAAGTGTCCGGTGCAGCCTATAGCGTGTGTTGTCACCGGAGATCCTGCATCCAGGGAGTCACATTCTGGTCAACAATCTTTAGATCAGCGGTGGAAGGGTACCGAGAAGGGGTTGAAAGTTGATGCGGTTGAGAGTTTAGTGTCAACGGACCTTCTCGGGGACTCATTATTAGGACCACATTTCGTGTCTGGAGAAGACCCAGTAACTGTTCCTGAAGGGGCAGAGGATGGGCTTAAAAAGACGAAAGAGTTGAAGGAGGACAGTGATGCACAGTCGGGAGATGTAGCAACAAGGTACCCTGACGCGTACCCTATGAGAAATGGGTCGGCGAAGACGGTGGTCCGAAGCTTGCTAGTGTATTTTTCCCGGTATGGTTACCCGCAGGGGATTCAGTCAGTCCAGGGACCCAACTTCACTTCTAGCCTCTTGGTTCAAGCAATGCCGCAGCATGAGATTGTTGGGGTTGTGTCATCTGCGTATCATCCGGAGAGCCAGGGTGTGTTAGAGCGATGGCACTCAGCCTTGAAATCTGTGCTTCGTTGTTGTTGCTTTGAGAGTGGGAGGGATTGGGATCTTGGCCTGCCATGTGTTTTGTTTGCTGTGGGGGAGGTACCTGGGGAGAGTTTGGGATTCAGCCCTAATGAGCTCGTCTTTGGACACCGTGTCAGAGGGCCTCTCCATATGGTTGAAGAAGTATGGGAGGGTGCAGAAAAACCTTGTTCTATGCTCAAGTGTGTCCTCAACAGTCGAAAACGGATGTTGCGCAGTCTGGAGTTGGCTGGCCGTAATTTGACTAGCTCTCAGGCCATCAGGAAGGACAGGTACGACCTCAAGGTTGAACTCAGGGAGTTTCACGTGGGTCAGGAGGTGTTGATTCTACTGCCCCTTGTAGGTCACCCCTTATCCGCGAAGTACGCTGGTCCTTATAGGGTGGTGGAGGAGCTATCAGACCTGGATTACTTGGTAGCCACTCCAGACAGACGGAAGCGCAATCAGTTATGTCATGTTATTCCCATGAAGGAGTATGGGAGGCACCCCCCTGAGCCTCTCACTGTGCCTGTGATGACGTTTAGCAGTCAAGGTGGAGAAGGAGAACGGGACAGTCAAGCTCAGGTGGAGGATAACTGGAAGGATAAGAAGTTCAAATGGGCGCCTGAGTGTGAGAAGGTGTTTAGAGAAGTAAACCACCTGTTGTGCACTCACCCGATCCTCAGGGCCCCTGACTTTAGCCTACCTTTCCAACTAGCAATGGAGGCTAGTGGTGTGGGGGCTGGTGCCGTCCTTGTGGAAAGGGACGATGATGGGCTGGAGCATCCTGTTAGTTTCTGCTCGGAGAAGTACAATTCGGCCCAGGGGAGCTGCTCTGTTGTCGAGGAGGAGCTGCTGGCGGTTGTGCTTGCGCTGGGGCATTTCGAGGTCTATGTTCCAGCCTATGGTCCGGTCGTTGTAGTTTACCCAGATCATCACCCTCTCAAGTTCTTGGACCAGTTTCACAATCGGAATATGAGGCTGACCAGGTGGTCACTAAGGTTATTGGTATATAACCTGGACATACGTGACAACGTGGTTGCAGATGGTCGTTCAAGGGTATATGATCCTGGGTTGATTGACACACTGGTAGCCTCCTGCTTTAGTTTGAATAGTATTTTGCGCTTGGTGCTTGTTGGCTCGTGGTTGTAGCCCAGCGTATTGGGTCGTAAAGCAGGAGTTGAGCGTTTGGTATAGAAGAAAAAACTAGGCTTGCCCCTATAGTGCAGCCGAAATAAACAAATTATAAACATAAAAATCAAATAAAAACTCTTTCTTTGATAGTTGAATTTTGTTAGTATGTTATAGCAGTAATTCTGAGTTGCACTCCTCTCAGAATGCTGGGCTAGAGAAGCTCGCTCTTGAGGAGCATAACTACATATAATTTAACCCATGGTGTTGGGGAGGGTTATAATTTTGAAAAATGTTTTGTTGAAGAACTGTGCCAGATATTTTACTGCCGCTGGGTGATGGGAAGTGGAGATATAGCATGGGTTCTAACCATCAGATTTTTGTGAGCCTTGGGGCCTCTGAGAAAAATCTTGGGGGGTGTGTGAAGTTAACCACTCCGTTAGAACCGCATGGCTTGTCCTACAGTGACTCGGTAGGATCGCCAGGGCAGTGGATGGGGCTACAGTTTATATATTAGAGTGTGCTTTCTTTCATATGAAAGCTTGTGTCATGGGCAGTCCAGAAAGGCTCTTTGTTTTCACCCATGTCAAGGCTTTATATATTTAATTGTAAAGTATATGTTTTATCATTAACTAGTAATGATGGGATCTGGGAGAGAGAGAGAGAGTAGAACAGAGTGAGAGGGAGCGCGCAGTGTTTTTGTCCCGCTCGATGACGTCACGGCTGGCTGCATCGTGGGGGTTGGTGGAGAGAGGTCCTTACCATGCTGCTAGCTCCCTTGCTAGTGGCTAGAGGACTTGTAACCGCTTTTTTCCCACGCGCCTCGAGCTTGTGCGAGTATATATACAGTTCCTCGCCACTCTCTCCCTCAGATCTGGTTTCTAGAACGCATCCATCTTTGTCCCTTGCTACCTGTCCTCCGCTCCGCACCTGAGAATCTTTTCCTCTGCCTACCTCTCTCTTTTTTCATATCTTTCACCACCTTTTTATTAATATTATACCCCCTCTGGTTAACTCTGCAAAATCAGCTTCATGCTGGCCAGTTGTATTGTGCGTTAAGGTCTGATATAACCTCTGTATGTTTAGTTGTTAAGATAAGTTGATCACGAAGCATTGGTTGGCTTTCATATTGCTGCTTCCTATAATTATTAGTGTTCTGCTGGATTAGATAATGCTTGACTAGGGGTCTGTTAAGGTATGTCTGGTCTGTTAAGGTATTGTTTCCTATGAGTGCTGGCTTTAGGAAAAAGCTGCATGACATACCTGAGAACTGGAGTTGATTGAGTAAATTCTAGTCTGTGTGCCATTGAGAGTAGAGCATGCACGAGTGAGGGCTTTTTGCCTATACCATTCTGCACTGTTCTAGTCTCGATTTTTTGTCTTTGAGGTACGCCAGGAGAACGCTTAATACTTCGGTATTAAGGTTTCTCAAGAGAGCTACCCTTCCCTATAACGTAATGTTTGACGCACAGACTTGAGATTTGCACTAGGCTATGCAGCATGCCATGCGCACCAGTATCTCGTATCATTGACTCTAGCTAGACTTTATCAATCATAGTAGACATTAAGTATATTAACCCTTCTTTAGCGGCCTATGCGGTTTATTTATGTGTACCGCCCAGCGGGGTGTTTTTAGCCAAAATAGGGCTGTTTACGTGATCATTTTCATGCCTAAATAAGACCCAGAACGTAAAACTAGTATCTATCCCTGAAAGGGCATAAACAGAGCTTTCGAATGACACCATAACGATCCTTGTATGATGGATAGTTTTCTTGCAATAACCGTGCAACGCGAGTGCAAAAAGCAGGTAATTCGGTACTTTCCCCATATAATTGAGTATGTAGCGAGTGAGAGAGGGAGGAGGGAGCTGAGATTTGTGTCAGTAGGTTCGCCGTGGTGGTCTGGAGCAGTCATACGCTCGCTAGTCTCCTGCCACCACTTGTCTCTCTCTCTCAGCCACATTACGTGCTGAAATTGCCACTCGACCTATGTCGAGCGCCGCCACATAGTCCAGCTTTATTAAATACGACTTAAGTGGTGAGCCGCTTTTTAAGGGTTAAACCAAGTACTCTTTTTATGCACACCCATTTATGATTACACAAGCATTTCGCAGCCTAGTTTGATGTATGGAGACACAAACGTCTTAGGCTCTTTTTGTTGATAGGAATACTGCATTGTCGTGGCGATTATTATTGTTGTAGTGTTTAGGATATTCTTGGCTCCGACGGCATTATATATTCTGCCTTTTTTTGTGCATAGCCTGCACGAGCATTGTTCCGCTGCCTGCCTTTTTGGGTTCCATTTCCGATACGAGCATCTTTATAGCATCTAACATTTAAAGAAGATTCCTTGTTAGTGTTGAAGGACTTTAGTGCACTTTCTTTCATGCAGGAGTGCATGACATTTATTGATTAAAGTAACGTAAGCTGTAATTTCTCTTACCACCTTACTTTGCATACCATAACCAAGCACCTTCGGTTATAGGTAGTAATAGGCTGTTTTCACATAACATTAAGCCTAGAGTAGACGCACATTTATTGAGAGTTTGATAGCCTATTATTGCATATAGAACTCTGTAGAGTATTTGTGTTCTTTGTTCACTGGGAATATACATCAGAGGTTGGATCTAGCACTTTCCGTTGTAGCATTTATGCCATTACTAGTCCAATGAATAAGAGCCCTGATATATTTAAACCCCAGTCGTAACAATATATATATATATATATATATATATATATATTTTTTTTTTTTTTTTTTTTTTTTCAAGGAATATAGTGTTTTATTGTTGTTTATCATTCACTGATCGATGATTTGCATTAGCTTACCCATAACGGCCGTGGGATACAAAGGAGTACAAAGGAAAACAAGCAACAATAGGTCATGTGACCCCTCGAGGATACTCGCCCTCCAAAACACTGCTGTTCCAAGTTTTGCAACAGTATTTCGGAGAGAATGTGGGTAAGATGCCCTGGGGCTTAGTTCACGACAGGGGCAATTATATTAAGATTACATATTAGGTTGAGGGAGGCTTTACCCCCGACTTACCCTCACATGACTTATTATCATAAATATTGCCAGCAGGGGGCAAATAACAGCTGAACCAAAAAAACAAAAACAAAGGAAAAGAGGGAAAACAAGAGAAGAAAACACATAGGAAAAGTGGGGATTGTGCCTGAGTATAGATAATATAATAGATAGAATAGAAAAGTAAATATAAACACAGTCAAAATATACGGGAACATAACTATGAAATATGTAAACAAAGTGACGATACACCCGCCAACACAACCCTTACTGAGAAGAGTCAACGAAACTGTGTTTATTTAACGGAGCCCACCTCGCTTTTTTTTTTCCTCTTGTTCTCCCCGTCTCTTTGGCTTGTATCCATTCGGCCCGATTCAGCCTGTTTTAAGACGTTTACCCTCATCCAGGTGTCAATATTTTCCTGGCGAGCTGTAGCGAGCCAGCATATATATGTTTTTGTTTTGACAGCAAGCTAAATTTGTACATTCTTCGATAGAAAAAAAATCTCCGGCGAAGCCGGATTTCTCCATACAATGGTGGCTTGCTATCGCTCGCCAGGAAGAAATCAACACCAGGATTGGGATAAACGTCTTAAAACAGTTGGCTGAATGGGACAGAATGGATACAAGCCAGGGAAAGAGAGAAAAGGAGAGTAAGATAAACAAAACAGGTGACCCCCCTTATGCGCAGGATCCTGCTGTTGATAGGTCATATCAGGGTTTTTAAAGTTTCTTGATATCGCAAATCCTCCATGAAGACGATATTGACAATATTTATGCGAGTCAAAACATAACTATTGTCCCTCATAAATTGTTCCTAATAGTGCAGCACTAGTCATCTTTAGTTTAACCCCTACACCACCAAGACGTAATTGTGATCCTATTTTGGTTACCATTAGGCGATTTTCTGTAGTTTATATTTTACCTCTACCACTAAAGTGGGTAAATTCTGCTTCAACAAACCCTCTGAACAATATGGGTCCTTCTTAAACTGCTTAAAATTGTCTAACTTTAGGCAGAATCAAAGGAAAAAAGGAGTCACGGGGCTGAAGGGGTTAACATTTGGTTCGGTTAGAGTATATTTAGTTAAAATAAATTGTATGTTAGGTAAACGTTATCTGGTGCAAGGCTGGACAGTTTGGACCCTCTTTGTGTCGCTCCATTATTGTAACAATTTTAAGACGTTTTACTTCATTAGTTTGCACTATTAGTTTTCCCATTCTGGTGGGAAATTTGCTATCGAAGACTGCATATTTAGCTTGAAGTGGGTTTGGAGGTTTGGAAATGCGTGTATATATATATATATATATATATATATATATATATATATATATATATATATATATTTATTCTCAATTTCACTCAATAAATGCTGGTGTTCCCCAGGGATCAGTTTTGGCCCCAACTCTGTTCCTCATTCATATCAATGATCTCATATCTACCACTCATAATCCAATACATTCCTACGCAGATGACTCAACACTCCAGTTCCTTCACATTTACCAATTCTTTCACCCAACCCGATCTTATAAATTCAAAAATAAACACTGCAATTTCTCTGAACCAGGACCTTTCTAGAATTAATGATGGGGACAAGAGATCTAGTTTCCTTTAATGCACAGAAAACCAAGTACATTCAATTTTCTAACCGACAGAATCTCACTGACTCCCATATATTTTTTTTAATGATGTAAATATTCCCACTTCCCTAGTATTGACATTCTCGGTGTAACATTAACTACTAACTTGAGCTGGACACATTATGTTAGAAGCATTGCTAAGAATGCCTCTAAAAAACTGGGACTCCTGTACAGAGTTCGAGAATTCTTCACTGACGAGCAGTTGGCCGTAATATATAAGTCATGTGCGCTTCAGATGGATTACTGTTCACCTCTGTGGGGTGGAAGTGGAGTGGTTGCATTGAGGCAGTTGGACAAAATTCAAAATAAAGCTATTAGATTAATCAATAACCCTGCAATCACACAGGACCTTCCTACATTAGCCATACGAAGAAACGTTGCATCCCTTGCATTATTCTACAGATATTTCACAGCAATTGTTCCGAGGAACTTGCTTCAATTGTGCCGCCTCTCCACATCTTTCCCCGTAGAACTAGGGCAGCTGAGAGCGCCCATGAATTTACACTTTCTCCTCCACAATGCAGAACTTCTGCTTATCAGAATTCATTTATCCCCAGAGCTACTACTCTTTGGAATTCACTTCCCTCGAATTGCTTTCCACAAACTTACAATCAACAAATGTTTAAATCCAGTTGTTACAAACATTTTATGAATGGAGGATGCCTTTAGGCACATGGACCTTTTTGTTTTATCTGTGTTTTTCCTTCCTCCATTCATTGTCTCTTAAAAAAAAAAAAAAAAAAAAAAAAAATATACACAGAGTATGCGCGGGTACAGATACAAGCCTTTTAAAATCGCGGATGCGGATATTCAATTTGTTCTCCCTCTTCCATACTTATTCTCTTCCTTCACCCATATCTCCCTCTCTCCACCACTCTCTCCCTCTCCTCCACCACTCTCTCCCTCTCCTCCACCCCTCTCTCTCTCCTCTTCCACCTCTCTCTCTCCCCTCCTCCACCTCTCTCTCTCCCTCTCCTCCACCCTCTCTCTCTCCCTTCCTCCACCTGTTTTTAAAGTGAGTTAAGTGTTGTTAAGTGAGTGAAGTGATCTGAAGAAAGTGATCGTCACCATGCCTCGTGCCTGTACGAACTGCGCCGGTAGGTTTGGTGCTTCCATGTTCGCTACTGCCGATCCACAAGTCTGCCGACTCTGCCAGCAACGAGAGGATTTGACAGCAAAATTGGATGAAGCCCACAACAAGATCAACGCCCTCACCAGGAAGCTGGAATCACTCCAAGAGTTTGTAACACTCAACGTTGGAGTATCACTAACTCCAATTGTTTCAACTCCAGCATCCACCACCGCCCCAACGTCATCTGCCAACAATCCAACACCTGCAGTAGACACTGCAGCAGATGCTTCTGACGAACCTGAGCCGACATCAAACCAGGACAGCCGCCCTGTTCACCTTAGTCTCTCCCCCACTCCTCGTGCAAGAAGCCTGCTAGCACGAACAGTACCAACCCCTCGCCCCCGTTCTAACCACTCCTCTCCCCGACCTGTACGTAGAGTCCCGCCACCACAGGTTTCCGGATTTACACCAGTGAGGAACGGTGCACGGCCAACGCAGAAAAGGTCTCCTCTACCAGTCACAATGTCAAACAGATTTGAGATATTGGTAGAGATGGAAGACGAACCAGAAGAGACCAGGCTCGTTGGGGATTCCATCCTACGAGGACAGGTCGAAGAGTTCTGCGACAGTCCCAAATCAACGGAAAATATTTTGCATCCCAGGAGCTGGACTGGACGACATTGTGGAAGCCTTCGAAGATACCACAAAGGATGCAAATGAAAATACCCTTTTTGTCATCCATGGTGGTTCAAATGACGTCATGCGCACCAGATCCGAAGAGTTGATGGAGAAATATCGCAAGATGATCCAGCACTACAAAAACAAGTCAAGGAATATCATCATCTCAGGCATTCTCCCCAAGATCGACGCACCTGACAAATTCTTCGACAAGGCCTTCAGCACAAATAGCCGACTAAAATATTTGTGTCTGAGGGAAGAAGTTGAATTCATCAACCTCTGGGACAATTTCTACAACCAGCCTACTCTGTTCCGCAAGGATGGCACTCATCTAAACCCTGTGGGTTCAGCACGCATGGGTCGTCTCCTACACGAAGCAGTCCGCAGCCATGGATCAAAAAACGCCATCCGAGAAGAAGCAGCAGTGACATAAATCATCCAACGCCAAGAAACAAACAGAGGCAACCGAGGACCACCAGCGATAAGGACCGAAGACAGCGAGGACCGAGGACAGCCATGAACATAAATGTAGATCCGACAAGAACCAAAAATATTATTAAAGAGCGTTCCGTGAGTTCTAAAATAACAAATTTAAAGGTTTTCTATGCAAACGCTCGTAGCATACGCAATAAATTTTCAGATTTAGAGGAGCTAGTGTTTACAGAAAATTATGATGTGATTGGCATAACAGAATCTTGGCTCAATACAGAAGATAGAGACTTTTTAGCAGAATATTAACTTCCCGGTTATGTAATGTTTGAGAAAAGCCGAATAAATCGAAATGGAGGTGGCGTTTTACTTTATATCAAAGAAAGTCTTAACCCTACCCTCTTGTCAAAACCTCAAATTGTGAACGTCGACGCATCTTTTGTGCTAATAAAGAATAATAAAGGTACAAAAATAATACTTGCATTAATATACAGACCTCCAGCTCAATCAGTGCAAACTGACCGAGAAATTTACGAACAAATTGCAGATGTAAGTAACTCGCAAGATACCGTAATTTTTGGCGACTTTAATTTACCTGTGACCAAGTGGGGCGATACCCTTACTTCACACTCCGGACATGACTTGTATACGAACTTGCAAGAGAGTTCGCTTTATCAATTTGTTCGAACGCCAACCCGTGGTAATAACGTTCTTGACATTGTACTTGCAACAAAAGAAGAATTAATAGAGAATTTGAATGTTGGTGATGAATTCAGTAACAGCGACCATCGTACGATACCTTTCACTTTAAATTTTACTAGTAACGAACCAAATAGTAGCATCGAAAAAGTCCCTAATTTCAAGAAAGCAAACTTCCATAAACTTAGAGCTATGTTTAAAGAAACTGACTGGACCTTTTTAATTAACAATAACGACATAAATACATCTTGGAAGTTATTCGAAACCACTTACCTAAAAGCAGTGCAAGACTGCATACCATCGAAAATACGGCGTCCAGGCCATAATAATAAGCCCAAATGGTAGAATAAAGATATTTCAAACTGCCTGCTTGCTAAAAAATTTTTTTTTTTTTTTTTTTTTTTTTCTATATTCCAACTACTCCCTCTCGGGCATAGGCTGAGAGCCTGTACATTCCACCGCTCAACACGGTGAAGCCCGTGAGGTCTTGTTCCAGCCTGGGGAGTGAGACATGTGAAGCATCCATCATGGCCCAAAGCAGCTCCATCTCAGAAGCGGCTGGTTGCTTCGCCCAAGTGCTTCACCGTCTCACCCTCCAGACTCAGACCCTCACTCTCAGAACGCCACTAAAAAATTTGCTAATGATAGATTAAAATCTTCACAAAATTACGAAGAACGGGTGAAATTTGTAGAGCTACGACGCAAACCCAAAAAGTTAATTAAGCACAGTAAAAAGACCTTAGAGTTACATATTGCGAATCAAAGTAAAACAAACCCGAAAGAATTCTATAGTTATATCAGAAAGAAAAAAGTAGTTACTTCAACTGTTGGACCGTTAGTCAATGAAAATGGAGAATACACCAAAGACGAAGTACAAATGAGTAATGCCCTGAATTCCTTTTTTGCATCAGTTTTTACAACAGAAGACCTCAGTGATATCCCTACACCATCGCCGATTCAGATTGATAATTCAGATGTTTTAAGCAATATCACCGTTACAGAGAGAGAAGTATTGAATTGTTTAGATAAACTCAAGGTAAATAAAACGCCTGGACCTGATACAATCTCGCCTAGAGTTCTAAAGGAAGCTAAGGATGAGCTCTCCAAACCACTGACATTACTATTCAATAAATCCTTGCAGTCTGGAACTATGCCTGATCAGTGGAAGCTAGCCAACGTAACACCGATATTCAAAAAAGGCAGCAAACCCCTACCCTGTAACTATCGTCCACTTAGCTTAACCTCAGTTGTATGTAAAATGCTAGAAACGGTCCTACGAGACAGACTCGTAAATCACTTAGAGGAAAATAACATACTTAAAGATACTCAACACGGCTTTCGTAAAAAACGTTCCTGTTTAACAAACCTCTTAGACTTCTTCCACGATATCCTCAACCTCTACGATGAGAGTAAAGCTATATTATTTTAAAGCTATATTACTTTATTACATATACAAGGTATATGTTATATACCTTGATTTTCAAAAGGCCTTTGACAAACTTCCCCACAAAGAGTAGTCATAAACGGTAAGGCATCTAAATGGACCAATGTAAGTAGCGGGGTACCCCAGGGATCGGTACTAGGACCAATTCTCTTTCTAATTTACATCAACGACATAGATGAGGGTCTCACCTGCACAATCTCAAAATTTGCTGACGATACAAAAATTGCAAATAGCGTACTCTCAAAAGAACAAGTTGACGATATGCAACACAATCTAGATAAATTGTCATGTTGGGCCCAAATTTGGCAAATGAGTTTCAATGCGGATAAATGTAAAGTACTACATATCGGATACCTAAATGAGAAAGCAAACTATTCGATGAATGGCACTCAGCTTAAGAATGTAAACAGAGAAACCGATCTGGGAGTAACAATATCGAGTAACCTAAAACCGAGTCAACAATGTTCAGAAGTTGTTAAGAAGGCAAAACAAAATAATTGGCTTTATAGGCAGGTCATTTGAGCATAAATCCAAAGACGTTATCCTAACCCTTTACAATTCCTTAGTCCGCCCTCTTCTGGAATACTGCGTTCAATCCTGGTGCCCTTATTACCAAAAAGATATAAACAAGCTAGAACGAGTTCAACGTAGAGTTACCAAAATGATACCTAGCCTAAAGAACCAACCATACGAAGAGCGTCTTAGAGAATTAAATCTATTTCCTTTAACCCAGCGCAGATTAAGAGGTGACTTAATTCAAGTGTTCAAAATGATCAAAGGCATCGACAATATGAACTGTAGTAAGTACTTCACTATCGACCAATCTAATTACACGCGGGGAAACGGTTGCAAAATTATTGGTAAATCTTTTAACTCGCACGAATCTAAGAATTTCTTCTTCAATCGAGTTGTCAACTTGTGGAATGGGCTTCCCCGAAACGTTATAGACTGCATCACCGTTGATTCATTTAAACTCCGCGTAGACAAATATCTCGCATCAAACCCGCGACTGACTGCGTTTGTAAATGAATAACTTTATTTTATCCCGCCCTCAGTTACTAACCCATCTGTCCCCTACTAACTTCCTAATCCTGCCACGGACATTAGTTCCAGGGCAGTAATTCCCTTTCCAATGTTTCCTTACCCACTCTAAACCACTGTTTGAACACTTGATCCTCAGTGTTTTGGAGGACAAGCAACCTAGAAGGGTCACTAGATCTGTTGTTGCTTGATTTCCTTTGTACTTCCTTTGTACTTTGTACTTCCTTTGTACCTTTGTACCTCTCTCTCTCTCAATCTCCTCCAACCCTCTCTCCCTCCTCTTCTCTTCCTCTCCTCCACCTCTCTCTCGCTCTCCTCCACCTCTCTCTCTCTCGCCTCCACACCTGTCCTCCTCCTCTTCCTCTCCTCCACACCTGTCCTCCTCCGCTTCCTCTCCTCCACCCCTCTCTCTCTCTCCACCACCTCTCTCTCCCTCTCTACAACCCCTCCCTCCCTCTCCTCCACCCCTCTCCTCTACCTCTCTCTCCCTCTCCTCTACCTCTCTCTCCCTCTCCTCCACCCCTCTCTCATACATAACATACAAGATACCTTAATTCTTGGCGATTTCAACTTACCCGTGACTAAATGGGGCGATATTCTTACTTCACACTCTGGACACGACCTCTATGCTAACTTGCAAGAGAGTTCACTTTTTCAATTTGTACAATCTCCGACCCGTGGTAATTATGCGCTTGACCTTGTACTCGCAACAAAAGAAGAATTAATAGAGAATTTGAATGTTGGTGATGAATTCAGTAACAGCGACCCATCGTACGATAACTTTCACTTTAAAGTTTACTAGTAACAAATGAAATAGCAGCATTGAGAAAGTCCCTAATTTCAAGAAACAAATTTTCATATACTTAAATCAAAGCTTAAAGAAACTGACTGGAGCTTTCTGACTAACAATAACGACATAAATACATCTTGGGAGTGTTTCACAACCACTTACCTTAAGGCAGTGTAAGACTGCATACCATCGAAAATACGGCGTCCAGGCCATAATGATAAGCCCAAATGGTGGAATAAAGATATTTCAGACTGTCTGCTTGCTAAAAAATTTGCTAATGATAGATTAAAATCCTCACAAAATGACGAAGAACGGGTGAAATTTGTAGAGCTACGACGCAAAGCCAAAAAGTTAATTAAGCAAAGTAAAAAGACCCTGGAGTTACATGTTGCGAATCAAAGTAAAACAAACCCGAAAGAATTATATAGTTATATCAGAAAGAAAAAAGTAGTTACTTCAACTGTTGGACCGTTAGGTCGATGAAAATGGAGAATACACCAAAGACGAAGTACAAGTGAGTAATGCCCTCAATACCTTCTTTGCATCAGTTTTTACAACCGAAGACCTCAGTGATATCCCTACACCATCGCCGATTCAGATTGATAATTCAGATGTTCTAAGCAATATCACCGTTACAGAGAGAGAAGTATTGAATTGTTTAGATAAACTCAAGGTAAATAAAACGCCTGGACCTGATACAATCTCACCGAGAGTTCTAAAGGAAGCTAAGGATAAGCTCTCCAAACCACTGACATTGCTATTCAATGAATCCTTGCAGTCTGGGACTATGCCTGATCAGTGAAAGCTAGCCAACGTAACACCGATATTCAGAAAAGGCAGCAAATCCCTACCCAGTAACTATCGTCCAATTAGCTTAACCTCAATTGTATGTAAAATGCTAGAAACGGTCATAAGAGACAGACTCGTAAATCACTTAGAGCCAAATAACTTACTTAAAGATACTCAACACGGCTTTCGTAAAAAACGTTCCTGTTTAACAAACCTCTTAGACTTCTTCCACGATATCCTCAACCTCTACGATGAGAGTAAAGCTGTAGATATTATATACCTTGATTTTCAAAAGGCCTTTGACAAAGTTCCCCACAAACGTTTACTGCTAAAACTAAAAGCGCATGGAATACAAGACGGTGTGTTGAAATGGATAGAAAATTGGCTCAGCGACAGAAAGCAAAGAGTAGTCATAAACGGTAAGGCATCTAAATGGACCAATGTAAGTAGCGGGGTACCCAGGGATCGGTACTAGGACCAATTCTCTTTCTAATTTACATCAACGACATAGATGAGGGTCTCACCTGTACAATCTCAAAATTTGCTGACGATGCAAAAATTGCAAATAGGGTACTCTCAAAAGAACAAGTTGACGATATGCAACACAAATCTAGATAAATTGTCATGTTGGGCCCAAATTTGGCAAATGAGTTTCAATGCGGATAAATGTAAAGTACTATATATCGGATACCTAAATGAGAAAGCAAACTATTCGATGAATGGCACTCAGCTTAACACCTTACGAGCGGCCTATACGGTTTATTTATATGTACCGCCCAGCGGGGTGTTTTTAGCCAAAATAGGGCTGTTTACGTGATCATTTTCATGCCTAAATAAGTCTCAGAACGTAAAACAAGTACCTATCCCTGAAAGGGCATAAACAGAGCTTTCGAATGACACCATAACGATCCTTTTATGATGGCTAGTTTTCTTGCAATAACCGTGCAACGCGAGTGCAAAAAGCATGTAATTAGCCACTTTCCCGATACAATTCCTTATATAGCGAGTGAGAGAGGGAGGAGGGAGCTGGGATTCGTGTCAGTATGTTCGCCGCGGTGGTCTGGAGCAGTCATACGCTCGCTACTCTCCTGCCACCACTTGTCTCTCTCTCTCAGCAACATTACGTGCTGAAATTGCCACTCGAGTTATGTCGAGCGCCGCCACATAGTCCAGCTTTATTTAACTCGACTTATGTGGTGAGCCGCTGATTAAGGGTTAAGAATGTAAACAAAGAAACCGATCTGGGAGTAACAATATTGAGTAACCTAAAACCGAGTCAACAATGTTCAGAAGTTTTTAAGAAGGCAAACAAAATAATTGGCTTTATAGGCAGGTCATTTGAGCATAAATCCAAAGAAGTTATCCTAACCCTTTACAATTCCTTAGTCCGCCCTCTTCTGGAATACTGCGTTCAATCCTGGTGCCCTTATTACTAAAAAGATATAAACAAGCTAGAACGAGTTCAACGTAGAGTTACCAAAATGATTCCTAGCCTAAAGAACAAACCATACGAAGAGCGTCTTAAAGAATTAAATCCAATTCCTTTAACCCAGCGCAGATTAAGAGGTGACTTAATTCAAGTGTTCAAAATCATAAAAGGCATCGACAATATGAACTGTAGTAAGTACTTCACTATCGACCAATCTAATTACACGCGGGGAAACGGTTGCAAAATTTTTGGTAAATCTTTTTTACTCACACGAATCTAAGAATTTCTTCTTCAATCGAGTTGTCAACTTGTGGAATGGGCTTCCCCGAGACGTTATAGACTGCAGCACCGTTGATTCATTTAAACTCCGCTTGGACAAATATCTCGCATCAAACCCGCGACTGACTGCGTTTGTAAATGAATAACTTTATTTTATCTCCCCCTCAGTTACTAACCCATCTGTCCCCTACTAACTTCCTAATCCTGCCACGGACATTAGTTCTAGGGCAGTAGTTCCCTTTCCAATGTTCCCTTACCCACTCTAAACCACTGTTTGGACACTTGATCCTCAGTGTTTTGGAGGACAAGCAGCCTAGAAGGGTCACTAGATCTGCTGTTGCTTGATTTCCTTTGTACTCTCCCTCCACACCTGCTCTCCTTCTCTTCCTCTCCATCACCCTCACTGACTCCCCATCGACCAATGACTGGAGATTTAGCGACAATAAACAACCCTAGGCCAGCCAATCACGGAAAGGGACGACCAGGGCCCATATACCCCTCTTAAGCGGGTATCACACGAGAGATTTTATAGTCAACATTCGATGATCAACATTTCTCTGGAAACATATCTGGAATATTTTGCCCTGGTATCGGAAACTAGACTGATGGTAGATGATTTTAGGTAACCGAAATATTATAGATGTTGACCTCATAAGCTGCCAGACCAGTGTGAAGGATAAATGTTGAGGGAAAAGCGCTCTTGTGATACCGGCTTTAGTATTATACTGTATATTTCTCCTCTCTCATTCTCTCTATTTTTGTTATGCGTCGTTGTAATCCAACTCGCTTTAATTATTATTCTCATAAGTTCCTTAGTTGGGATACTTATAATACAATACTGCTCGACAGCAACACAACTAGCAAATGTAT